>WEIV01027065.1:35274-81216 GCA_013390005.1 Calyptomena viridis
AACACAAAAGCAGGTTAAAACCAATTGCAAGATGTTTAGTACAGGTGAAAAAAATCCATGTGATGGTATCACAGGATAAATATAGATTATCTAAATTCCATTCACATACACATTTCGAGTTATGGCCTTTGTCTTCTCATGTAACCGTTACACCTGATGAATCCTTGTTTTTCCCATAATCTGTCTTTCAAGGGGGAGTAGTGAATAAATTCCTTATTTTGCCTTGCTTGCATGCACAGCTTTCCTTTACCTATGAAACTGTCTCTATCTCCACCCATGAGTGTTTCCCATGTTCTGCTGGAATGGAAGTGAGCAAGCTGCTGTGTGGGTCTGAGCTGTCTGTGAGGGTTAAGCCACAAAATGTAGCTTCACTCTACCACATGTAATGCTGCTCAAATTTGTAATAGAAGAATTGTTCATAGTTCTAAACAGCTCTTTAAAAATATAAGATTACCAGAGCATTCAGCAGTTTTATCCTACATTACAAGAATCTTATTTAATAACTAACTTTAGTGAATTTCATAACCTAGGTATCTCAGGTCTTAAATGAAATTCAGAGAGGCTTTTTTTTTGTGTGTGTATGTAAGCAAGATGCCTGATAGTGTTTAGCACTCTGATGTATCATTTATCTTTTTATAGAAGTGCATCTATATGTCGGTGTGATAAGATACACTACTAAAAAATTGGAAACTTGCATTAATTTAGATAAATTTTTTAACTTAAATCTTCTTCTGTCTTGAGTTTGGCCTTTAAGACTTTGTTGCCTCCTTACTGTGTCACTGTATATTTCCTAAAAAAAGTCTTAAGTTTCTACATAGTTATTTAACTTCATATTGTAAGACAGCACTCAATGTACAAAAAAGAAATAAAACAATCAAACAAAAACCCCACCCAACCTTCACAAAAATTCACATTAAGAATCATCAACAATAATTATAAGGTCTTCAGCAAGTATCATCAGTTGATGTCATTTAACATACTACCAATAAGCAAGTTTGCCACCATGGATGCAGCTGCAAACATATACTTCAGAAATACCTTTACAGTCTATTTCATTACTTCTGTGTAAATAGTGCATATCTAAGTTAAAACAAAGTTTGCCTTTGAAATGCACTCTTTCCTAAGAAGAAAGTAAAATTTGGTATCTTATGAAGAAATACATCTTTAAATTACTTCTGTTCTTTCTCTTGAACTATAATTACCAAAGGATTGCCATGAAAAGAGCTAAAGGCTATAATTAATATTATTCTCTTTTTCTTGGATGAAGCATTTAAATACAGTGGATTATTTCATTGATCTCCCTGCAGACAAAGTTATGCCAACCCTTTTTTTAGAAACAAGTTTCCTACCCAATTTCTCCTCCTTATAACTTTGAACATCATGCTCTTTTGCAGTTCCCAAATGTTCAGAAATACTTTCAGAATAACAATGAAATCTAAGACATGAAGATTGTAACCATGTTAACATTTTTCACTGCATTTTTCACAGTTAATTATTAATAATTACTTTGTGATTCTTCTTGCACTATTTTAATGCATCAAAATTGGCCTGCAGAGGGTTCCAGAGATTTTCTCTACAACACTTTCAGTTCTCTAAGGCTGTGAAGCCAAATTAACTAATCAACCTGCAACTGGAAGTATCCTTTTTTTTTTTCCCCTTTTGCACAATAAAAATGAAGTAGAAGGAAAAAAAATCTTAAAAAAGTGCAATGAGTTCAAATGTTCAAATGTACTTCCTCTTTGTTGTAGGCTTATGAGCTGGTAGGAGCTGTTCAGTTTGCTTGTTTTCTAAATTTTTAAATATAAACCTCGGTAAATTAAGTAAGGTCTGAGAGTCATCTAATACAGGACTGGTTCCTAAAGTAGCAACCCTTTCTTTCTCTTGCAATACTCCTCCAAAATAGTGGTTGTAAGTGAGAATACCTGCCTACTTAATTAGAAATCATTTAAATAAATAAAAAATTTCTTGTTTGTCTCTTTTAAAATACACCTGTCTTTTGCTTTAATTTACTCACTCATCTGCAATAGCTGTAAGAGCTGAATATATTGTATGGTAGGGATTTTTGTGTGCATATAGATGCATCACACATATACCTTAGCTTGTCTAAGACTGAAAACTGGGAATAAAACCATTGCTGAGTATAAGAGGAGTAAGAATGACAGACTGACATGAATAAATAACTCACTTATTTGTCTTCATCTATATTTTGTAAAACCAGAAAAGAGTTTAGCAGTTTAGAATTGTTCTATGTCTAATAGTTTAATGGATGATTCACCTGGAAAGAGGGGAGGTATGTAAATATATACATGTATACATATGAGTACTTACATTTAAAAATAACTGTAATTTATTACTTAAACTGAAGGGGCCTGGCTTTCCTTTTTTTCTTAAGTTTAAAAACCAGTATTACTTTCCACCTCATATTTACAGAAGCATCAGGGTTATGTGTATACAGAATTTAAATAATAAAGTACAGTGCATTTCACAAAATTTTCCTAAGAATTATTTTAGACTGGATGAATTACTTATGATTTCAGATTATTTTTCTTGATACTGTAATTCACGGAATGTAGAGAAACAAATTGGAAGAGCATTGCATTGGCAAAAAAAAAAAAGAAAGAAAAAAAGCAAGAGAGAGAGAAAGAGGATAAAAAGGGTGGAGGAGAGAGAGAAAGAGAGAGAAAGAAAGAGGAAGAGAGAGAAAGAGAGCACATGCCAGAACAAGAACGTGTCCTACCCTGAACTCAGATAGACAAGCCTGCACTGTTGAGCATTTTGTTAAAACAGCTACTACATTCATAAACATTGAAAATCTACTATCAGAAGTAAAGTCTAGTTTTCAGATGTTTTTAATGGTAACAATTTTATTTTCAATATCTTCTATAACTAAACAAACTACCGTATATTGTAAACATAATTAATATATCCTGTATGCTTTAGGAAGCTGATCTGTTCTTTTGACAGTAACTGCTATGGTCTTTAAATGTCTCTCCCACTGTCTTCTGTTATTAATTTCTACAAATGAAAATGTTAAATAATTTTGTAAAACCTTAACAAGACTTCGTATAAACACATAGTCATCTTAGAGTTAGTAGTGCAGGACTGTCATGACATTATTTTGTTCTACTTTTCTATTCAAGAAATAAAGAATTTACAGCACCATTTTCTTTTAATGCTTTATTAATATCCTTGTAAAATAAACAAATGAAAAATAAATTTGTCATTAAAACCCAGGACAAGGCAGATATTTTCAGGAAACAGGCCCTGTGCAAGAACAAATTCTAATCTCTGTGTGATTAGTTTACCATAAATATTTTCTCAGACAATCAAAATAGACAACTTCATTAAAATTCAATTTCTTCTTCAGTTTGCTATTATACATTTCCAGATTAATATTCTTAGTGTGCTGGTTGAAATTCCTCATTGATATGCCTAGGCACTCTGACCTTGGGATATTAATCTGAACACAAACATTTATCTCTGCCTTGTCACTATTTTAACTTGTGTCTTATGATCAAATCCCTTAGATGAGTAGATATCCATCATTTTGCTGCCATTGGCCTGTGTTGATTTACGGATGTATAGAAGTAATAGTTGTTTTGAACAGTTCAGTGCTTCATAAAATAAAGCAAGAAATTTCCTAGTACTCCTGTGCTCCAATAGAGCTACTACAACTATTAAATATTCTCCAGTATAATTTATCATACTGTGGAATAATACTCACATTGACTTATCCTTTCTTTTTCCATTGCTTTAGGCTTCTATTAGCCAGTGAGATGCCATATGGTAGCTATATACCTAAAAGAGAAAAGAATCTAGGTAAAATTCCTTGACAATCTTGCAAGTAAATTTTGTTCATGCAGTTATGCTCTGGGAGCTGTGAATTTTCAACACTCTTTTGTAATATTCTACTCAGCAGAGAAGATAGATGTAAGCCTTTTCAGTTTTCACAAAAACAGTAACAAACATAATAACGGAATAGATGTTCACATATATTTGATATGAAGGACAGGGAATTTATGTCTATACATATATGATTAATTAGAGAAGCTCAAAGGGAAATAGTTTTAATTAATATTGTGTTGTAAAAAAAGATATCTTTATTTCTCTTCCTTTAAGGAAAAATGAAATTAAAAGAGATCTTTTTGACAAATAAAAAAGTTATTAAAGCAGTATTTTCCTTTAGATAAATATAGTGAACACTTTTATCTTTTCATTTTTGTTTATGTGTGTCTTGGTTTAAAGGCAATGTCTTCCAGGAAGGCAGGATCTCCTGGAATAGAAATCCCTCCCTCCAAATTACTGTAAAATTGAAATTATGAGGCATTCAAGCAGTAGAAAATGAACACTTTCTACACTTCAAGAGTGTAGAAAATGAATAACAATTTTTACTAAAAGTGGAGACAAAACAGAACAAGACAACAACCAAAAAATAACACAGAAAAATGTCACGTGGGAGAGTGGAGGTGGCAGCTGAGAGTCCAAGGCAGCAGTGAGCATGGGCAAGGAGCTCTCTCGGTAGCAGCACGGAGACCTCTTTGCAAAGTGCATTCCCAAGTCGAGAGAGAGCAAAGTCTTGCACCTGGGTCTCTTATAGTTTAATTGTCACACAGTTTCTCCTCAGGAATCTCCCCTTGGACATGCTGCCGGTGCTGGGGGGGGACCATTTCCAGTGTGCCCTGCTAGCGTTGTGTGCCGCTGTCTCCACCTCATCCCTCTGCACAGCTTGGGAATGTGGCACTGAGCCCAGCACACAGCAGAGGGGAGGAAGAGTCTCTCACTCAGCTGTATAATGGTATGAGGAAGAATTCAACAAGGAATTGTTGAATTGTTATGATCTAAACCATAACAATGTGGGTTACTCACCAGATGTTATTAAACCTTCCCATATTTAATTTCAGTGTTTGAAAGTCCAGTCTGTGAAGTGAGTGGTCTAATTCTGTAATCAAGGTGCTGTTACAATAAGGGAAACAATAAATTGTATTGTTTACATGTATAGGTATATAGGAGGGTTTATTATTATTATTTTCTTTTCCTAATTGAGATTTCCAATATAGAAGGGGGTTTATTGTGGTAATAGTATTGACTTTTGGGGTTTTTTCCCCTGAGAATTTAAAAAAGTGCTAGAACCTGTACATTTTGATAGAATGAAAATCGGAGAAGGAATTTCTGTTAAATTCTATACAGCCTAAATACTATTGTCTGCAAAAGATATTAAGATGGCAGGATCATTCAGATTAGAATGGACATCAGAATGTCACTATTCCAATATTCTGGACATAAGAGACAGCTGTGAGGTCAGACCAGACTGCTTAAAACTACATCTAGTTTGGTCTTGAAAATCTCCCAGGATAAAGACTGCATTACCTAACTAGATAATATGCTTATTTGTATTTAATTCTACATACTTTGACTGGTCACAATTGTTGAATGTGGACTAAGAACTAAGATATTCCAATCTGAGAAGAAAGAAGTTGGTTTTTTTTTTTTTTACATTTACATTGGTATTATTTCCACTAAACGTTATAGGTATATTTTAATCTTATTATCATTACAATAACTAGTATGTTGAAACATAAAGTTCAGTAGAGAGTTTTTGAAAGTTTCTAATGCTCATTAAAGAGTCCTTTAAAAGAATTAAGAGAAGATATGCATTATAATTTCCTTGGTTTGTGGTTTGTTTACTTTTCTGGAGAGTGAAGCTGACTTATGCACGTGGCTGGGTTACATTCTGCTATAGGCTTCCCAAAGGCCTAGTACTTGTAAGGTTTAACAATTTTAATATTTTCTCGAGAAATATAATAATAATTTTTTAAAAATCCTCAAAAATAATGCTTTGAAGAACAACCCTCCCCCCCAACATTAAAGAGAGTAAACTCTTACTCTTGGTATAAAATAGCAACTTTGTGATTTTTTTTCCTTATTGATACTGTTATAGGTAGCTATAATTTTCTCCTAGTATTTGTATTTCTTCTGTTTTCATAATTTTATGCAGAGGAGTATTTTCCCCCCAGTATTTCAGCAGTGTATATTATGAAAAATATCGGAGTAAGTAAGTAATCGGAGTAAGTAATCTAATGTTTTAATTTTATAAAATTTATTTATTGAATTGTAAAGATTGGAAGGGTTCTGCAAACCACCTGGCCCAACTTTCTGCTAAAGATTTTCCACTGACAACAGATTGCTCGGCACCTTGGGTTTTGAAAATCTAAAAGGATATAGAGTCCATGATGTCTCCGGGCAACCTATTCAAGTCTTTGACCTTCATCACAGTAGTTTTTTTCTCCTTATATTGAGCCAGAATTTCAACTGTTTCAGCCATGCCTGCTGCTCCTTGTCCTATCCCTGTATACCAGTAGGTAGCACCAGGTTACATCATCATTACGTTTTTCTTTGACAGCAGCGAGATGCTTCTTTATCCTCATAAAGAAATCATTTTTTTTCAGCTTTTCCTCATGTACCTTGTTTTTCTATTACTGAAGAGCACAGAATTCTAAAAAACCTCTAATGTTCATACTCTGTTTAACCAAACAAGCTCTCTCGCTGCAGAAGGCAAACTGGTTGGTCAAGCGTGATTTTCCCTTGGGTAATCCACTCATGGCATATCTTATCATATTCTTGATTTTTCAAGTTGGATCTGAGATTAAACTGGTCTCCTTGTATTTGTCCAGATCCTCTTACTTTCCAGTCTTGAAGATGAATGCGATATCAGGTCTTTCAGGTACTCAGGAACATTTGTTTCCTATGACTTATCAAAGATCACAAAAAACAGCCGTGTAATGTCCAAATACATTGATGACCTCTCCTAGCACCCTTAGGAACAACCTACCCCTGTACATGGTCCTGTCCATGGTCCTTAATTTGTCCTGCTCTTTTAAACATTCTGTAGCTGTATTATCCTGGATTGCAGGTGATGCTTTATTCCTTTTATTTGGAAGGAAATAACTTTTGAAGCTGGAAAATCAGAGATGAGAACTGACCAGTGAAAACTGAGAAAGGCGGTAGCCAATAAAAACAAGTAAACACCACTAAGTATCTTTGTCTTTTCCATATTCTTTTATCACTAGGTACTCTACTTTACTGAATAGAAGAACAACATTTTTCTTAAGGTTTTTCTTGGCTTTTGTTTTAAGCTGTCAAACTTACAGAAGCCCTTCTTGTTGGCTTGTGTATCCAGTCCTAGTTTCAAGTCCAAGTGAAATTGTGAGATTTGACTTCTTAGTTCCTTCTTGGAATTCCCAGGTGTTGTTTCTGTAGTCCTTCTCACTTTCATTTCGTATATACTTCCTTTTATCTGAGTGCTCATCTGTTTGTCCTTGTCAGTCTTCTGCTTCTCAGAATAGACTGAACATTCAAAAGAACTGTCCCTGTGCTCAGATAAATTGTTTTTAAGGATCATCTAGCTCTTCTTGGACCCTTTGCCCTTCAGGGAAACCTCCCAAGGGATTCTGTCAAGGAGATTCTTTAAGAAGGACATATTTCCTTTCCTTGAAGTCTAGTGTTTGTGAATCCACTATTTGCCTTGGTAACTTCTTGAGGGATTTTAAAATTTGTCATATTACTCTTGCTTCACATTCCCGGTGAGTTTGCAATTGTTATGTCAAGCAGAACATCTCCCTTGTCTGTTCACTCATGTCACTGAGCCATGTCAAGACAACCCGATCTCCTTATTTCCAAAGCTGTCTTCCTAAGAAGCCTGTAACCATTCATTACAACAGCTAGTCAGGCAACTTATGCCACTACATGTTGACAGTCCCAGTGAGATCATAGCTTTTCAACTGTATATGGACTTCTAATTCCTCATTTTCTTCTGCTGTGTGAACTCATGTACAAAAAGAATGTATGAATCCAACCTCTACCTTACAGAATGAAATACTCTCAAGTTATGAAGTGCTTTATGCCCTTTTCCCCACAAAAACAAACTCTTCAAAAGACTATGCTTTCCCCATGGTCAGACATCAGGTACTGCATTAAAAATTACTGCCAGCTAAATGTAACAGATATTTTGTGCCTACATAAAATTTCTTATTTTTACCCATTCCCCTACCTTTATATATTTGGTACAGAAAAATATTAGACATTACAACTTTAGCTCTGCAGAGCTTGAAGCCCAAGTCATTTATGTTAAATATGACAAATGTAGATTATTCTCAGGAGAAAGACAACTATTTTGTTGTCTTTCTATTTTGTTTGTATAATACTTTTTTAGCTATTTTTTAATGAAAATAATTTAATATTTTATGAAATAGTAGCTGTGACGTTGATTTTTCATTTGAATAGGTGATGGAAAGAAAGAATGTAACTATATAGTATAATGACTGCTGCATCACTAAAGGATTTTCCAAACTTTTGTAAAATTTTATTTACAACTCTGATAGTTGCAAATACCTGATTTCTCATTAACATTTTTCATTTAGTAGACTTTAATACTGTTCCAGTAAATGTTTTTACCAAGGTTATTGAAGATTTGTGGGATTATTTCCCGCAGAAAACATCAATATTTAGAATTCTACAGTTGACTGAGACCAAAAATATTAAAAAAAAAAATTCTGAAATTTTAATGTTTTCGTCTTAGTTGTCAGAACACTAAACTGTACTTGGTCATTGGACTATAACAACCCCATGCAGAGCTACAGGCTGGGGACAGAGTGGCTGGAAAGCACCCAGGCAGAAAGGGACCTGCGGGTACTGACTGACAGCAGGATGAACATGAGCCAGCAGTGTGCCCAAAGTGCACCGAGAAGGTGCCAAGGAGACCAAGAAGTTCAGTGGCAACCTGGCCTGTATCAGGAATAGTGTGGCCAGCAGGACCAGAGAAGTGATTCTTCCCCTGTACTCAGCACTGGTGAGGCCACATCTCAAGTACTGTGTCCAGTTCTGGGCCCCTCAATTTAGGAAGGATATTGAGGCACCGGAGCTTGTCCAAAGAAGGGCAACAAGGATGGTGAAGGAACTGGACCACAAGCCTATGAAGAGCAGCTAAGGGAGCTGGGGTTGTTTAGCCTGGAGAAGAGGAGGCTCAGAGGAGACCTTATCACTCTCTAAACTGTCTGAAACGAGGATGTAGCCAGGAGGGTGCTGGTCTCTTCTCACAGACAACTAGCAGTAGCACAAGAGGACACAGTCTGAAACTGTGCCAGGGGAGGCTTAGGATAGATATTAGGAGGAACAGTTCTTTACAGAGAGAGTGCCCAAGGAGGTGGTGGAGTTACCGTCCCGGGAGGTATTTAAGAAGAGACTGGATGTGGCACTTAGTACTATTTGGCAAGGTGGTGTTAGGTCAAAGGTTGGCCTTGATGATCTCAGAGGCCTTTTCCAACTAACTGATTCTGTGCTTCTGTGTGAGTCTGTGAATGAGAACAACTGATGACCTTGACTTATAGGTTTTTGAAATAACCCTTTAAACCTTATTATCCATCCATCTTAAGGATGCAAAGTTTGTAATATGATAAAACATATTAGTAAGCTCCAAGCTGATGCCAAACATCTAGGGAGACAATTGCAAACTCTGTCAGTGAGGTGTGGCTATGGCAAATCAGGGTGTTCCTATGCTTTTACTATGTGTCATTTATGACAAAGGAACAGTTAACTCTGGATAAAATGATTACTGAAAAGAAGGAGATATATTTTCCAGTTTTAACCAATATTGGGGTGGGCCTCAGCAATGCTTTTTGTTGTACTAAGTGAAACTGAGCAGAATAGCTTTCTTTAATGTATATTAATGAAATACAAGGGAAGTAGCTGAATAACATTTTTATATTATTAACGTATCAGGAACTATGCAGAAAAAAACTTAAGCAGTGTGTTTTACTGCTTCTTCCTTGTACGGGATAGTTACAGTCAGACTTTTTCCCAAAAAGCTGTGGAGCAATGAAGATGTAAGGCCATCTTCATTAGGATCTTATTGCCAGGAGGGGTGGAAACAGTAAGAGAGACATTGAGGCAGAATGGTAAAACTACATCCTCACCAAAAACTCTATGTAGGACCAACAGCTGGCATGTTTTGGCTCTATGGTTAAGCTGGACTTGAGGCCTAGCTGTACTATGTCCTTAAAAGATGTTAACACTAGTAGTACTACCTTAAAAGTGAATGAGTCAGCATTTCCTGTCTATAGCAGAAGCCTGAGTACGTGACCATCTCGCTTTGAGATGATGGCCGATGCTCTGTCTACGTGACTGCTCCACTTCGAGTTCATGGTGGAACGTTTTTGTTTCCTGTCCAATTACACACATGTTTGCACTTGGTCAGTGCCAATGCCAAGGTGACACGTATACACTGACCAATTGTGAATTATACACATACCTAATGCACCAATAGTGTGACTGAAGTCAGAGTATTTAAAGGGTTAATAAACTCCCCTCTGGGTCATTCAATACTGAGCAGACCAGAAGACTTTTGCAAATCGTGTCTCCTTACTTCTTGTCGCCAACCCCCTTGGACGAAGCCAACAACTCTACCGGCAACAAATTACTGTATTTTTTCTGTATGGAGGGACTTCCACAACTTTACACAGACTGAAATCCTCTCCTTAAAGATGATAATCCACCTAGTCTAAAAGGAGTGAACTCTATTGCCAAGGCAAGTGCACTATTCTTAATGATGCACTGATTTTATGAGCTAAGAAGTACAAATGGTTTCCTCACTATTTCTCAAAAGCTTCTTCTTATCCTTATAAGGAATAAACTCCTAATACCTGCTGATTATGGAAATAGTAGCTTCCTATCACTACTTAGACACATCTCTAATTTATGTCTTAGACACATCTCTAATTTATATCTTAGACACATCTCTAATTTATGTATGTTCTATATACTCTTGCTCTACCAGAGATATTTCCTCCTAGTTGTTTATATGTCAGTACTTATTTGAAAAATCAAACAGATGTGTAAACAGCTTTGTTAGTACTTATTTATAAAGCTTTGCAGATGCATTTATCACAACTGTGAACAGATAAAACAGGATCATTACCCAAGCAAACAGAACATCACAAGACTTATGCAGAATTGTCTTTTTTTCAATATATGCAAAATACTTGGATATGTGTTTCACACACAGAACATACATAACTTGGTCACATGTCTAACCTACTGATTCCTTTTGAAAGAAACAAAAAAAATCAATTTCTCAAAAGCTGTTTTCTCCCCTTCGAAACAGATTCTGTGCACTGCCTTTTGAGAAATTAGTGTGTAAAATTGCGGAGAAAGCTAAACTGAAGTAATTTAGAGACAGTAATTACCTCTAGATTATTGTTATTGTAGTTCTTACCACACACCATGAAGCAGAAAAATAAGAACCTCTGACTTATACAATACTTGAAAGATATTGTAAAGATTTCCCACAGTAACCCTGTGTGTGTCACCCCATTGAAAAAATTAGTAAACAGATAAAAGCAATCATCAAAACATGCTTTAGGACGTTATGCTAATTTTAAACTCCATTCTTATACATAAATGCACATTTAGGCATACCTATGATTGGTGTTATCTATACTTTAGTTAATATTATTTGTAGGTTAACCATGCCTGTATACTTTTACATGAAGAAACCTACCTAAGAAGTTGAATCCTTTTAGTACCTTGTACTTCCATATTTCAATGGCAATCTGCAATCAGACAACACGTTGAGCATGTGAGAAAGAATGGGAGCTAAACACACTAAGCAAATCAAGAAAATTAACCTTAATTAAATTTTTTCAGGTTTGCAGAAAAAACCCCAAATTGTATCACTATAAAAGTTGTAGAATATTTCATTGCATTCCCTCATTTCCTCCTATTAACTTTAAGTTCCCTCTATCCTAGTTGACCTTCCTTTCTCCTGTCCCCACTATAATTCATTAGGAGAATTTTACCCTAAAATACCACATTCCTCATGAACAGTGGAGGAAGAAGTGGTTTACAGTAAGCCTTTCCTACTACATTATTTTTAGGTTTTATATTTTTATTTTAAAATAAAAAATATTTGCATATTTCTATTCACAAAGTTACAAAGGTTTTATTTCATTTAGTTTAAAGAGAAAGTGCAAAGCAAGAGTATATGAATGGCAGTAGCAGCAGCTGCTGTTTACTACTTATCACGAAGTCCTTCTGTTTCTCAGTTTTTCCACCTTGTTAAAATTAACTACTTTACTAATTTTTTTTTTTTGTAAAGGAAGGATGCTATTCATAATATCTCATCTGAGCAACAAATTTAAATAAATTAGCTATCTAATTATCTTAATCACTGGATACCAGATACTTGCCGTTCTGGGCAATTTACATAAACATAAAAATAAACTACAATTATTGCACATTAGTTCTCAAATCAAGATCACTCTTTCCAAATGTAGAAATTCAGCAGCTTGATAACAAATACAACACACTATGTTTCTCTAGTGTTTTACATAGAAGGCTTCAGTATTTGCTTGCATTGGATGAAAAGTCAAAATATCACCTTTTCATTATTATACTTTTTACGAGGATCTGACAATAACATAATTTCAAAAATAATCAGTCCTATACGGCATTAGGATTCTTCTTTTGGAACAATTGTGAGTTGAGATTTGACTTCTTAGTTCCTTCTTTGCATGGTAATTGTTTTCTTGTCATGATTTCCTGTTTTCAAATTGGGATTGCAAAATGAATGGCTTTTAATATAATATATCACTGCTGCCTGACTTCAAGGATGCATATGAAAAATATATGTAACAGAAGATATATCCTGATTTCATGGTTTGACTCTGGCTAAAAGCCGAGAGCCCACACACAGATCTAAAATTTCTCAGAGAAGGGAAAAAAAAAAGCAAACTGACTTTTGTGATAAGGATTACAAGCAACTGTTTATTAACTATTTCGCAAGCAAAACAGGCTCTAACTTAGAATATTAAGTATTTACTACTACTACTACTAAAATCAGAGCTTAAGATTTAAGAGTGGGAAGTTTGATAGATGTTACAGACACCTTTCCTCCCCGAGCCCCTCTGTTTTAAGATCTTTCACCTTCCCCCAGCAGCTCGGGAAGGCAGGTGTGTGGGGGGGTTACAGTCAGACATGGTCTTTGCTGCTGTTCAGAAGAGAGAGAGAGTCCCACCCCAGTTTTTCTCGTGGGGTCTTTTCTCCATGGAAACAGTCTGTTGCAAACTGCTTCTTAGTGGATTTGTTACTAACACAGTTTTTTCAGGTATTGTTGTCACGTAAGTCACTTTACCATAGGTGCAGTCATTCACGTGCCAGCTGTTCAGCTGCTTCAGTGTGGGTTCTTCCAGGCCACCAGTCCTCCCAAGAAATGCTGCTCTGCTACTCAGCGTGGGTCTCTTCTTCCCATGACCCACAGGACTCTATCAGGCCCCTCTGCTCCAGCAAATGTCCCACAGGATCACAGCCTCTCTCCTCCAGCACTTCAGCTCCGGCGTAGAAATCTTCCAATCTTTCCATGGGTGTGCTACGAATCTTTGCTCCTGTGATCCCCCACAGTCTTCCTGGGGCCCTATTCTAGTGTTTAAGGCATCTTCTCTTTCTCCTTCTCTCTGACCTTGGTGTTAATCAAACTTCACACCTTCCTTTCTCTTAAGCCACCATGATGTTCTGCACAGCTTTTTTTTTCTACTCCTTCTTAAATATGTTATCNAAAGAAAAGAAAAGAAAAGAAAAGAAAAGAAAAGAAAAGAAAAGAAAAGAAAAGAAAAGAAAAGAAAAGAAAAGAAAAGAAAAGAAGAGAAAAGAAAAGAAAAGAAAGAAAAGAGAAAAGAAAAGAAAAGAGAAAAAAGAAAAAAGAAAAAAGAAAAAAGAAGAAAAAAGAAAAAAGAAAAAAGAAAAAAGAAAAGGCAAGGGCAAGGTAAGGCAAGGAAAAGGAAATATAACTGAAATTGCAATACAATGTAGAAATACAGCAGATCTTTTCCGACATAATGAAAACATTACTGAAGCTTCACTCTAACTTTCCTAATTTCTTCAAAGTTCAGTCTACATGTGCATATTTAACTCACTGCAGCTATAAAACTTGACAATGCAGCTACAGTTAGCTCAAGCAAAAGCTTATTAAACATTTTAATTTTTTTTCAAATTTTAAAAGTGGAAATTTAGATACTTATTTTAGTTTATACTCTTTAAAAAGCATAATTACATAGTAAGTAATCTCTGTTTTGTCAGTACTGTAAGAATCAGTCATACTCACACAAAAAGGTGCTGTCTTTGAGGATATAACACTGTGCCCTGGATAAATAAGCCATCACTTGAATGACTCCTCGGGGAAGTCAAGAAAAATAAAACAAACATGCAAAACTATGTAGAGATTTAAATGAATGACATACCATTATCAGTTTAGCAGTTGTCTTATTAATCATGTTAAGAGAATGTAAAATGTAACATACTGAGATGCAGAGAAAGTACACACTGAGTAGGAACTATATTAATATATTTAAGTTTTGTACATTAAAAAATTAAATTACATAAGACATAAAATTCTAGCAGTTTCAAACACGAATTTTAGAAATTTTCAGTACCACTGCAATTGTTTCCCCTCCACATCTTTCTCCATAAGAGGATAAAACAAATAAGCAGTCTCCTCTATTGAATATACCCAGTCATACCTTTATTGAATTAATTAGATGTTTATGAACAGCAGTTCTTTAGGGAAGAGTATGTTAATTTTGGTATGACAGTTATTTACCTTTGTTCTGTGTTTATGTACTTGGTGGATGATAACTAATATTCCATTCTGCATTATCTCGTCAGCTCAGCTTGCTGAAGAACATTTTGACAAGGTAAACCTACAATGAAACTGAGCTTAAATTAAGATTTCTAGCATAATGAAACTCAATATTCACAGCTCCTATTCCACAGTTGAAATCCTGCACTCATTTTAATGCAATTAAACTGAGGTAGGGAAAATGCTGTAGAATACTGAATATTCTCACTGAATTCCCTTTAAAACTCAGATAATAAACCAACATTGAACCTGAGATGACGCTAAATGTTACCTCTATATTCAATATAAACGTTTTCAAAGATCTTGCTTTTGCTACTGCAGATAATATTAATTTTGCAGACTACAAGCCTTGTTAAGAAACAAATGTGTTAAACACAGTGATGCTATGAATATCCTTTTATCTTGAACTTCAAAACCATGCTTTTACACAGAAGTGTGGCAACTGATGCAATCTGACACTTGTTGGCATGTACATAGGTATCCAACAATTGACATTGAGTATGATGGAGTTATTTAGCACTTTTTATAAATTATATGGAAGATGACCCACATGAATTTGTTTTAATTCCTGTATGGAATTTAAGAGATTCATTTCTGTTTTGCACTGAAACAAATGATGTGTGATAATCTGCACTACTCCCTTTATGCCCACAACAATCAAAACAATCACAGCATTACAGGTCTTAATTCATCCATAGACCTTCAGGGACAAAACTTGCACACTTAAAATATATATTTTTAATGCATTTTCACATTAATGTCTGCATATTTATATACCTAAGAGGATAATCCACAAATCCATACTCATCTCCTGAAATGCATGGACTTGAAAGGTGAGGCTTTGATGGTGATTTTGCTCTGTCACCATTTTAGGCTGAACTAAACATCTCAGTATCTTATGCTTATTCAGTGGCCAACTCCACACTTAATCCATTGCAAAGTCTCAATTGATAGCCAAAGTCAAATTCATAACTCCCCGTGAGTGTGGAATTTAACACAAAATATAACACAATGTGTAGTACAATGTGTGTTTATTCTAAAATATAAGGTGAGATTTAAAGGCTAAAAATGTTGACAGAAGTAAAGAAACATATAGAAAAATACTGACCCAGTGTATGAATAGCCAGTACATGCACACCAAGCCACTTTTTTATGGTTTTTGCCTTACTACTGATTTATGTTCAGAGAATTACTGTAGAGCTTATTGTTCACACGATTTAGCTCTGTTACTTTATTATTCCCTAACACCTTGAAAAATTATAGATCTTTTACATTTAAAGATGCAAATGGAAAGATTTACAAGTCAGTACATTTTTTGTATATCTACGATTTTGCGTATCTCCTGTTCTGTTGTTTGTTAGGATATTTTAGGAAATGTGAACTCCTTCTGCTATGTTTTGTTTTAGTAACATGTAATTTAAGATTTCACATAAGAAACTACAGTGGGCAGCTTTTCTTACAACAATTTTTTTCTTTTGTAGAATAAATATTTGTAAAAAACCGTGAAGATTAGGTCTCACAAATTGTATTAAATGTATAAAAATATGTGTCTCAATTGTTAAGCAGTAGTCTAATCTTGGTCTCTGTAGATGGTGATATTGCAGTATATACTGTAATGTGTTTTCTTCAGACATGAAGCTGACCAACCATTCAGAAACTGAAACAGAAAAATAGAAATCAGGAAGCTTATGATCAGTCATTAAATAACAGGTGCTGAAGATTAGTCTATATAATCAATACGAGTGTCCTGTAGGGGCATAAACTACTATGAGAAAAACTTTTTCTTATTCTGTTACAAACTGCTTTTACTGTACACTTTTTAAAACTCTTTAAACTTTTAACTTGAATTCTGTTTTCCAGTGTGATGAGTAGAGCAATATAGTACTTGAGTGTAAATAAATTCATGTTTTATAAAACACTTTTGCTTCTACAAAGATACTGTGTCAGTCTCNTTTCAGCCAACAGGGGGCGCCGGAGGGGGAGTAGCAGCAAGGGTCTGTGCACTTCACTGGCCAGAGGGGGCACTGAGAGCAGCCGGAGGTTGTGGTGCGCTCTGATGACTGGCAGGAGGTGACCGAGGGTTTCAGGAGGTGCCAGGAGATCTTCCGGGGGTTGCAGGGGTTCTTGGGGTAGCTGGGGTGTCATGAGGGGGTCTCTGGGGGCTGCAGAGGGCTTCCGGGTGGTTGGAGTGCCATGAAAAGAGTCTGGGGAACCACAGGAGCTCCCGTGTGCTNAAAAATACTGACCCAGTGTATGAATAGCCAGTACATGCACACCAAGCCACTTTTTTATGGTTTTTGCCTTACTACTGATTTATGTTCAGAGAATTACTGTAGAGCTTATTGTTCACACGATTTAGCTCTGTTACTTTATTATTCCCTAACATCTTGAAAAATTATAGATCTTTTACATTTAAAGATGCAAATGGAAAGATTTACAAGTCAGTACATTTTTTGTATATCTACGATTTTGCGTATCTCCTGTTCTGTTGTTTGTTAGGATATTTTAGGAAATGTGAACTCCTTCTGTTATGTCTTGTTTTAGTAACATGTAATTTAAGATTTCACATAAGAAACTACTGTGGGCAGCTTTTCTTACAACAATTTTTTTCTTTTGTAGAATAAATATTTGTAAAAAACCATGAAGATTAGGTCTCACAAATTGTATTAAATGTATAAAAATATGTGTCTCAATTGTTAAGCAGTAGTCTAATCTTGGTCTCTGTAGATGGTGATATTGCAGTATATACTGTAATGTGTTTTCTTCAGACATAAAGCTGACCAACTATTCAGAAACTGAAACAGAAAAATAGAAATCAGGAAGCTTATGATCAGTCATTAAATAACAGGTGCTGAAGATTAGTCTATATAATCAATACGAGTGTCCTGTAGGGGCATAAACTACTATGAGAAAAACTTTTTCTTATTCTGTTACAAACTGCTTTTACTGTACACTTTTTAAAACTCTTTAAACTTTTAACTTGAATTCTGTTTTCCAGTGTGATGAGTAGAGCAATATAGTACTTGAGTGTAAATAAATTCATGTTTTATAAAACACTTTTGCTTCTACAAAGATACTGTGTCAGTCTCACATGCCATAGCTTAATTTTTGCTTCAGTTAAAAAATTTAATTCACATTATCCAAAACCTTGACACATTTTCCCCTGTTCTGAAGGCAAACTCACACCAATACTGACTGTCCTGGTTTGGACAGTTTNCGGAGGTTGTGGTGCGCTCTGATGACTGGCAGGAGGTGACCGAGGGTTTCAGGAGGTGCCAGGAGATCTTCCAGGGGTTGCAGGGGTTCTTGGGGTAGCTGGGGTGTCATGAGGGGGTCTCTGGGGGCTGCAGAGGGCTTCCGGGTGGTTGGAGTGCCATGAAAAGAGTCTGGGGAACCACAGGAGCTCCCGTGTGCTGGGGGTAGAGCTAAGGGTGCTACAGGAAGGGCCTGGGGAACCAAAGAGGCTCCTGGGGGCTAGGCAGAGGTTTTAGGGGTTTTTAGCAAACTAGAGAGCTGCAGGTAGGATCCTCTCGGGGGCAGAGATGGTGAATAAAATCCTCGGAGGCTGAAGTTGCCAGCGGCAGTGGGCAGCTGCAGGCTGTGATCAGCGGCGGCAGCAGCAGAAGACTGCTGGAGATTTGCAGGCTGTGGCACAGATGGTGGTAGCTGTGGCAGCATGAAGCTCCTCTCCTGCGTCTCTGTGAGTCCCAAGTGCACATATGCAATAGCAGCAGCTGTTAATAAAGGGCCCCCTTCTTCCCCCAGAATTCTTTGCCACTGCCCTCTATTCCACCCTGTGGGGCATGGTTTTACTTCTTCACACCATTTTTACTGGATGGCTGCCAAAGCCTGCCTCATTCCCAGGTCCACTCTGTCTCTGCTGAGTTCCTGTGTGCAGGAAGCTGTTTGCCTTTGTTCCAGCCACACTGCTTGCCCAGGGGCCCGCCCATTCCTGTGTGCACTGCAGTGCCAGAGCCCCCCTTTGCCAGAAGCGCTCCTTGGGGACCCTGCCTGACTCCTGTTCAGCCACCGACGTACCTGGAGCCTGGCTGGGTGGTGGTGGCAGCAGCTGGAAACAGCAGCAGCTGAGCATCAGTGGGGACTAGGGCGGCCCTTCCCCTGCTGTGGCCCAGCCCAACCCCTCGGTCCCATGCTGGTCTCTCTACACCACCAGCTGAGGCACTACAACTTCCCGGCTCTGAGCCCAGGGCCGCTCCTTGGTAAGACCTCTACCCACACATCCCCTTTCCCAACGGTTTTATTTATTTTATTTCTCAGATAAAAAGGAACAGTTTTAAAACACCATGCTACACCATTTGCTACACTATACTTATTATTTGCAAGAGTTAGTCAAAGGCAGACTTTTCTTTCAAACACCATCAATAGGAATCTTGCATGCTAAATTAGAGTGTTTTGACAACACTATAAAAGCATTCAATCACCAAATGTCATTCAGAATTGTTCATCTTTCATATTTCAAGTATTTTTTTTCACCTTTGTTGCCAAGCATTCAGGAATCCTGTTGTCCTCTAATTGAGGTTCCCTCGTGTATTCATTTACTCTTTATGGGGTTTTGGAGAAGTGAAACAAAGAAGCAAGCAAACAAACAAACAAGAAGTAGAAACACGTTCTAAGATAGTCCAACTAAAGTACTGGAATATTTTTTGAGTCTCATCTTCCCTTCAGAAGAATAGAAAAGCCAGCCCTGAACAGTCTCAAAGTCTAATATACACGAGATGCTGGATTCTGTTTCAGAAATATGCTTTATGCTCAAGAGAAAGCCTATTTTAGAAACTATAATTTCTGTTCCACAAAGCAGGGACATCTATGTCATGGAAATCCATGTCAAAAGTTGAGTCTGGTATGAAACATCAGTGGACCAGCAATGCAAATTGAGGATTAAAGAACAGGATTCAACTCAAGCTGACAGAGTGTAAAGGAAGCTTTACAGATAAATTTAGCTGATTAGTTAATGGACATTTTGAACAGATTACAAAGAAGTTTTCAGTCACCTGAAGCATAGTAGACTTCTTGATTTGAATGACTGCTATTTTAAAATGTTACTGAATAATGTGTTTTTCCTTGGTGTGAAGGGTGGCAAAAGTGTTGTCACACTGGAGAACATAGGCTGAAAAGGATTGCATCATGGAGACTCACCTAACTTGTACTATTGTCCACAAGTATGATTCCAAGTGTGTTTAGTTCATATTTCTTTGTGTTTCACAAAATCACAACATCATAGAAAGGTTTGTGTTGTAACAGACTTTATCATCTTGATCCAAATTCTATGCCATGGGCAGGGACTCCTTCCACTAGACCAGGTTACTCAAAGTCCCCTTTAGATACTAGAAGGTCTCCCTGGAGACTTTTTCTTCTAGTCTGAACAACCCCAGCTCTCTCAACCTGTCTTCATAGAAGTTCTCCAGCCTTCTGTATCGGTTCTTCTGATATTCTTTGTGGCCCTTCTCTAGACTTGCTCAAACAAGTTCCTGTCCTTATACTGGGCTTCAGACCTGGATGCAGTACCCCAGGTGGGGTCTATGATGGCAAAGTACGAGGGGAGAATCACCTCCCTCAATCTGCTGGTCACATTTCTTTTGATGTAGACCAGGATGTGTTTGGCTTTTGGGGTTGCAAGTGCACACCATTGGCTTGTGTTGAGCCTTTTGTGCACTAGCACACCCAAGTCTTTCACCTCAAGGCTGCTCTCAGTCTCTGGCCACACAGTAGTTTTCCTTCACATTGCTCTGACCCATGCGCAGGACACATAAACATTTTGTATATGAACAGAGAAATATAAGCTAAATAACATAAATGTATTTCGTATATGTATATGTGATTGCTGTTGCTTCTCTCCTGTCCAATAATATATATTTTGACTGTATATTCTGAACACTTGTTAAGTGCTCAAGATCTAGGGAAAAAAAACATTTTGAAAAGGTACATATAATGTTTCATTTAATTTCTTACATGAAGTATTACGATTCAATGTAAGAAACACAATTCTAATTATTTACAAAAAGTCTTGGAAAAATTAGTTGGAATCTTTTGCAGTCATTAACATACCATGTGTATTTAAAAAAGAAAGGGGAAAAAAGGGAGCTACATTACTGTTTAATATTTTCCAAAGTATTAGAGATAAAATCCCATTTAACACAAGGATAGTAGAAGGTTGATGTTAGTTGGAAGCAAACTTCCTATATGGCACAAGAATTTGTTTTCAAGCATGTTTATAGACAAACTGTCTTCCTTAGAATAAATTTTGCTGTATTTCCTTTCTATATTATTGAACCGAAATGAGTAACCTAATTAGCTAGTTTATTCACCTATGAGGCAGTTATCCAACAATCACTTTTAAAAAATTGCATTTCTCTCTGTGCTGCAGCTCCAATCACAAATTAACAAATGTTTCTCCAGATCTCCCACAAAGCTTTCAAAAGTAACTGATGAATCACCAGAGTATAGTGCAACCCTGAACTCTCCAAGCAGATGTCTGCAGTATGAACCTTCATATAAGGAGTGGAATTAATGGCCAGGGTAGAGAAGAAGCCTTTATCATTATTCATGTCGGAAATTTAAATAGCATGTCCTTGACATTTTTCTTCAAACTACAGTATGGCCTCAAAATCTAGCCAAAGATAAGGAAAGACATCAGCAGAGTTGCACAGAACTGTGATTCTGGTGAAGCAGCTGAAAAATTAGCAGCACCATGGAAGCTTTGGAAACTTATTGTACTTGTGGCAGAATTTGTCTCTGTTCAGGACAAGAAGGAATTGAACATGTATCAGGGTTGTTCTATTCTTCATCTAAACAACTATATGTTTTTTAAGAGAAGCTGTGAAGAAAAGATGGTTTGGTAACAACAGCTTTCTTGCCTTTCAGAAGCTTAATTAATTTCATTATTTTAGTTTTTGAGCAACTAAGTAAAGCATTAGGAAAAAAGATAATACAGAAAATAAAAAAGCAATACACAAGAAATCCATCATTTCAGAACAACTTCAGGAACATAATTGAAGAACAAAATATATATGACAATAACGTGGTTTTTTTTTTTTGCCAAATTACAAAGCAAGAAGCTGCATTTAGGTCAGAATCTGAACATAAAATCACTTTTTTTTTTTACAGTGTATATGTATTTATTCAAAATGAATTTGTGTTCATTTGGAAGGTCACCAACATATATTGTCAACTATTCATATGTGAAAAATGACTGAATATTATTGACAAAATATACGGTTTTATTTGATAATATTTTCAATACTAGTTTTGCCTTGGTATCCATCTGCATTAGAATGTGTCTGTGTTGTTTTCTTTCAAGAGACTTCAAAATCAGAATTTTAAATTGTCTTCTATGCAGTATTTCAAAAGTTGATTACAATACAACTGAACAAAATGAAATGAATGAGGTTCAGTCTAAAACTATGTCTTTCACAGCTGAGCTCCTTGAGAACACAAAGGCAATATTCTAATAGACTGCTCATATTTCCATGGAATGACTAATTTATTTCCATGAATGGAACAAATATATTTTTATGAAAGAAAATATTTTAACAAGATAAATTTAATTTTCCATAGGCCCTTGGGAACTTCATGAGGTTCAACAAGGCCAAGTTCAAGGTGCTGCACTTGGGTCAGTGCAACCCCCAGTACCAATACAGGCTGAGGGATGAAGAGATTAAGAACAGTCCTGTCAAGAAGGACTTGGCAGTACTGGTGAATGAAAGGCCAGAACTGATCAGTAGCGTGCGCCCACAGCCCATAAGGCCAACTATATCCTGGACTGCAATAAAAGTACTATGGCCAGTAGGTCAAGGGAGCTGATTCTGCCCCTCAGCTCTGCTCTCATGTGAGTACTTGGAGTACTGCATCCATCTCTGGGGTCCTCAGCACAAGAAGGACATTGACCTGTTGGAGTGTGTCCAGAGAGAGCCATGAAGTTGATTGGAAGTTTGGATCACCTATGAGGAAAGGATAAAAGGGATGGGGGTTTTCAGATTGAATAAGAGAAAGTTCTGGGGGGACTTTATTGTGACCTTTCAGTTCTTAAAATGTATCTACAAGAAAGATGGAGACAGACTTATTAGCAGGGTCTCTTGTGACAGGACAAGGACGGTTGATTTGAATGAAATATAACTAAGTTTTTTACAGTGAGGATGTTATTTCTTTCATCAACCACATAAGTCAGGGAGTAGATTTATTTGGTACTCATTGGTACCTCTTTATTCTATTTGGTTTCATATATACTCTGACAGGAAATAGCTAGATGTCTTTTCAATTAGGTCTTCTTTACTTCCCTGATATAAGTGAGACTTGATACAAAGATGTTCTGTAAATATAAATTATTGAGCTACATGTAAAAAGTAAATAAACTTAATTTTCATGTATTTATGCTTTTACAAGCTGAATAACAACACTGTTTATGAGAATAGAGGAATAATAATGGATTACATGGTGAAGGAATATTTAAAAGAAATGCTTAAATTATAGGGAAGTAGAAGTTTACTTTGATGGAGAAAGTGTAAGTTTATAAAGGTAAAACAGAACTTAAATTGCAAACAATTTAAAAGGTTATAGAGGAAGTGGTGCATGCACACAATGCATGCAAAAAGTATAAATAAAACTTTAATATAAACCTCTCACATTTTAAATCCAGTGGTATAAATGGGGTAGAAAACATGCACTCCAGATACAATTTCTAGCTACAACTTTAACGATACTGTTTTCTGCATTGAAACAAACAGTATTGTTGTCTTGCTAGCTTTGTCGAGAAGTGTCTTAAAACAGATGTTCCTGGTTTTTTTGCCCATCGGTACCAATACTCTGCGTAACTTTGCCCACAGGAGTAAGGGAACTAATAGAGTATATATCTAGCACTAATTTGCTGAGAAATGGTCCATCTATGCCAGAGATTTGCTTCAGAGAACACAGACTTTTATTCAGATCTTTTCCCCATGGCACTCATGATAGATATCCCAAATACCTATAAGTCACTTAGGAGTGACACTTAGGAGTCACTTAGGGATAAAATACATAATGGACTGGTTTGTGTTGTAGATAATTTCCCAAAGACACAAAGCAAATCTAAAAAAGTTTATATGCATACATTTTTAATTACAAATTTTTACAGCTTGAACATATTGGATTGCAAGCAAGTCAAGGTTCACTTATTCCCTTGAGCCATCATAACCAAGGAGTAAATTTTTTTTCCACACACATTTAAGTAATACAATACAAAGTACTTATTCAAGCAATAAAAACTATTTTTATGGTTCTATTTCATTAAAGCTACTCACTTTAAAGAAAAAAGTAACTTGATTTCTGCCAGTCAATGAATGAAGAAGGGTTGCAAGACATCAGCGACTGACTTACAAAATTCAGAGAAATATACAAGTTTAGGAAGCATGACTGTGAAAATATAAACAAGCCACATGGTAGAACTCATAAAAATAAAATATTTGTGTTTGCAACCTGTGGTATCTGGAGGATATGGATTTTCTTCTGAATGTTCTTCTATTTGATACGAACCGTGATTTGGTTTTTACGTTTAAGGGCCTGCACAGTTTTGGAGGGGTTTTTTCAGCCGAAGCAGGGAAGTTGTTTGTTTTGTAAATATCACTAGTAAAAGATTGGTACATTTCAATGTTTTAACAATGTTTTAACAAAAACTACACATATCAACTTCCTGTCCTCCAGAATCACTTTTTGTGCTCTGTTCATGGATAATACATTTCTGTCAGTTCTCAGATAAAATATCCCATGTAAGTCATGGATAGCAAACTCATTGTGTTTCAAGTTTTCTACATCTCCTGTATATATGCTACTTAGAATGCTTACACATAAACAATAAACCTAACGAATAAATATTTGCACCTTATTTAGTAGAAATATATAGCTTGTTTTCTCAGCAAGCTCATTACTATGCATCTGCACCAGACTCTTCCCATATGCTCAGTAGAGCTGACCTCTGTATGCCCAGGATTTCTGGATGTTTGGAAACTCTAAGTATCCTCTAAGCAGATGAGTAAGTGTTCAAAAATTTACGGCTACAGAATACCATGAATTCAACCTACGTGTAAATTCCAAGTGTCCAGTGAAGGTTTTAGAGAAATCTGAATGCACTCATGACATTTGATTTATGAAAATGCTTAATGTCTGAAAAGCTTTATTAGCATAACCTTTAAGAATTTATTTTTTTTTTAAACAATAACTACCCTGTATACAAAAAGGTGAGATGGAACTTTGATTATTAATTATGTATAGGGTAATGACCAGACACTTTCTTTTCCAGAAAGCATCCTACTTCTTCAGTTTTTAAAAATCCCTTAGTCTTTAATGGTACATCTCTGGACATTTATATGTCGCCAGCAAATCTCTGCTTCAGAGTTCAAATTTGTGTATTTTTGTGTCTGTGGCTGTCCTAGTTTGGAACAAATATATTCAGAGGGATAAATACTCTCTGATAAAAAACAGGCCACAATCACTCTCTCCCACCAGGTTCGAGGAAAGAAATATTTCCTCGAAGGAAAGTGAAAGGGAAAAAGAAAAAAAACCTATTTCTTTAACAAACACAAAAGGAAAATAATAATAATACTGAACACTAAATAATATATCTATAACAATAAATAATGAGGTCTCTCACTGGAAGATTGGACCCAGAGTCCCAGGCTGATCGTGCAGGGCCCCCCCAGGCCAGACCGGTGGAAAAGGCTTCCCAGTGAGGTCTCGACACTCCGATGTCCCAACAAGTCCAGGAGAGAAGAAGAAGAAATGAAAAGTCCAGGAAAATGCAGAGGTCCAAGTTTCTTCCTTACAGGAAAAAACAAAAAACAGCCTTTCTCTCTGGAAAAAAAANNATGCATCTGCACCAGACTCTTCCCATATGCTCAGTAGAGCTGACCTCTGTATGCCCAGGATTTCTGGATGTTTGGAAACTCTAAGTATCCTCTAAGCAGATGAGTAAGTGTTCAAAAATTTACGGCTACAGAATACCATGAATTCAACCTACGTGTAAATTCCAAGTGTCCAGTGAAGGTTTTAGAGAAATCTGAATGCACTCATGACATTTGATTTATGAAAATGCTTAATGTCTGAAAAGCTTTATTAGCATAACCTTTAAGAATTTATTTTTTTTTTAAACAATAACTACCCTGTATACAAAAAGGTGAGATGGAACTTTGATTATTAATTATGTATAGGGTAATGACCAGACACTTTCTTTTCCAGAAAGCATCCTACTTCTTCAGTTTTTAAAAATCCCTTAGTCTTTAATGGTACATCTCTGGACATTTATATGTCGCCAGCAAATCTCTGCTTCAGAGTTCAAATTTGTGTATTTTTGTGTCTGTGGCTGTCCTAGTTTGGAACAAATATATTCAGAGGGATAAATACTCTCTGATAAAAAACAGGCCACAATCACTCTCTCCCACCAGGTTCGAGGAAAGAAATATTTCCTCGAAGGAAAGTGAAAGGGAAAAAGAAAAAAAAAACACAAAAGGAAAATAATAATAATACTGAACACTAAATAATATATCTATAACAATAAATAATGAGGTCTCTCACTAGAAGATTGGACCCAGAGTCCCAGGCTGATCATGCAGGGCCCCCCCAGGCCAGACCGGTGGAAAAGGCTTCCCAGTGAGGTCTCGACACTCCGATGTCCCAACAAGTCCAGGAGAGAAGAAGAAGAAATGAAAAGTCCAGGAAAATGCAGAGGTCCAAGTTTCTTCCTTACAGGAAAAAACAAAAAACAGCCTTTCTCTCTGGAGAAAAGAAGCTAGAAGCCTAGAAAGCCCCCCCACCTTCAGCCAGGCCGCCGAAAGAAAAAAAAAAAACCACAAAAAACAAAACCAAAACTGCACAGCAACATAGCAAAATTGACCTTGAGACAGTAGAGTTGTTTTTAAAAGATTTCTCTAGCTAGTTTTTTTTCTTCTCCACTCTTGGGGCTCAGTTTTAAAAGCACAAGATTCATTTTTTTTTTCTCCTGGCATAGAGGAGACGAATATGGGATAATCATAAAGTCACTCCAAGACAGTGGCTAAAAAGATCATGCATCCAGACAGCATGAGAGCCAGTGTGTCTTCTATGAGGAAGCCATATGGTTCACCTGAGGCACACAATTAACTTACACAGTTTCAAGTTGTAAAAATCAGGCACATATTTTGGTAGGTACTAAAAGCTTAGGTCTGACTTGTATTTAGTTCTGGACAAAAGTGCATTTTCTGAGTGTCAGAACATTATCCCAATGTAGCAACCTCCAAGGGAAAAAACAAACAAACAAACAACCAAAAATAAGGAAAAAACCTCACACTTTCTATGCATTATTGATCACAGCAACTACAATATTGGTGGGATCACTGGCTTTGAACTAATTTTGAACCAAGAAAATTCAGACATGGACAATTTCCACAGATGCATATTTATTTCTCTGTGACCCTTCTGTTCTTCAAGAGACTGGAATGATACTCCATTATTGACTAGTAACACATAACTGAAGGAAGTATAATACTAAAAGAAGTGGAAGGTGTGCATGTCATATTAAAATAGGCCCTACTAGGGTCAGTAGGAGGTATTTCTTTGGGTAAGCTGGGTATTTTAATCTAAGATTTCTGTATCACATGGTGTGTCATGTTGCTTCTTAGCTTATCATCTGCAACTGAATTACTTGCAGGGAATCTTTTATTCTTATGTGAGGCAGGTTGAGCAGTATCTATAGTCTCAAAACTTCAAGGACAGCAGGAAAAAGCAGGTTTTTTTAAACAGATGAAGTCCATCAGAGAGGGATTCTGAGTAAAACCTCTTTTAAGCTCTAAGCATGTGACTGGCAGATGTGGAGAAAGACTTGGAGCACCTGCAACAAACTGGTACAAAGCACTTTAGAAAGTAGTGCTATTCTTTTCCTGATCTTTCTTCTGAAGTCTAGTCTGGATTTAACAAGTAGGGTCTATGCTAGGAAAGCATAGTAATCATTCTACATCCAAGGCAATGAGTAAATCCTCAGGGGAGCTAAGAAACATATGTGAAAGCAATGGCTGTGACTCCATTTGAAAGGTTACAGAATGCATTCCCCTAACACCCTGTCATTCTCTGATCTGCTGACTAACATAGAAACAAGCATGGGACGCAGCTGCTCTCTTCTATGTCTATCCCTCACTCTTTGCCTTATGCTTTCCACTCTTTCTGAGCACATCAAAGACTTGGAGTTTGTGACAGCACTTTGCTTGAGGCAATTGCTGCTAGTAGGATCTCTCCTGTACTCCAGATTTGATAGGACTGTATATGTAATATCTTTAATCTGTGCAAGAAATATTTTCTACACATCATCTGACAAAACAAGTCTCAAATTCTCTGTGTGTGTATATTTGTTATGTTGAGGAAAAACACCAGTTTAACAACACAGAGAACATTTTTCTGGTCTGCGACTGGAAATGTTGAGCAAGGAGAAAGTTGTTTGTCTCTACATATTTTGTCAAAATAAAATTATAAGACAAATTTCATGATGTCTGTTATTCTAGGAAAAAAATCAATCCATTAAATTAATGATGGAGTTTTTTCTTGCTGTTTTGACCCAATAGGCTGTTAAACAAAGTGAAAAAACCCTTTCTACAAATTAACTGTATTAATGCAATTAGACACATGGCAAAACGTCAGGAGCATCTAATACTTTTAGAAATTTAGATATATGGTAATTGGTCACCCTTTTTTTTTTTTTAACTCTTCTTGGAAAAGAGGAATTTTGTTAGTGGAAGTTAAACATCAATGGAAGATGTCTTTTTGAAAAGAACTACTGTCTCCTAGAATACTGCAGAGAATGTAATTAGAAAAGGAGGCTGGAAAAGCAAATTTGGAGGACAAAAAACATAATAAAACTATTCAGATTAAAAGTTCTGGTAATTTTTGAATGAAGTACTTCTTTTTTTCTTAAATCTTCAATTAAAAAGTCACTCTTTTCTAGTGTTCTCTGAGATCTACTTAATTTAAAGCATAAGATTGCAATAGCAGGGTCAATATGAACTATAGCAAGAGGTAAACTGGCTGACCTGTTACTAACTTTAAAGTTTTGATATTTCTATTCTGAATCAGAATATGAAAATAAAAATATGCTTAGCATTTTGGAATTAAAAAACAGAGGAAAAGAAGTAAAGTTTCTAATTGCAAGAAAGCAGGTATGTTAAATTAAAACAGAGAGAAAGTGTTATTTGAAACACTTGGAGCAGTCTCAGATTTCAAGGCAGTATTCACTACTCAGTCAGTGAATATTACTCTGCATCTGGCCATCTCTCTGACATTTTACTTTGGGCCACTGAAACCCAAGCTTTGAAAGCCATCACTCAGAGCTAAAAATATAAGGCAAATATAAAGATAATTCTTGTGTCTTCACTAGCTGTTTTAAACAAGACTTATTTATAACTGGCTTACTGTTTTCTTATTTACACTTGTTAACCTTGTGTTCTGCTTTCATATTCATAAAACATGATTTTAGGCACATCATTGTAGTATGATGTTCTTTTCGTAAATATCATGACATTTGTCCTCCAGGCTGATTTCTATTCTCTTCCCTCATCAGCATTCCTGCTTGGAGGCTGTCCATGCTCTTCTCCTTATTCCTGTGCCAATTCATGACACCTGGCCACAATAACCTTTCCAATGGTTTAGGATGTGGAATTCCCTTGGTTTAGGATAATTTCAATATGCAGTTAAAGCTATGTGTGTTGGGACAGATGTCCAGGTGTTTCATGAAGTTCCATTCTCATTTATAATTTAAAAATCCTTTACCAAATAAGATAACATTTATTCAGATTTGATTTTTCAAGAGACATAGGCACAATTATACAGAAGGAGACACACAGACAGAGACACAAAAGAGATGTCAAGAAAGGAGAGACACCAGAGAAAAATAAATATTGAAGAAAAGGAAAATAGCTACCCAGAGCAGGACAGGAGGAAAAGCGGCCACCCCAGAACAGATAGTGAGGAGACTGAGGAGGAAGTGTGACTGTAAAGGGACTGTATCTGATGGAACTCCCATCACTGCAACACGGTGCTCTGAACTCTTAACTCTTACACTGACTCACATCTTACCAAAGGGACTGGATATAACATGCTCTGGGGAACAGGACACAGGGAAGAACAGAGAAAAGGTGTGTTTCCTAGATATTTGACTCTAACTTATTTTTCAGAATTGGAACCCAAAAGTTTGGGAATTGGCAATTAATCAAATTGATGGAAATTCCCTACTTGAAATACTGTTTTGTCTTAGAACTGGTCTTCAGTCTTTTTAAAATAATATGTGTAAAACTTTAGAAAATGATGTAATGCATTCCTTTCTGTAGAAAGTTTCCTTGGGAATTATGATAATATCCTCTTTATTACCAATTATATGAATAATATATTGATGAATTCAGAACAAATGGATAAAATGCATAAAACTAGGATCACTAGATCATTATTTTAGATCATTTATGTAATTGATTTAAATGGATTCACTAGCTATAATACATAATTAAACATGATTTTCATTTTTCAGCAAATTATATTTTTAATGTATAATACCCTCTCTGTCTTTGTCTCATCTCATGGCTAGCATATATACTACAAATTATAAACCTCCTTTTCAATGTGTGAATTATTTTTGAGTATGTAAAGCTAAATTAGTTAATGAATTAACAAGATTTTTAAAATTAGATAGACTCAAAGATATTAAACTATTCTGCTGTATGGAGTGTACTTTTTCCTCAAATACACCTTGTAATAACATGATCGACTCCCCAAAAAATTTGGCCAGTGACTTCACAGAATCACACAATCACAGAATATGCTGTGTTGGAAGAGACCCACAAGAGAATCATCGAGTCCAACTCTTAACCCTGCACAGGACCATCCCCAAGAGTCACACCACGTGCCAGAAAGTATTGTTCAAGCGCTTCTTGAATTCTGTCAGACTTGGTGCTGTGACCACTTATGAGACATTGAATCACTTAGTATTTTGTTATTGGGTCATAGCCAACTTGTAAGTGTGGGGGAAAGAGCCAGGCCTACAGCCACAGAAGCCACACAACAGCCTCAAGCTCACAGAGAGCGCTGATGACAAGGCTATCAATGGCCCACCTGGGAGCCCACCTGCACCACGCCCCCTGAAGCCCCTGACCCAACTTCTGATTGGCTATACTGCCTTTCGCTCTAGCCTGGGGCTACAGAGTGGTCAGTGGGCTGGAGGTCCCACATGTGGGGCATGGCCATGCTGGCCAGAGCACATAAATAAGGGGACATGTGGCTCCATTTTGTTTTTCTTCTCCAGCCATCACCATGTGAGGGAGTCTGGCAGTAACTATTTTTTATCTTATTCTAATATCTTCCTTTGCTCCTTCTCTCTTTTCCTCTCTCTACTCCTGCTTCTTCTCTTAATCTCTTTTCTTTCTTTCTTCTTTTAATTCTTTTTGAGTAACTTAAAACCAGAAAGTTTGATTTTGCTTGGGTTGGTGTTTGCTGAGTGTTTTGCAGAATGTTTCCGCCTTGGTTATATGTTATCTCTATGTAACTTTTGCCGAAATGTTTGATTTCTCACTAAATTATTAGAAATCTCTTAGGGAAACATATCTTGTTTTATCTTTATGCAATCTCAAGGTATTAAAGAACCAAAAGGCTTTTCAAAAGTTTGGCGGGTGAACTTTAGAGCCTTAAATATATTTTTTAAAAGTCATACTCCCAGTTAAATGTGTGGATTCAGGATTCGGATCTTACACCACTGCCCTGGAGAGCCTGTTCCAGCACCCTCTGAGTGAAGAACCTCTTTCCAATATCTACGTTAAACCTCCTCTGACACAACTTCAGGCCATTCCCTCATTTTCTGACACTGGTTACCACAGAAAGAAAGAAGATTCTTTTTATTCTAACTTGTGTTTATCACATGTTCATTCTAATGCACTATATTTATCCCATAAACATGTGCCTTCAGATAACTTTTCTGTAACGAGATTGGGATTTTTTTAATGTGCTTGACTTGCTCATTCCTGTATCTGTTTACTTTTGGATTCCTTTTAAATACAGCCTTACCTTTGTATTTCTGGATATGTAAGTCTCCTTCTGCACCACTATTTTATTATCTACTGACTAACCCATAGTTCCAACCCTAAGAAGCGTTTCTACATGTATTTTCTGAGACAAAAAAAAACTAGCAACAGATCATAAAAATAATATCTGCTATGCAAGACACTGATAAAAAAGAGATGCTTCATGTGAATAAGCCTTCTGATAAATGTTTTCAGTTAGGGATCAAGGAATCTCTTGATTAAAATCAATAAAGCAGAATGATGCCATGAAATGCCCTTTAAGGTCAGTGGAACTTCAACTTAGATAGTCAAGAGCATATTTCAACCCCAAATTTATCATAACCTGCTGAAGAGTTCTCCCTGCAGTTAATTTTGCATTTAGTGTCTAGAGGTGATTTGTATAGACTTTTGTAGAGTTTTCTAACAAATATTTTATATTTATGTTCTTCTTAAGAGTGATTAGAGGTGAACATCTGTGCCCTACACAAATTATGTCATTATGAAATTAACTTTCAAAAGCTCATAAAGAGATATGGTAGCTGCAACAGCTTGTTTATTTGTAACAATATGGTGACCCAGATATCTGACAAGCTAGATTTGTTTACCTTTCTCCTTCTTGGCATGTGTGTCAAACAGAACATAAGAAAATGCATACAGAAATATGTCAAAGTATAAGTAGTAGACACAATAAAGCTATATTTTCATATGTGTTAAGTTATATAAGGAAAAATAGTATCTAATACATTAGATGTACTGCTAAGTTGTTAAGAAAACCAGACTATCTACATAGGTCTACATGCACAAAAGTCTACATAATTTGAAAGTTTGACCATGTGTATAATTAAAATGAGATATTTATCTACTGTATTTAATCAGATGGATCAAGGCTAGCATGTATTAGTTCTATTCAGTTTTGTAGTTTGACAAAACAAAAATTCTATACATTTTATCGTGTTTGTTGATTTGGCATTGGAATTTGTTTATTTTTCTGTTTTGCTTTTTTGTTTTTTTTCTTTTCTGAGGTATCAGTTATTTAACAACAGTGCTTCACAAATTCAGACAATATTGTCTCTTTCACACAGAAACAAAACTGAAATAGTCACAAATCTTCTATGTGAGCTCACATTTATTTAAGGCAGGGATATGTGTTAGTTGTATTTTACCAAGGCTAACTATGGATTCTCTAAGAGACAGCAGTTTAGTCATTGAACAGCTTGTGTGATCATTTTCACCTACAAAACATGTCTAGAACTCTATCTTTTCAAAATACTATTTTATATTATACTGGTCAGAGGAGAAGACAGTGGGGGAAAAAAAATCAAGCCCAACATTTTAGCCTGAAAAACCCTTGAATATTGCTTCTTAAAATTCCAAGCTTTAACTCTTGATCTACTGAGACATTTGTAAAGTTAGAATACATTCTAGAGTTTTTGTCAGAGCTGCCCTGCCTTGATCATTATTGCAGATGTTCCAAACCTTGCAGCAAAACGCCTCACTGTAAGCAAATATGAGCTTGCTTCTCACAATTATCATAAGAAGGTCTACTGATTTGTCACACTGTGCTCCACTTGGAAAGATTATTACTACATAAGATAATAACAGAAAATAATGACAGCTACATAAATATTACATATATTTGCTATACCGTCAAAGAAGTGGCGTAAAATATATTTTAAGTGGAGCTACATTGTGCATGTGTTGGTGGGGGGTGGGAATATCTAGACAAGAAAAAACAGAAACTGAAAAAGAGTGCTGCTCCTGAGAATATGAGGCCATCATTTTGCTATAAGCAGTTGCAAACCCTATTGTGTTGCTATAGATCAAGGAGTAAACACTGTGGCATACAGATGATTAAACAAACAGAGCCATTTCTTTCAACACTTAAAATATTGTTATGTGACTGGCAAAAAAAAAAAGAAGAAAGAATCTGGAATTTGCTTAGAAATTATTGTCACATTTTCAGAGGAACGCAGAGCTTTTTTTATGTCACAGCATGATCCAATAGAAAATTGTGCTTCCTGTGCATAAGCTCAGAAATTGTCTTCAAAAAAAAGCGATTACATGGGTAAAGAAACTTCTGGGAAAATGAGAATCCAAAATTCCAAATTCTATTTAATTATGTATTACACACATTTGGACACTTCTGCTAGAAGTCCTTGTAAGCATAATAGAAATAGTAACTTTGAAAAAGATGCTAAGGTATTTAGTTTAGCAATAATATTTTCAGGAGCTAAGAAGATTTTTTCCTATTTTTTTACAGTTATCTATACTATTTTATCCAAATAAACTGATAGCCAAATGATGAATGTTGTCAACACTGTTTATCTTCATCAGTTACAGTTACTGAACTCATACGAGTAAGATTCTTTATACTGTTTTCAAATTTTTGATTCCTATTCTTACCTCATACATCAGTATAGCATTACTTGTTTCAGTGTTGAACTCAGCATTTTGCAAAGTTTGGCCATGAAAATTTTATCTGCAGTTCAAACCTACACATTTTTCTTGTAGAGTTTGTTAGCTTTTCTTCTATCATCTATGTGGTGGTTTTTAGTGGCCAGGTGTATTTTTTTGTTAGCAGGGGGCCTGTGGGGAGGCTTCTTTAAGAAACTGCTGGAGGTTTCTCCATTTCCAGCAGAGCCAATGTCAGTCAGCCCCAGGCTGGCCCCGCCGCTGGCCAAGGCCAGGCCAATGAGGAGTTATGGTAATGCCTCTGCGATAACATATTTAAGGAGAAAAAAAAAAGTTCAGGCAGACAAACATGGGCGCTTAGAGAAGAGCAGAGTGAGAAGTTGTGATTAACACCAAGGTCAGTGGAAGAGGAGGGGGAGGAGATGCCTTAAGCACCGGAATGGGGCACCTGCAACCCATGTTGCAGACCATGGTGAAGCCAGTAGNATAATAAATTCTTAGTATTTTAAGTTGGAGCCTGTTTTGCCTGTGAAATAATTAATAAGGAATTTTTTATGGTCCTTATCACAAACTTGTGAAACCTTTTAGTCCTTCCTCTCCTCTGCCCATTTGCAGGGAGGGGAGTGGGAGAGTGACTGTGTGTGTGAGTCCTTGGCATTTAGCCAGGCTTAAACCACTAAAATCTATAACAACCAATCATTTCTGTTTCATAAATGTTGTGAGAGCTTTTTGTAGTCCTACAGAGAGTTTTACCCTGCCATCCTAGTCTTTCCCCAGAGTTTTCTAAACTTTCTATCATTTTGGTTTTGCTTTCTGAATTTCCTACAATTTGACTGTCTTTTTATCAGTTAAAAAGTGGTATGCAAAATTAAAACTATTTAACTGATACATTTATTCAATACATGCATAAACATGCAAATATTTAATAATCATAAAATTTATGATTTACATTTAAATCAGCATTAAATTTCAGTGAGTAACAACTTATAAAGGGAATTGTCATTAGATTCATTGAATTCCACACAGTGTTAAAAATTAAAGAAATTTTAGATTTTTTTTTTTTTAGGTAAAGATATTGATATAAAATCACCTGTTGTAATCATGTTTCTATGATTTTAGAGTGAGAACAGATTTAGCACATGCTTATGCTTAAAATCATTAATCTTATGCTTTGTATTGTGGATCATTTCTCTGGAGTTAAAGCTTTTTAGTTTTTCTGATGTGTAATGACTACCCATCCTGTATCTTTACTTGAATGAATGGAAAATGGTATAACATCAAAATATGGATCTATATACAAAGCTTTGACATTCTAGCAGGAGTATTTCCACATAAATAAATTTTTAGTAGTTATAATATTTATCCATATAAAATTTCAGCTCAAGATAAACAGCTCACCTTGGTATCTATAAACTGGATAAATGGCAATCTCTTTGTATAAAAATATTTTTTAAACAAGTTATTAAATTCGACTGGTTTTTGACTGTCTTACTGCTGTCATGAGTGAGGATCAAGTGGCTCAGTATCTCCACGTCATGTTTCTCTGTGTGCAAAATGGCTGGTGTAGAAGGAGACTGTTTATAGTTGCCTGGTCAAATGTAGAATTAAAAAGTTTGGTTTATAATTTGAGAATCAGATAAAACACAGAAATATTTGAAACAACAATATACAAAATGGTAGTGATGCTAGAGAAAGAATCTATACCAGAGAAATTGCTAATGATTGAAACAGCATTCTGTAGCCCAATAAGGAACTATCTGCACACATTGATAATATAGTCTTCTGTCTTTCCCTGTTTTCAAATATTTGCCTCCGTGGATATTAACTACAACACATCTCAAGGTGATCTGCCATCTGTCTTCATTAAGATAGCATCAATTTGTAATTAAAGTTTTATCTTCATGGAGATTTCTGACCACATTGTTCAAGAGAAACATTTGATCAGCTACCAAGTTTCCTTGGACTTTCCACATGGGAATTATGACAGAATTTATATTATAATATATATTATTATATAATTATAAGAAATACAGTTGTATTTCTTATGAAATTAATGTGTACATTTGTGCTTATGGTGGCAATAACAAACATGAATGAAGTATTTAATATCTTTCACAATCATCAACTCTTTTACATAGCCATACAAGTATCTAAATGGATTGAAGAAGTCTTGATCACAAAAAATTCAGCAGAATCTTTTTATTGATTTTACACTCTACAGTGTATGCTGAGAAATTATCCTAAGTCATTAATTTCAGCAATATGAGTTAGAAAACGTATTTTTGTTTTGTTCTACACTGCCTTATGCAATGGGGCTCTAGTAAGGTGTGTTTTATTTTACCAAGGCTATGAGATAGCATTTCAAAGTTAAGTCATCAATGAGGGCTCAAAAGAGTCCTCACGAGTAGCCAGGTGGTGGCAGTTAACACTATGATCTGAATAAAGAAAGTATAGAATGATATGATAGTTGGGGTCATAACTTTATTTATACCTGAATATAGTACATACCTAGACAGAAGCCTTAATAAAAAGTGAAGCAAGAGTTCTGGAAAAAGATTCTTGAATGATAATTCTATTTCATAGGTTTTTTCCTATCTCTCAGCTACTGATCCTTGTTCACTGTAGTGTTTTTGTAAATAAATTGAGCAAAAGTCATCAAGAACAAACAAGTAGGAGAGATATCCCCAAATGAGACAATTTTACCTGAGCTAGCCAGAGAATGATCTGTGTTGAAAGAGATCTTAAAGATCAACTAGCTCCAACCCAACAGCAGGGACACCTTCCACTAGACCAGGTTGCTCAGAGCCCCATTCAACCTGGCCTTGAACAGTTTCATGGATGAAGCATTCACAACCTTTCTGGGCAACCTGTTCCAGTGCTTTGCCACTTTCANCCGCTGCTTTCCCTCTTTCACAGTAAAGAATTTCTTCCTAACATCTCATCTAAACCTGCTCTCTTAATTCCATGTCCCTCCTTTTTATGAGCTCCCTTAAGATACTGGAAGGCTGCCATGAGGTCCCCCCAAAGCCTTCACTTCTCCACACTGAACAACGCCAGCTCCCTCAGCCTGTTTTCATAGAAGTGCTCCATCCCTCTGGTCATTTTCATGGCCCTCTTCTGGAAATTCTTCAAGAAGTCCAGGTTTTCCATGTGATGAGGACCGCAGACATGGACACATGCGCTCCAGCTGGTGTCTCACAAGGGCAGAGTGAAGGGGGAAAATCACCTCCACAGATCTTCTGGCCACACCTTTTTTGATGCAGCTCAGGATGCATTTGGCTTTGTGGGCTATGAGCACACATTGCTAACTCATGTCCAGCTTTTCATCCACTAGAACTCNTCATGGATGAAGCATTCACAACCTTTCTGGGCAACCTGTTCCAGTGCTTTGCCACTTTCACAGTAAAGAATTTCTTCCTAACATCTCATCTAAACCTGCTCTCTTAATTCCATGTCCCTCCTTTTTATGAGCTCCCTTAAGATACTGGAAGGCTGCCATGAGGTCTCCCCAAAGCCTTCACTTCTCCACACTGAACAACGCCAGCTCCCTCAGCCTGTTTTCATAGAAGTGCTCCATCCCTCTGGTCATTTTCATGGCCCTCTTCTGGAAATTCTTCAAGAAGTCCAGGTTTTCCATGTGATGAGGACCGCAGACATGGACACATGCGCTCCAGCTGGTGTCTCACAAGGGCAGAGTGAAGGGGGAAAATCACCTCCACAGATCTTCTGGCCACACCTTTTTTGATGCAGCTCAGGATGCATTTGGCTTTGTGGGCTATGAGCACACATTGCTAACTCATGTCCAGCTTTTCATCCACTAGAACTCCAATGTCCTCCTCCGCAGGGCTGCTCTCAATGAATTAATCTTCCAGTCTGTACTCATATTTGGGATTGCCCCAACCCAGAAGCAACACCTTGAACTTAGACTTGTGGAACTTCACGAGGTCTCTGTCAGCCCACTTCTCATATACCTCTGGATAGCATCCCATCTTTCTGATCACTCAGCTTCGTATCATCTGCACTTGCTGAGTGTGCACTCAGTCCCACTGTGTGATTGATGAACACGTTGAAGAGCACTTGTCCCAAAACTAGTGTCCTTGAGGGACACCATGCATCACAGGCCTTCACATGGACATAGAGCCATTGACCACAAAGTCAGCATAGGCTTCTTATTTAACCAGTGATGAGGAAAAACCCCATGAAAATAACAACAAAAAATATGCTAACTCCTAATTTTCAAAAAGCCACCTATTTTTGTTTATTTTTAGTCTTTCAAATGATCGTGGTATTCCTTTTTTTCCCTGTTGCATTTTTTGCAGAGATAAAGGGCAGTTAGAACAAAGGGAACACCAAGATATGTTTTGAGACTGAACTGAGGAATAATTATAACTTGATTAACACAGACAAACTCAAATAATANGATGCATTTGGCTTTGTGGGCTATGAGCACACATTGCTAACTCATGTCCAGCTTTTCATCCACTAGAACTCCAATGTCCTCCTCCGCAGGGCTGCTCTCAATGAATTAATCTTCCAGTCTGTACTCATATTTGGGATTGCCCCAACCCAGAAGCAACACCTTGAACTTAGACTTGTGGAACTTCACGAGGTCTCTGTCAGCCCACTTCTCATATACCTCTGGATAGCATCCCATCTTTCTGATCACTCAGCTTCGTATCATCTGCACTTGCTGAGTGTGCACTCAGTCCCACTGTGTGATTGATGAACACGTTGAAGAGCACTTGTCCCAAAACTAGTGTCCTTGAGGGACACCATGCATCACAGGCCTTCACATGGACATAGAGCCATTGACCACAAAGTCAGCATAGGCTTCTTATTTAACCAGTGATGAGGAAAAACCCCATGAAAATAACAACAAAAAATATGCTAACTCCTAATTTTCAAAAAGCCACCTATTTTTGTTTATTTTTAGTCTTTCAAATGATCGTGGTATTCCTTTTTTTCCCTGTTGCATTTTTTGCAGAGATAAAGGGCAGTTAGAACAAAGGGAACACCAAGATATGTTTTGAGACTGAACTGAGGAATAATTATAACTTGATTAACACAGACAAACTCAAATAATATTAATTTAGCAATCAATATGATCAACTAAAATTTTCAGTAACTTCCAGTAATTTTAGAGAGAAAATTTTGCACAAACATTTTCCTCTTAACTTGCGTGTTTGTGCCATCACATTTCATATATCTGTGCGTGTGTGTATATATAATGATATATACTGATATATTTAGTTTCTAAGGTAGAAATGATAAAATACATAAAAATTAAAGACAGCTGTTCATATTTCCAAATACTTTGAATTGAATATTTGATAGTATGTTTAATTTTTAAAGTACAAACATATTCTGCCAGATGTTTGTTTTTATTTTACTGTTAGTATTTGATTTTGAATGTAAGTCACACTTTTTCATTTTATGGATATTATGGAAACACGTTCCTAAGGTTAAATTGTCAAAAATATTTAAAAATATATGTTTCAAATTAATTGCAATATAATAATTGGATTCAAAGGCAAGACACATTTTTTGTCTGCTGCACCACTCCCAGAAGTAAAATTTCTTTCAGCCATTCCACGTTTTTTTATATTTGTTATTTTATTATCCCTGAAAGTTAATTATGGACTTTTGTTTATACAAAATTCAAATGCATTTTTGAAAATGTGATCTTTCTCTAGATAGCTTGATATTCATCACAGGAGACTATGTCCTAAAAAAATCAAACCTCTTAGCTATCCGTAAGAAGCACACAACAAAGCCTTTACATTAGAGAACATAATGCAACTTTTGTGGAATTATATTTTAAGTATTTATTTGTATATGTTAAATCTCCCCCAATCTACCCTAACCGTCAAATAAGATGAGATGATCCACAAAAATGAATAATCTTAATTAAATGGCTAAGAAGCATGCCTCACTTCACTTTCCTTACCCTGTTATCAATGTCACTATCAGCTCTCTGCACATGGAGACTATTATTGTAACTGTCATATAATTAAATGAAATCTATCCAGCAACATCTGGCTCCTCAGAAGAAAATATGAATAATTTCAGCAGCTTTCCCCATCTCTGCCTGATTATTCTAATTATGATGTAATGGGGGACATCAGCAGGCTGTGGACTTGGTGATTAACCCAGGGCAGATGAGAAATAGGCCTAGTGAGATGAGCAAGGCACATAGATCTGCTCAATCAATTATCTTTTTTTCTCAAGGCTCTTAAATACAGCAGTGACCTTGTGATGGGAAACAGTTAGTTACACTTGAACTCATTTAGGAGGTCAGATATTTCACAATATATTATAGGAGCTAGATTCTTGTTTTCCAGTTCAGTTACACAAAAAGGCATATTAGATATGTATATAAAATATACAAATTGTATAGATATATATATACACACATACACAGACTTTGCAAGCCTTTACATTTCTAATAGAGGTGTAGGTCTTTAGCTTGTTCACTTTCTCTTTTTCTCAATTACCATACACAGTCTTTCCTCTCTTGTTTGGTTCCTGTTCTCATTAAGAACTTGTCTGCAGGTATTAAAGTAATATGGAACATGATATTACAGTATAGTGACTAGAAGAAGAAAAACAAGCTAAAAACCTTCAAATGTTATTTCCAGTCTTCGCACATAAGTGTGGGCACATCAACAAAATCTCAGTTTTAAAGTATACTCACTTGTACTGACTCGTGTTCTAGAGACTGTGGAGCTCATTTAAGTCAGATTGCAGACCCATTCGGTTCCTTGCCTGAAATGTTATCACTACAGAGCAATTGGACTAATGCTCTCAGATTTATTCTGGTGGCATTCTATCCTGACTACACTAAATTAAGCAATTCAGTGCAGTCAGATACTCATTCACATTACCGTATTTGGCATCATTAGCAGAAAGTTTGTACTATCAAAGAAGATATGATAGAATGGGGAATCTACATCCTAACATAATTTCCTATACTGCTTATTTTAAAGACAAAGTAAGAACCATCCATCACAATAAAGACAAAGACTAAACAAGAAGAATGAATCCAAGTCATTAAAATGACTGATTTTAAAGGAAGGTTGAAGAGTTTCACAAAGGAAGTAAAAATACCAGTTGTGATCTTCGGCGAATTTTGGTGGAAAAACCCCACACTCAAACGTTTCTACTATGAGCAGAGCTCTTCTGCTGCTTAAAGACAATGTAATCGTTCAGTCTAATTATTAGAAGGAAAAAAAATGCCATAGGACTTAGCAATTTTGTATTGCCAGATGCTGCTGCAACAAGTTTTGTTAATTTAAATATCGAATTGTGACTTGAAAAGTAATTGTATATACAATGATGGAATTACCTTTCATTTACTTTTTTTTTTTTTTATTGACTTGAATTAGCTTTCATTTACTTATTTTTTTTATTGACTTGAATTAGCTTTCATTTACTTATTTTTTTTTATTGACTTGATTTTTTTTGTCATCCATATGGGAAGGTAGCCTTTACCGGAATCTAAATTTTCTTTTCATGTTTTAGTTGGCATAATGAAGAGATTCATGGCATTAAAGCCATGGCTTTTATTTGCTCGTGTATGTTACTATGAGGTCCACTGCAAGCAGGCTAGATTCAGAAAAGGAGTATATTACCTGCAAGTGAGGAACTACCACAACAATATTCTGAACTCCTGGCAGGGAATCCAATATCCCTGCTGACACTGTTTAAAACATGAGGGAATGAAATTGCTGAAGAAGAATATAAAGTTGTCTTACAAAAATGCAAAGCTTTTTTTCTTGACAAGTAATATCTTCAATCAGAAATGTTGACCTGTCTTGGACTGTCATTTTGTAACATTTTCAACATTTTGAGATACAAATCTAAATTACAGTCGTGTTTCACCTGAAAAGCCTTACTTATGAATTATTATTTTCTTATTTATTAAAAGAGGATAATAACACAATTTATTTTCCTTATTGTCAAGGCAACATTTGTTGTATAGAAAGAGTCTAATAACTATCTGAAAGAATAAATGTAAATGTATGTGTGAAGCTATTTGCTAGAAAATTAGCTTCTAGAACATTAGACTTATTTTGTAATGTAATTTTCAGGTGGGAGGATAACACTTCTTTGGTGGGTTGACTCAGAAGACAATATAAAAATTAAATCAAAAAGTAATGAATAGTCAAAAATATAATTTGATGATACTTAGAAATCACATCTGAAAAAATTCTGGTTTATTAATGTAGGAATGATGAAGAAATCCTCCAAATAAAGTACGTTTTTAATATAAATTTGTGAGGAGGGGTTGAATTTCTGAATTTTTTCATTTTCTCCTCTGTTTATTTCAGTAATATGATAGAGGATGAATCAGATAATCGTAGTTTGGTGTTTCAGTTACAGTGAAAAATGTAGCAAGAATTTTTCCATTAAGAGACTCTGGAAAAAGAAAAATATTTTTCTTTTTATTGAGTTCTTCCTAGATATGCAACAAAAAATAAGTCTCACAAAAGTTAATGTGAGATTTTAGTTGGGAAAGGCACAGCTTGAGTGTGTGGAGAAGCTCTTGTATTTATATTGAATCAGCAATATAGTTTTCTGTTTTGTGATCACAAGTTTTTTCTCTGTCTCATCTTTTAGTGAAAAGCCCTGCTGCTTACTTCCCACGTATAGCAAGTGTTATGTCCCCCTAGGCTATAATATTAAATATCCTGACATACACTTGTTTCAGTTTCCTTAAGGGTTCTTTAGTCTGAAAAGGGTTTATTGGGTTCCCTCCAAGCTTCAGTAATATAATGTTTTTAAGTCTTTTCCACGTGTTGTATAATTAACATCTAAACTTTTTAAAGAACAAGTAGGGGGTCAAAATTGGATGTTTTTTGTTGAAAACCATAGCATATTGTTTAAGATTTAATGAAATAGTATTATCAGTGTCAAAAAAACCCTTATTAAATGAACTTTGCTATTTATCCTGCTGAATAAACTAATATATGAAAGAGCAGTGATCTTTTTAGGAACAGCAAAGTCTCTAAAAAAACTGAAAGTATACTTGTTTAATTTTATTTATATTATTTGTATTGTATTACCTTATTCAATCCAATAAGTGTGAGTTGAATTCACCAAGAACAAAAGCTTAGAAAAAAAAACCACCAAAAAACCTTTGAGTTGAATGATATAGAAATTTATTTACAAAAAGTTTTAATTTTGTTAACTTAAGAAAATAATTATACTTTTCCCCTCTTTTCTACAGCTGCCTCTTAGCAGATACAACATTATAAGCAACAACAGGGGAACAAGGCATATCCTCCAAGGACATATGTGAGGCTCATATTATCTAGTCAAATGGGTTGCTATTCACTATTCCCAGTCTTTGGTGGCCCTGAGTGCCAAGACAAGTCACTTGGGGTCAGATGAACTCTCCATGTTTACATAATACTGGTGGTATCAGCCACCACTCATTGAAGTCAGGTAAAACTATTTTGCCAGTTAAAAACAGTCCTTTGGCTTACAGCTGAGCCTCATATATTACTTATACATGTTCTTACTGCAGTCTCCTCCCACTCCCAGTATCCATTTCTACAGTCTCACATAAATTCAGCAGCATAATGTCTTTGTAACAGCTTTATAGCCATCAGCAATAAGCTACAGAAAATGTGTATATTATCAATAAATACGCAAATCATGGTATTTTCCAAAGGTGTGAATGTCAGGATCTTGCTGGGTTAGTTTTGGTATAAACAGGGGCAGATATTTTCTCAATAAATTTAAAGAGCTGACCACTTCTGTACTATCATGGCTTTATCTAAGGCTATATGTACAAATGTAGGTCATATTTTCACTTCCAAATAAACTAATATGGAGTTGTGAAAATTTCCACTGCTTCTACAGCAGGAACCATAACAGATGGTGGCTAGTTATTTGAAGTTTATGTACTGCCTGCTACCTCCCTTTTAAAAGGTGCTCACTGCAGGAGAATCACACTTGTGTGGTCTCCTGCAACAGTAGTAGCATTTCTTTTCTGAAAAAAGTAAGTACCGGTTCAGAGAATGTGTATGCTTAGAGAGAGAAGATGCTACAGGACAGAGTGCTGCCAACCAAAAAAAAAAAAGCAAGAAAAGAGGCTTAGCATGTGCCAAAACTGAGTTCTAAGAGCAAAGCCACAGACTGATCTCCAGTGTAACTCAGAGAGAGAACACTTTTTATAAGTTCTTTTATGTCTGTTCTGGTTTTATGCTGATTTGCTCTTAGGGGTTTTTTAGATAAAAAAAATAGCTGCAGATTTTCTTGTTTGTTTGGGAATTTTAGTGTGTGTGTGTATATGTGAGCTGAGCTCTCTAAGAAAAAGGTACAGCAAGGCCTACTTAGCAGTCTGGTCAGCTCTGATTTAATTTAATAATGAAACTGTTAATAATTTACTCCCTCACAGTTGGTTTATGGACTTCAGAAATTTTTTAGGTGTTTGCAAAAAACGTACTCATCAAATACGCCAGGAAAAATATATTTTCATATCTTTTCCAGCAGTAGAGAGTCAGATGCTGGTAAAACTCAGTGATTACCATACGGCCGTAATAATCTGTAGAACAGATGAGTTAAAATAGCCCTCACTTGGATGTCATTGTTTGCTAAAACACTCCTGTATATCTGATTTACTTTAGTACAGGGATGTCCTGCGATAGTTACAAACCCAGATCTTGTCTTTGGTGATTTCCTCAGTTCAGCTTATGCAGTCCTCTAAAATATAGCTGCAGGTAATGGGTGTTATTAGGCTGCCGTGTGCATAGGTGTGCACTTGGACATTATCATTCTAGGTTACCATCCCAGAGCACTCTTATACCTAGACATCACTCATAATTCTATCTTTTTGTTCCATTACCAGAACCCTCATAATGTTTACTGAAAACATTACACCTCCACCTCAGTGCCTGTGCCTTGGTCTGCTGAAATAGAAGGATAAATAGTAAAGACTTTCACCAAGTATTCAGGCATAATAACAGTCTTTCAAAGAGGAATGATAACTCTAGTGTTAGTCCCATTATTTTAGTGGTTTATTAATTTATTTTTATGGGGCTTTTTTTTCAGAGAAATCAATATTGCTTCTTAAAAACAACAACAAAAAAGTGATTGCCCCATTTATTTTTAAGTCATCTGCACACTCAAGGCTTGTTTTCCTATGTTCTGATTCTTCTGGCACTCATTTGTCACCTATTTGCTAACTCTTTAAAAATCACTTTCTACTACTTGTGGTCGTTTTCTTTAATATAGGTTTGCAGGTTGTTAATGCAGCTGCTGTCTTCAAGTCTATGAATATTCATATAGAGCTCTGGAATCTCAAAGGGATAAATGTGGTTTAGTAAAAATCAAATTTCAACTTTGCTGTGACCTCATCTATATGTTGGAGTTATCACTGAATATTTTAACCTGGTATCCCTGGATTATCTGGGCAACTCTGCTATAGTGTAAAGGCTCCAGCTGCGATCACTGTGTGTGGGAGTAAAGTCGTTAAATTCTATTAACAAATGAATAGACTGGCCGAGGACTCTGAGACAACGCTAACCAAGCCGGGAGCCATGCCCTTTACAGAGTGGTAACAACGTGACTCTCACCTGTCACTCAAGACCCATGTTGACAAAACTTATCCAACCAACCAAAAGTTAACTATTTGTTGCTTAGTTATTGTTTTCCATATATGGAAGTGTTCTTAGAAAGATTGAGAGAGAACTGAGAAGTATGAGAGAGAACCAAGAAAGACAACCATGAGAGAGCTATGAGCGAAAGCCATGATAAAGAACCCTGGACACTAACTATATACGTGTGTGTGTG
>WEIV01027065.1:81257-135600 GCA_013390005.1 Calyptomena viridis
AAAATAAAAAATAATTAAAATTAATAAAATATTAGTCCTTGAGACTAATAATAACTGAAGAGATATAAAAACCGTAATTCCACAACTGTGTGATGCTATGATACAATTTGTGATCTGCTCCTGAGTTTGTCCCTGTTTTACTACTAAGAAATATTATTGTTAAGTGCTGAAAAAGGAGGACTAAAAAAGAATAAGCTGGACTAGTGTTTGGTCAACTAGTTATGCAGTTCCTACAGCTATCACAGACAAAATTGTTAATTTACATTTCACTATTAACATAATTCAAAAATCGTATTTGAAATATCTAATTGGCTTACTTGATTAACAAGCACATTTATGAAAAATTACATGTCACAGTCTTCTCTGTCATGTATTGGGACACACTGAATTATTGAAAAATTCAGGAGTGATTCAACAAAATTAATAAGTAAAGAAAGTGTGTGTTCAGGGTAATATTTTGAAAACTAGATTTTCAGAAAAATGCTATATACATTATGAAAGACCATGTTGAAATAATAAACACGAGGGGTCAAATGTGAAAGAAAATTTAAATGTAGGAAAATAATTGTATTTTGGAATTGTTAAGAAACGGGGGTGGGGAAATGGATGAAGTTTTTCTAGTTGGGCATATTTTCTTTCTTCTTTCATTCTTTCAACATAATCTGAATGTGGGAGTAATTTGTTTTGCTTTCTAAAAGTATGACAATATTTGATTTCTTATCCAAAGAATTTGTTCAGTAAAATACCTTCATAGTTTCATTATGTCTGATCTTTTCTAAGTGATGTTTTTTTTTTCCTGAATAAAGTGTTGTTCCAATAAATTGAGAGAAATTTAAATAAACATAACATGCATTCACAAAAAAAAGAAAAAATTGTTTTCAGTGTGGACTGCTTTATACAGTGAAAATTTTATTACATTCCCTAATCTGAAACCTAAGTCAATAATTACCTTTTCTCCAATGTGTCAGAACAATTTCAGGGCATTTTAAAAATAACCTTCTAATTATATTTATAGACTATAATATATTCTCTAAATCTGATTCTCCTACACAGTCAGTTTTGATACAAATTCAGGGTCTTCAGTGCAATACATTGAAAAACTTGAGTTGAAATATGATATATTTTCAAATATTAAACATAAAAATGAGTTATAAGTGATAATTAAATTTACAAGGAAGAAAAATATTCAGTTTTCTACATTTGTTCTTTTCTAGCATGTTTTGTTGGCTGTTAATACTTCTAAACATTTCAGCAAAAGCTTTTACAACCAATATTAAAAGTCAACATTACATTTGCATTTCTAATCAAGAAGCTGTGGTTCTATTTGCCACTAAATGAGATGAAAAAATTCTAAAGTACAACCTTTTTTTCTAAAATTTTGGTAATACCAAAATAAAAACTAGACCCACTCCTAAAAATATATAGGTCTTATTAAGTCACCTAAAGTTCTACAAAATTTTAACAATAATCAAGTTTAGTTTGCTATATGAAGCAAATAATAGGTACAAAGAATTTTATAAAACATTTCTTGAAAATGGATTATTAGATTTCTGAGATTTTCTTGGGCTATGTTTGTACATAACAAGTTCTAGAGAGCTGGAGAATATCTCCATTTATTTTTCAAAGTCTCTAAGGTTAGGCTACACATATGATTTTTCTGACTGAAGTTTGGTTTCAAAATAAAGTCTCTTCATGTTTCTTTTCACCCAAAGACCATAATCCAAAATACTTTTGGAAAGACTACAAATATATTTTGGTATCAAATACAAAGGAAACATTTAAAAGTCAACTGCAAACATCTCAGTAAGAGAGCTGATTGTTTACACTACAGTCCTTACTGACCTGAAGTTCAGTATTCTGAAACATGCCAAGTCCCTAGTAATTAGAGCAACATACAGAAACCCAAAACTTAACACAGTTAATTACTGGCCACCGGAAATTGGTTGACAGCAGTCAGATGTTTTGCTGTGCAAAATGGCAACTTTCAGCTGACTTGTTTTTGATTTTTTCAAATACAAAGAACTGCAAAGGAACAAGTGGCAAAATAAAGAGGATTGGGAAGCTTTCTGAAGAAAATTTTGTTATGGGTTAAACTATGTAACACCTTTCTACTTGTTCCTTCAAGTATTCATGAAAGTTTTTGTAAAATAGCAGAATCTGTTATGAAATATTAAACTAACCTGTAGCCCTGGAGATTTAGTTTATTTGTTTCACTGGCTTATGGGGAACACATAGAATGATTCCAAAATCTTCTTGTTAATAAAAAGTTGAATTGGCATTTTGATTTAATGCACCATTATATATATTTTATCTGTACTTTTATTATTTCAATAGATTGTGAGGTTTTGATCATTTTTCATTAAACACCATTCAAGTCTTTCAAATTAATTTACATTCTCTGCTTTATATGTCTGTGTGATACAGCATTTAACACTCTTCAGTAGACTCAATGCTTGACTATTTTTCCAAAGCTCTCTGAAAAATAAATTTTTAAAACATGTTCCCAGTTGCACATAGGTAAAAGTGATGAATGATAGCATTCCATTCTGTGATACCAAAATAGAAGCACCACAAAAAGTACTACAATTGACAATATTTCCTAGCAATGGAATGTCACATATAATTATCACGTTCTGAAGTTATTTCTGTGCATAAAAGTATAACATGTTTTCTGGAATATAAAACAATGAATAAAATGAAATTAATAACTTTTTGGTTTCCTTATGCAAAGTACTCGTGCTTTACTTCCATGGCAACAATCCAGCATTTTTAAAGGAAACACTGTAAACAAAATATATCAAGTGAAGTACTCAAGAATATTACTGCTCATTTACAGTCAACCTCAAATTGCAATCATTCAGCATCTTTCTCATTCAAATGTGAGTCAATTCTAAAGCAGATATTTCCCTGGTGTTACATTGTTGAAACATATATGATGGAAAACTTCTAGCAGTCAACTTGTTTGAGTATTTTTCAGTCACACAAATAACAGGCTTAAGCCATTTCTTACTATTGAATGAAATTCTGTTATTGAGGGATGTGGCTCTCCAAAGATATTTCCCTCTTAAATTGTTAAACATAAAGACAAAATTAACCAAAGTAAATAACTTTTCTTATTAATCTGTTAATTATGCTATATTATCTGAAATATATCTGAATTGAAAACTTCCACACTTGCAAAACATTTTTACTCATCTTCGAATACCACTTATTGAGTAATTCCCAATTTGTACTGGGTTCTATTCGCAAAGCAACAAAAAAAATAGTTAAGTCCTGTTTTTACTTTGTGACTGATTTGTGGCTTGTGAAACTCATAGGGAGTTTCTTCTTTTGTGAAGCCTTTGACACTATTTTCCCACAGTATTCTAGAAAAACTGGCTGCTCGTGATTTGATGGGTATACTGTTCCTTGGATAAAAAACTGGCTGCATGTCCTGACTCAAAGAGTCTAAGTGAATGAAATTAAATGCAGTTGGTGACTGGTCATGAGTGGTGTTCCCTAGGGCTCAGTATTGGGGCCAGTCCTGCTTACTATCTTTATAAATTGTCTGAACAAGAGGATTGAGCGTGTACCCTCAGTAAGTTTGCAGACAGCACCAAGTTGGAATGGAGTGTTGGTCTCCTTGAGTGTTGAAAGGATCTACAGAATGATCTGGACAGGCTGGATTAATGGGCCAAGGCAGATTGCATGAGGTTCCAGAAGGTGAAGTGCTGAGTCCTGCACTTGGATAACAATAACTCCATGCAATGCTACAGGCTGGGGGAAGAGTGGCTGGAAAGCAACCTGGTGGAAAAGGACCTGGACGTCAATAACTGTTTGAACATGTGCCAGCAGCGTGTCCAGGTGTGATATTACTATTTTTTATATCTTTCTTCAGTTATTATTAGTCTCGAAGACTTAACTAAAGACTTTTATTAATATTAATATTTTACATCTGTATATCTTGCATGCCACAAACACATACATACGTAGTTAAGGTCCAGAGTTCTTTTGCATGGCTCTCTCTCATAGTTCTCTCATGCTTCTTAGTTCTCTCTCTTGCTTCAGCTTCCTTCATTGTTCTCTCATGGTTGTGTCTCTTGGTTGTCTGTCTGTCTTTTTAGTTCTTTCTCGATGTTTCTAAGAACACTTCTATACATGGAAAAACGTATCCAAGCAACAAAATAGTTAACTTTGGTTGGCTGGATGAGCTTCACCCAACATGGGGTCACCTTGTTACCATTGTAAAGGTCTGGCTTCTGGCTTGATTAGAGCTACCTCAGAGCCATCAGGCCAGTCTATCCATTTGTTAATAGAACTTAACAACCTCAGCCAACATCCAGGTAGCCAAGAATGCCAATGGCATCCTGGCCTGTATAAGAAATAGTGTGGCCAGTAGGACTAGGGCAGTGCTGATAGCTGTGCAGGAAGATAGCACAGGCATCCTCAAAATGCCAGGAAGTGAAAGGACTTGGGAAAATTTATTTTCAAAGCTGACAACACTGAACATAACAGCACGTACACTGAGCATGAAAAAATGCTAACCTTTTTTCTTTCCAAGCCTCCTTAATGCCATGGTTGATCCCTGCTTCAAAGGGGCTCCAAGGTTGTCTGTCAACTAGTTATCTTTTAAGGGAGTGTACTGGGTCAATCCGAGCCCCAGCAGCCTTAGCAGTGGTAGGAGATAACACTCCACTGTTTTGACTGCTGTGAGGCAGAGGGGAGACAAGCAGATCAGGTGACCCAGACTGACCAAAGGGATATTCCAGACTATATGATGTCAGCTCAGATATAAAAGAACAGGAGGGGTGAGAGCACGGGGTTGTCTCCGATGGCTGCCTGCTGAAGGGACAACCAATGCGTAGGGCACTGCTTCTCAGGATGTGAGCTGACCTCGTGGAATGGGAAGTAGAGATTAGATTCTCCTTTGCTTTGCTTCTTGCGCGCGCATAATTTTTTTCGCTTGTATTAAACTGCCTTATCTTAACACCCACGAGTTGCTGTCATCTTATTGGTAAAGGGAAGGGGCGAGAGACTGTCCGGCTACTTGGCACCCAGCCAGGGTCAACCTGTCACAGGAGTTAACCTTGCTCTGCAAGGCTGGAGGAGGAGAGACATCCAAGTTGTTTACGGGGAAAAATTAAAAAAATGCCTCCTCTAGGCAGCAAAGACCTCTAAGTAAAATGAGCCCTAGCTCCTGTCTTGGCCTATGTAATCTCCTCAAACACAACTAAATACAGCAAGGCACAACCCATCAAGGTACTTCTGCCAGCATTCAAATCTTCTCCCTGTAGTGTGGCCAGTGTCAAACAGCTCCTGCCTCGGTCAGTTCCCGGAGGGAACTCAGTAATGCTACCAGGGGTGCAATGAAGGTTCCCCAGAACCCCAGGAAGATGCATAATTCATCAGGGGCCAATATCCTTCCTGCATTAAATATCCAATGTCGGCCTCATGTGGGAAGGTGGGCTGTGTCCAAATGGCTTTGAGCAACAGCTATTTTCAGGGTAGCACACAAATTTAGAATAGGCCAAATAGAGCCAGTAGAAGCAGCCAAGGCGTCTTTCTCCACTAGTAGACCCTGGAGCGGCCCAGGGCTGCTATCCACCTCCCCCACCTTCTTAAATGCAGAGCTGGCATATAGCCATCCATATCACATTAGTACTTGAAACAAAGCCTCTAAAGGGGAGCAATGGACACGGTGAATACAAACAAAACAGCACCTCTCAGTCTTAAAGTAACCTGAGCCCGGAGGGTGGGGGTGGGGCTGCTCCTCCAGCTTGGTAACCACCAGGATCCACAGAGCTGAGAAGGAACAGGGGAAATGGGGTGGGGGAATATGTCTCTTTAGAGGTTTCAGCCTCTGCCGGTGGTGTAGCTTTCCGGAGGTGGCAGTCCCCACAAGAGGGTGCTCCTCAGCCTTGCCAGCTTAGTGTTTCCTGCTATCCCCGTGGTGGGTCTGGAAGACAAGACACCTATTCCTCTCACGGTGTGTGCAAAATTCCCTACTTGAATTCCCTACTTCCCTCTAGTGGTCATGGCCAAGTGCAGCATCATTGTCCTCAGACCGCTGGGTGCCTCAGGTGTAAATCCCTCTTTAATCAGGGGCACAGCATAAGAGTTCAATCCCTCAGGGCATAAATTACACAAATTCCTCATAGTGACCCAACACCATCATTCATCACATACCAAGGCCCAAGGGATGAGAAGAACTCTACAGGAATAACATACACCACCAAAACTGTGGCACAAAGTTAACGACACAGGGTGGGTGCTAAGATCAATAAATTCCTGTCTGACACCACCAAGGGAATATATGGAGCAATAACTTGAAAGGGAATCTACACCTCCCCAATGGCAGACAATGCCATTTCTCTGCCTGTATCAGGGGTAGGGCCTGCACCAGCCCAGCAGCCACTGGGCCAGGCTCAAATTCAACATTGGAGTTTGAAGACTCCATAAAAATACTTCCATCCCTGCTCCTGGGACCCCAAGAGGGATTCTTGACAGGAGCAACAACTTGGATGGGTGAGACCATATCTGCACCCAGTTCTGGCTGTGCACCAGTGATGTGGGACACCAAACACTCTATGATCCAATGCAGCTTCTGGCAGTGCTGTTTGTGAGCAGCCAACATAGCCTGCTCCAAGATCCGTGCACATTTCAGGTCACTGATCTACTCTTTCAGAGCTGCCACCACAACTTCCTGGTTAAGGGCCTTAAGTCCAGTGAACAGAACCCACACTGCTGCCGCAGCACCCCTCCTGGTGTGGCTGCACTTCCCAAACTGCAGGCTCCAAAGCCCCGGCTAGCACCCAGCCTCACCAAGGGGCGCTGAAGCAGCGTCCGGGCACCAACTGACCAAACGGCCCCTCATGGAGGGACACGGGTTGGCCGGCAACTCAGGAGGTGCTGGCCAAGTGGTATGCCCTTCCTAGCGCCCCGCAAGGGGTTTCTTGAGCTAGGCAAGTTCGCCTGCCTTGACCAGCACTCCTGGGAGGAAGGACCGACAACAAGCTACTTGACAGAGAGTACAAAAGATGACTCTTAGTGACTGAAACAGGTTTATTGAAGGTCTAGCTTCAAGGGAAACCAGCCACCAAGAGCCCCCTCAGGCTCTGTGCACTGGCCTATATAGAGGTACTGACGGCAGGTGGAGAGCGTGGGGTGAACCAATCAGGACGCAAGGGAGGCGGGGTTTAGGGACGACTGACTTGAGCAGAGACCAGAGGCTTTCTACTCAAGCCAATCAGGGACCGAGTAACTTGGAGTGACAGGGAAGGTTCTCGAAGAAGGGAAGGGGTCAGGGTACATATTTGGGTAGGGGGTCGAGGGACCTGAAGGCGGGAAAATACAGGGGAGGAGATAGCTCTTGGGCTGTACTAAGTGGGGATAAAGGAAGGGGAGACCAGAGCAGTCCATTTACAAATTATAAGGAATAGGGAAAACCCGGGGTTTACAGAACTGTACATAGAACTTAGAAAATATGCATAAAACATACAAATGCACCTCCACACACTGCCTGCTAGTGTACAGGCAGAGTTACCAACTCCCACAGCAGTGGACACAGAACTGCTTAGATCATCTCTGGGTCAGCCTCTGTCACAGACTGTATCTTGAGCCAGGCTTCCACAGAGGTTATCAACACCAAGAAAGTGGCCACAGGGTTCCACAAATTCTTGTCAAGCCAACTGACAACACAAGGAATCACCAGTATGGTTTTGCCAGTCCTCGACCTTCTTCACAACCACTGCATGGTTAAACTGAAGGGAGTAGCCAGACTACACCAGATGTGAAGGAAGATAGTACAGGTACCCCCAAAATGCCAGGCAGTGAAAGGACTTAGGAAAATTTATTTTGCAACACTGAACGTAACAGCATGCACACTGAGCATGAAAGAATAATAAAAGTTTTCCTTTCCAAGCCTCCTTAATGCTTTGGCTGACTCCCCCTCCCAGGGGCTCCAAGGTTGTCTGTGAACAAGTTATCTTTTAAAGGAGTTAACTGCTCTGCAAGGCTGGAGAAGGAGAGTCATCAAGCTGTTTGCAGGAAAAAAATAAAAATTGCCTCTTCTGGGCAGGAAAGACCTCTAAGTGAAATCAGCCCTAACTCCTCCTAATAGTCTTCTGGAAAAAATGGTTTTCTGCACTTACAATCCCTCTGTACTAGGTACTAGTGAGGCTGCACCTTGAGTATTCCGTTTTGGGCCCCTCACTACAATAAAGACCTTGAGGTGCTTTGTCCAGAGAAGGACAAAAGAGCTAGGGAAGGGTCTGGAGCACAGGTCTTATGAAGAGCAGCTGAGGGAGCTGGGGAAAAGGAGGCCCAAGGGGACCATATTGTTCTCTACAGTAACTTGAAAGGAGGTTGTAGCCAGGTGGGTGTGACACATTGTCAATGTCACATATACTGCAATTTACCATGGAATCCTTTCTCCCTGAAAAGTACAGGAGAATAAGAAGCATGAAGTTATTGATTAAAAATAATGTACATTATGTTCTTAGGTATATTTCAGATGATAAGCATTTAAGTAATTTCCAACAATTTTTGGATAAAGGCTCAAAAGTTCTTTTGCTGTGATCAATGTAAAAGTAACAATTCATTCCAGAAGGAAAGTGATTAACCTCATATTTGTATTAACAGAAGAGAACATGTTTCTGTATCAGCAATTAGGACATTATATCATCCAATATTCCTAAATTCAATAATATTTTTTTCAAAATAATTTAGGATTTCCCTGTATTATTTCACAATCATATATATTCCAATATATGAGATTGTTATTCTCTTCAAATTCTGTTAAAAAATGAGTAACTTAAACATTAAGCAAAAACTGATATGCAAGCATTCATAGAAAATTGCATAAAATTGACTCTGTTTCATAAATATTGCAAATGTGAATTTAAACATAATCTGATTTTCATTACTACACAAACTCTTACTAACTTTACATGTAAGCATTTTTCTTTGTTTAATGCTTTACCATGTGTGTGACATGCAACACATTTCTTCATGCATTATTTGTTTCAGAAGCTATCAAGACATTATAGGTCCCAGTGACTGACTTACTACATCAATGCATTATTTTCTGATGAAAAAAACATATTTAAATTGCAAAGAAGACATAGAAAAACAATATGTTATTTTTTAAAAATCTCATACAGTTTTGTATTTCCTGAAAGAGCATGCTTATATATGTGTGATAAACCAGATTTAAACAAATAAAACATATAATTTAGGCTGTAAGTGTGGTGGAAAGTGAAGTCACAGATACCCTGTAATTCTTGTCATTAAACTCTCTTCAGAAAAACATGGGGATCATTACAGATACAATAACTCCAGTGTGTGCCTTGTTAAATGGAAAGCTTAATTGGCTCGGAGCAAAGAAGAACCTGGAGGGATATGAAGATCACAACATATGTGAGGCTCATCATGCAAACAGTCTCTTCCAGCTCTCAGTCAGAGATAGAAGGAAACTATTGCTTCTTCATGCTCTTGTGTTAAGAAAATAGTGGGCTCTTAGGCATCTGTTTTCTATGGCCTCTTTATATTTCCTTTTTCTGACGATGATGTAGATTTTGGGGGGGGGCTTGAGTATATTTATAACGCAGAGATAATTTTTAATCATAGAATCATGTAATATATCCATTTAAAAGGGACCTGTAAGGATCAGTGATTCTAAATCCCTGCTTCTCACAGGGAAGCATATGGTTTACCAACACTGTACCATATGACTAAAGCCTAGATGCTCCTTGAATATTGACAGGCTTGGTGCCATGGCTACTTTCCTGAGGAACCTGTTCCAGTAATTTTAGTTGTTGAAGAAGCCACATGTGTCCTAAGAGAACATAATTTTCAGTTCAGACAAATGATTTCCTACTTTCTTAAACAGATGTTCTCTTCCAGCTACTGTATTTTCCTTATTAAGCCTTTGTCTGCCAAATCAAACAAACCAACAAACCTCTCAGCTACATCTACTGTTGCAATGAAGACACATCTTGGTGTTACCTTAAGTTATCTCCATAAATAAGCCTCTCTAGGCACTTCTTTGTAAAGATGATGTTCAAGGATTTTATTAGTTCTTGGGTTTCCTCTCTGAACTTTCTTCTTTTTTTCCAGTGTCCAGAAGCACTTCTGAGAAGACATTCTCATCTGACCTATATTTTGACTCTCATACTTTTAAAGTGGTATTATAAATTTAGCTCTCTGCAACAGTGAGGATGATAAGTCCAAGTCAAAGATTGAGTTTGAGAAAAGTTTTCAATAGTTCCTAACAACTTCCAGTAGCCTTAATTCAGAATAAGAAGAGACTCAGGGTGTTGAACTTTTCAGAAAATCTTGCTCCTTTTATTTTTAATATTAAAGACTTACAGAGTATCAATAGTCTTATAGCTACATGAAATGCAGAAGGTACTGTAGGAACTGTTTCTTCATGTACTCCTACAAATCTTTCAGGAATTTAAGAGGCTTCCCTGACTTATGCTGCTTTAAGTCTCTGGATAAAATATCAAATAAAAATGAAGATACAGTTTATGAAAGATTGAGAAGGGTTATAAAATTTGATTTACTGTAAATAATTCATGATGCCCTTTACAGCACTGTGAAATCCTTTTTGGCAGTTCCAGTTTTGGTTATAAATACTCATCCAATGAATACAGAACAGGATTATTTTACACAGACAACAAGTTTTCTAGCTGATTGTACATATGTACCAGTGATATGTGTTTATTAAGAGATGTAACAAACATTCCACTTGAATGTATTGAAATGAAGTTTGAAGTATTGAAATCGAATTTGGGATGAAATTAAAAATAGCATCATATTAAGTTCTGTGAAATGCTGCAATTATGCATCAATTGCAGAGCTTTTTGGTTTTGAAAATTCTTAACTATTTTGTATTACATGTATTTACAAGACTTTTTACTTTGCAAACATGCTTTGTGCATATGCTTTTGCATATTTTTCAAAACAAGGACTTTATAAATAAATGAAAAAAGTCTAAAGTTTATATTTGAAGTTCTAGACAGTGTTTAAGTTACTGGAAAACACAAAATTGCTGTAAAAATTCAGAAATAATATCAAGGTTTTGGAATACATTTAACATATTTTTACATCTTCTGCTACTTCTTACAAGTTAATACTTATGGATTCTTTGTCTTGTTACTTGTGACTCACTTCTTCTGTTGCCAAAAAACCCCCCACAAAATGAAACAGGGAAAAACAAACAAGGAACAAAAACAAAAAACACATAAAAAAAGATAGACAAAACAAGTCTATCCTTTTCCTCTTTGCACCAAAATTAAACAAAATTTGGAATTAAAAATGCAAATTATATGAACAACAATGTATAAAATCCCCAACAACTTGGAGACATATTAAAATACTAAAAACTGGAAAATTTGGATAAACTGCTAAAAAATGACTGCTTGCTCCACTGCCTCCTGTGTTGGTAATGTGTAATTTGTGCCTAACAGGAGTTTTATGGATGAATGGTGATCACATAAGGGTACATATGACCAATAAAAATGGAGTAAAGGAAATTAGCGAACATGTGATGAGGTTAGAGTTGTGGGAAAAGTCCTAGAAATGTGAAAGAGGGCTTTAAATCCCCTAGAGTACATGAAGGTATAGATGTGAAGAATGTATTGCAGCTTCAAAATCTATACCATGTATACATAAAAATATAGGTACAATATGTATAATAATGATATGAACTATAGTTCCAAAAAAAGGAAACCTGCACTAAAATTCTGATGCCAGTACTTGAATTAAGCTATGTAAATCCCATTTTCCCCTTTCCTTAATCTGCTGGAAGCTGAGGAAAGTGAAGAGCAATTTTCATTCCTAGAACATTGGTCCTCTTGGGAAATTTCTTAGTAATACAAAATATTGACATGCTCCAGGTAAAAATTTTCAATACAGTATTTAAAATGCATATTCAAAGAATGGCAATGTTCACTAAAGCTGCCAGCTGAAACAGCACTGGAAGAAGTATGCAAAACAGTACTTGTACTGATGAAGAAATATTACCATGTATATGCTGTAGACACTTAACGAAATACATGGTTGCCAGAAATTTAGATCTGTCAAACAGAAAGCAGTTCCACATATAAAAATCTATCATCGGCATAATACAGAACTTTAGTTCATGCATCAGGACTTGTGTCTAGAAAACAATAAATCATCTCATTTAGATTCAAATATATATACACCTTTTCCATTTATAATAGCCATATTTTGTCTCTGTGTTCCTTGTGTTATTTGAAAGGAAGCAAATAAAAAAATCACACTTCACATCTGAAGGGAAAAAGTAACTCTAAACAGGAAGAAATTATGATATTGAAACAAATACCAGTTTTCATGAATCAGTAAACTTTTTAAACTTAAAATGAGTTGTTTCTGTTTATTACTTTCTCACACATGATTGTGAAGGAAAACAATGCCAAAGTTATTAATACAGTGCTAGGTTCACTTGTCATTTCTAGTGTCTCAAATGACATGTGAGAGAAAAATGGAGACTAGTTATATGATTACAAATACATCTTCAATTGGATTAGTATACTTGTAGAACCTACACAACTGCAGCTGATGTCTACAAAATCCTCTTCTCTTTTAGTCCTCTTCATCCCTCATGAAATCCAAGGAAGGAAATTAAAAACACTTGCTGCAGTTGTTAAAACTCAGACTAAGATAAGGTAATAAAAGAGAAAAATGTATGGTCTAATCTGAATCTGAACATCTGAAGTTGAAAGATTGTAGGCAGCTCTAGTCTTTGTTGCTTTAAAATCATTAGAATTTCCATTCAAAGCATGAAAAATATTAAAAAGCTGCATTTATATTAAGTGCTAATTTAGGCAGATGTTATGAATAATTCTCCGAAAGATCCTATCACACTCTGGCATCTAAGTTGGATGCCTGCTGTTCAGTTATAGTTTTTATTTGAAGTCTCAGATATGTGGCAACAGTAGGAAAGCAAGTGATATGGATGAAAAGTTAGGACACTGCCCTGCTAAATTTTGACATAGTGTTTCCTTCAACTGTCATGGTTTAGGAATGTTATTCCCCAATTTAGTACCCCCATAGAAACTGTGTGGGCCACTCGCTTTCCCTCCTCCTCCAACTGGAAGCACAAAAGGTAAAGATCACCGGTTGAGATAAAAATTTTCTGGAAACAGCAATGAGATAAAATTAACAGTAACAGCCACAATACTAATAACAGAGGTGTACAAAGAGATGGCCATTTATACGCAAAATACCAAATCCAGGACAATGAAAAACAATGGCAGACTGACCCTCCACCCACCACACTTTCCCACAACTGTAATAGAATGCCTTTCCTCCTGGAAGCAAGAAGTTTAAAGTCTTATATTCTTAAGTTCTGCCAGTAGGGTAGAGAGAAAAACAGTTAGCACCTGGCTAATTAGGCCCTGACAAATGGCAACAGAAGAGGGCAGGTAACATTTCAATGCAGTAAAAATATCAGGTTGATGGGATTGAAGTAGAATATGAAAGAGGCTGTAGTTCTGATGGCATGGGATTTTTTTTTATTTTTTTTTTTTTAGTCTTTATTGTAACCGGTCCTCTTTAATATCAGAAGAAAGTAAAAAAAATATGCAAACAGACAAGACACTGGGTAAGGACTAGTACTGAGTATTCTTTAGAGGCAATAGAGTAAGCACCTCTCCTCTCCATTTCTTTTTAGAGTTGTTTTCTTTCTAGAAATGTTTGCAGTTTCTCAACCCCAAAATTTTAAAAGTGAGCACAGAAGCCTTAATGCAGAAGAAAGTTTCTGCTGTAAGGAGAGAATAATCTAAGCTTTACATATCTGTTGTAATTTCATATTTTAAAGAGTGCTATACATTAAGGTTTCAGACAAAGAACACCAATTTCTAGACCTCATACAGAATTCAAGTTTATGTAAGAATAAACACATTTCCTTTCTTTTATAAAAAGAAAGCTGTGTGAAGGTGAAATTACTTTTTTCTTCAGTATTTTTAAATTTTTTTCAAATATGACGCATTTCTGGTGCAGAAATGTCACTATAGTACAGTAAAAAAGTAACATGAAATTATGTAATTTCAGCTTCAACTAGACAGCTGAATGCAGAGTATTTTTCAAAAGTGTCATACAAAATGCGTGTAAAATAAAATGCACTTTCTGGGGTGGAAATATGTTTTTATTGTAAAATTCGATCCTTATCCTTGAAATTTAAGAACGTTTGTTGTTTCCAAGTATAAAACTTCAAATATTATGTACAACTAGTGTTCAGTTTTATCATAAAATAAAACATGATTTCTGAAAATCCTAGTTTTATATGTCATCATCAGAAATACAAGATGAGAATAGCAAATGTAAAGTTTTGTAATGTCTTATGTTGTCTGATATCTACAAAAACATCCCAGAAACATCAAAACCATAAGACGGCTGTAAAAGAATCATTAAAACTTGAGCCTTTCACTTAAAATTAGAAATAAAAATACCCAAAACTCTTACTTTGAACTTCTATCAAATCACAATGACTTTTTAACTACAAGAAAATTATGCCGATTTTAAAGTTGATTTTCTTTCTGATTTTAGTTACTGAATGAAATCAATCAGTTTAAATTAACAAAAAATGTGTGATGGTTTGATCATGGCTGAGTGCCAGGTGCCCACAAAAGTTACTCTATCACTCCCCTCCTCGACTGGACAGGGGAGAGAAAATATAATGAAAGGCTAATGAGTTAAGGAAAGCAAGAGATCACTCACCAGTTATCATCAGAGGCAAAGCACGCTAGACTTGGGGAAATTTGTTCAATTTAACCCATCAAAATCAGATCAAGGTAGTGACAAATAAAACAAATCCTAAAAACACCTTCCCTCCTTCTCGGGCTGACTTTATTCCCCATTCTCTACCTCCTCCTCTATAGCAACTCAGGGAGACAGGGAACACGCATGTGAAACACCAGATCAGTTATTGTATTATTTATTGGGTAGGAACAAACCGTGGGAGGGGGGAAGGGGTCAAGATTGAAGTCACATGGAACTCACATGGCTACAGCCATGTGGCAGCCTCGGGCTCATGAAGAGCACATGGCAAGGCTGTCAACCAAAAGGCCCACCTGGTAGCCCACCTACATCATGCTTACTGGAACCCTGACCCAGCCTCTGATGGACTACACTGCCTCTCATTCCTGACCAGGGCCACAGAGCTGTTAGAGAAACAAAGGTCCCACCTGGGGGGTGTAGCCATGCTGGCCAGAGCACATAAATACTGCAGCACACAGGCTCTATCTTGTCTTTTCTCTTCCTCCCCTGGCTGCCACTGTGAAGGACTTTGGTAGTAACCGTTTTTCTCTCATTCTATCTCTCTCTTTAAGTTTGTTCTCCTTCCTTCTCTTTATTCCTTTTCTTTCTCTTAATCTCTTTTCTTTCTTTACTCCTTTTTAATCTCTTTTGGGTAACTTAAAACCAACGGGTTGTATTTGTGAGGTGCTTTGTTGTGCTGAGTGCTTTTGTGGAATGCTTCTGCCTTGGTTATATGTTATCCCTGTAAAAACTTTTGCCAAAGTGTTTATTTTCTCATTAAATTAAAAAGAAATTATCTTGGGCAATCACATGCAATGTTCTCTCTTTATGCGATTTCGAGGTATTAACAAACTGAAAGGCTTTTCAAAAGTTCAGTAGGCGAACTTTAAAGCTTTAAACATATTTTTAAAAGTAATACTCTCAGCTAAGTGTGTAGCTTCGGGACTGGGACCTTACAGGGGGTTACAGTCAGTTCATCACATGTTGTTTCTGCTGCTGTTTCCCCCTCAGGGAGAGGTGTCCTTTCCCTGCTCCAGTGGGGAGTCCTTCCCACAGGAGAAAGTCCTCCAGAAACTTTTCCAATGTGAGCCCTTCCTACATGCTACAGTTATACACGAACTGCTCCAGTGTGGGTTCCTCCCACAGAGTGAATTCCTTCAAGATCAGAGTGCTTCAGTGTGGATCCCCACAGGGGTCACAAGTGTTACCAGGAAACCTGCCCTAGAGTGGGCTCTGCTGTTCTCACCACTAGTCCAGAGGTCCGTGACAGGAGCTTGCTCTAGAGCAGGCATCCCATGAGGTCACAACCTTCTTTCAGTTTTCATTCACCTGCTCTGGTGTGGGGTGCCTCCATGGGCTGCAGGTGGATCTCTGCTCCCCTGTGGATCATCATGGGCTGCAGGGGGACAGCCTGCTTCACCATGGTCTTCATCACGGGCTACAGGGGCATCTCACCTCCAGTACCGAAAGCATCGCCTCCCTCTCCTTCTTCACTGCTGGTAGGTTCTGCATAGTTCTTTCTCTCATATATTATCACTCCTCGCTTCTCTGTCTGCAATTACTTCTGTGCAAGAACTTCTTTTTTTCTTTTTTTTTTTTCCTTCCTAAATATGTTATCTCATATCACATGTTACTGCTATCTCTGATTAGCTCGGCCTTGGGCAGTGTCTTGGAGTTTGTCTTGGAGCTGGCTGGCATTGGCTCTGTTGCACATGGTGAAGCTTTCAGCAGCTTCTCCCAGAAGCCATCCCTATGGCCTCTTTGCTACCAGAACCAAGTCAGACAAACCCAATACAAATGGCTCTTAAAATAACCAAAGTCATGAGATTCTAATCCTTAAAGTTTCAGGGTATCTCTGATTCATAAAAGATCTGATATTTACCTTTCTGGCAAAAATATTCCTTTCGCATTCATATTTAATTCTACTTCTTTAATGATACTGCATTTTTTTTTAATAGCAATCAATTACCATTTAGGGATTTTAAGTCTAAATAATTATTATTCACCATTCAATCCAAATTAGGCAGTTTTTATTAATTTAGTTAATAAAAGCCAGGCACCTGAGGGAGAATAACCCCATACAGCAATACAAGCTAGGTGTCAAATGACTGTGAAAGAGTCCTTGTGGCACAGAAGTCCATCAGCCTCTTGGGTTGCATTAGGGAGAGTGTTGCTAGCAAGTCAAGGGAAGTGATCTTTCACCTGTGGTCAGCACTGCTGACGTCAGTACCTGGTGTACTGTGCCCAATGTAGCGAATTATTCCAGCTCCCTGTGTCCCTTTCAAGACTTCTCACATATTTATACATTTTTGGCAAACAAAGAAATTAATGTTAATTTTTTCTAAATCACCCAGTTTTCTTAATTTATGAGTATTCTATCTTTTACTGGTTATTGATCTCTCACCCTTAATGCTAATTTGGTCTGCATTCTTTGGTCCTCTTATCATTCTTCCTCAGACAGAGTCTGCAACTTTCAGTGTAATGTCTTTGTTAATCTCCTCTGTATCTTCTGGTTACTCCCAACATGTAAATTTAAGATGCCAGATATTAAATTTTCAACTCCCTCAGACTTTGTTTACTGAAGCTTATCAGATCTTGTCCAGGGAAACCGAAAGCCTTGATGATTTAAAGATCAAACTAACAGCAAAAGTCTGTGAAGAGAAACTCAGACACTCCCTGGCAAAATTGAATAAACCTATGACCATCTAAAATAATAAATTAAAAAGTTGCTTAAAACTACTAAAAACAAAAAAAAAGGGAAAGTTATATAATTTCTAACAACACTTCAGCTTGTACACTGTGCCACCTGCACCAAATGTATTCCTCAACACATTCATAAATCATCAAAAATGCTTTTTTCTTGTTGCATTCAGTCTGTGATATTATGCAGTTTTGCTTCCTACTTTCATAATTCTTATTATGGAAAGGCAGAGAATCCATGACTTTTTCCTCTCACCAGTTCATACCAACAAAGGTTAAAGAAACAGAGATGACGGATCCTGGTTTTGCCCAGAAGACGAGAAGAAAATTCTCCATCCAGCAGAAGTGTGGTATTCATCAGTCTTGTGGAAATTTTCACAATATCCATTCAATATAAAAGGTGAGAATCAAGCTCTCAAAGCAAATATCTTTGGAGTGTGAGTCTTGCCATGGCTATGACTTGGATCTTGGAGAGTAAAAAAAGTAAAAAAATGGTTCTTCAAATTATCTTGTTCTTTAATGACTTTGTTTTCAGAGTTCAAGGCCCTGGAGCTCATTTGCACTGGAAATTCATATTTACATATGCACAGTATGTGGGATTCATTGAATGTTGAAGTATAAACTACAGCAAAGGCACACCTCTATATCACTGTGAGAACTCTATATCACTGTTAGCTCCCTCTGAACTGCAATTCAGAACTGGTTGATGAGCAAGGAACATAACACCAAAGTTGTAGATTTGAGTAAGAAATACATTAGAGAGTACTTCAAGACGGATGACCTTTGGCTTAAAGAAACACACATATACATTATTTTCTTCTTTCTAAAGTCTGAACAGCTGTCTTTATATCTTTACATCAGCTAAATAGCTGTTTGTATTCAAATACTATAAGGATCTGTGAGTAGAACTTATTTCCCCAAAAGACTACATAAGGTAATATTTTCCTCTAAGGTGACAGAAAAAAAAGTCATAGTTTTTGCTGTCCAACTTGTTCTGGTTTCTGGAGATAAGCACAGCATTAGTGATATCTTTTTCTTCCTTACTTTCTCCCTCTCTTTAATGCATCTCCCTCTCTCTTCCCTTTCACCCTGCGTCTTTATCCGAACCCACTGTCTAGTGCTTACAAGAGGAGATGAGGTACTAACATACCAATTTCCATGACAGATGTATAATTTTTGAACAAAACTTTATAAGCTTTAGTGGACCCTCTCACTTTTGTCATTCCTTTTGACCCTGAGCATCTACGAGTTTTTGGTGCTTCCTTCTTCTGTGCGGGACACCTGATTTAAAATTTTTCACTCCACTAAGATATTTAGGACCAGATAAAACAGAGGTTACAAGAGGTAATTTAAATGGACAATACAAGAAGAGCAATTTATGACAAATTAGAGTAGAATTTTGATACAAAGAAACCTTGAAATTTTAAGTTGCTTTGAAAGATTTAATTATCTATCTTGTTATCCAGAAGTCATTACAGACTACAGTCTTTGAGTAAAGGAAAAAATTACATCCATATATCAGTTGAAATATATATGGTACAGTTCACTGTCTGAGTACAAAAATGGACAAGAAGGCAAAACTGAAGTAAATATCCAGTTCCAGGTACACGTTGATATTGCTCTTTACTTATTCATTAGTGTTATTTCAATAGCTTAGGTGTTGAACTAGATTACTTTTATAAGCTGACTAGGAAATATTTTAAACCCTACTACAGAAATGTAAAACATTTCATGTTATTGTTTCCCATCCGTTTTTTGTTTGTTTGTTTTTTCTTCATTACAGCTTTTATTTTATGACAGCTGTCATTTTAGTAGTTGAAGTAGTACTTGAAAAAACTACTTAAAGACCATTTTTGTCAAGCATGTACCCTATGCTTCAGTAGCCTAAATTCGGTAGGCAAAAATACTCAATCAGATGACTATGGTAAGTAAGTTAGCAAATGAGTTTATATCAGAAAATTATATTTCTATGATAGTACAGAAAATCATATTTCTATGATCACCCTCTCCATCTGTTAGAACTTCCCTCTTTTTAGGATGTCTAAATGTGGTAGCACTGAACAAAATTCAAGGACTGATGCAGGAAAGTCATGGATTATGTTCCTTCTCTGCATTAGTAGCAAAGTCTAAAATAAACTGAAAGTTCCATGGGACCTTTAACTGCATTTTGTCTTCCAAAGAAGGGACTTTCAGTCACTTACAAAGTTTTATTCAGAGTTCCAGTCACTTAAAAATTTGCTTTAGAAATGTGGAAAAGTGACAAATATACCTTAACGTCTGGTGTCAACTTGAACTGAGAATAAATGAACTATTTCCTTTTTCCTCTCCCTTTGATTTTCACCTCTAGGCTAGATCTGCTGCCAGTAAGTGCTTCAGTGCAGGTAATCTCTTAATTGCTGTAATTAAGCTAAGTCAAAAATGTTAACAGCCTAATAAATTCTTGTTAGTTTTAAATATAGAAAGGACAGGTTCTCACTATCTTTTAGTTCTTGAATACGTACAAGGTCCTACTTCAGTGACCAAGGTTTAAAATAAAGTTTAAAATAAAGCAGAACTATCAATTGCCTATACCTGATTTTAAATTCACAGAAACAGAATTGCAGAACCATCGAGGCCTCTGCAGTCCAACCTGCTCCTGTATTAAGCAGGGTCAGCTAGAACAGGTTTTAAAGGGAAATATACAGTCAGGTTTGGAATATCTCCAAGGTTGAAGACTCCACAGCCTCTCTGTACAACCTGTGCAAGTGTCTGATCACTCACACAGTAAAAGGAAAAGAAAAAAACCCCAAACCAAACAAACCTAACCTAAATAAAACAAACAACTAAATAAATAAATAAACAAAAAAAAAAAAAAAGGAAAAAAACCACCTGCATTTCTTGTGTTTAGGTGGAATTTCATGTGTTTTAATTTGTGTCCACTGCTATGTGTCCTGTCAGTGGTACCACTGAGAAGAGTTTGGTTTTATTTCCTTCATTCCCTCCCATCACGTATTTATTCACATTGACAATGACACTGAGCCAGTCCTCTCCTCTGGGATGAACTCCTGTACCTGACTGTCCGTATGTCAATCACAGTTCTCTCAGCCTCTTTATGTCAGAAGCTTCAGTGTCTGAATCATCTCTGCTGCTCTGCTCTGGACTATCTGCAATCTGTCTGTGTTTGTCTTGAACTGAACAGTCCAGAATTAGGGCGGGTGAGTTCCAGTGCTGAGCACAGGTGAAAGATCCCTTCCCTTGACTTGCTGATAAGACTCCTAATGCAATCCAGGAGGCTGATGGACTTCTGTGCCATTGAGCATAAAAAGGCCCATAGTAATACTGTCCAGGAAATTAGTGTGTGAATTCATATTTCAATAGATAGATAGGATCATGGCTATGTTTTATTTCTCTTTGCATACCTTTCCTCATGCTGGTCGATCAGATACGTATTTGAGTTCATTAAGATCTTGGGGGGAGATACATTTTTCTTTGTAACTGATTTTGATTTTGGTGTTTTGTTTTTTTTTTTTTTTCTTTAATCTCTGGTTTCTATTTAAAAGGATTTAATCTCTATTTAGAGAGATTAGGTTGGTGATTATAGAAGAGATCATAAGAAAACATAAGAGATCATGGGCAGCTGTGGTTTACATCAAAGTGGATACTGTATAGATATCAGAGAGTAAAAATCATTAAATTATTCATTTGGTTTTGTAAGTCATTCTTTGTCTATAAAAGAACTGTACATTTCGTTGTAGCTATTTAAAAGAATTTCAAAATACACTCTTGTGCCTTAATCAATGTCAAATCCGGAATTCCCATTGAAAGTAAAATATTCTGATTCAAACTCTGTAAGAATAAGAGGTACATTTCAGACTAGAAGTTCTGAAAATTGGCAATATTTAAAAAAAACATATCAACAGGTGAATTTTGAATTATTCAGGTAAATCAAAGAGTAACCAAAAGCTGATTTCCAGCTCTTGCATCATACTCAGCTGTGGGTGTCTTTCACAGAGTCAAAGCTTCCATCACCCTTTTTGCACTGTAAGTGCAAAGAACAAATCAAGACTTGCAGAGAGCAATCAGGGCAAAACTTCCCATTGATCTTTAATTGCTTTAAGAGCTCTTGTGAAGCCAGGCAGCACAGTGTGCATCTGACAAAAAGTTAAAGAGCACAGCCTGGTCATTCTTTAGTTCTAGCACATCATTTCTAAACTGGATGCATCAGGGAAAATTAAAGTATATAAAAAGTATATATAAAACTGTCTATGACAACATATTAGTGCATTAATTTTCCAGTAAAAGATTTTTTGACATAAACTTATTTGCTAACTTACTTGCAACTTAAGCATAGGGTACATGCTTGACAAAAATGGTCTTTAAGTAGTTTTTTCAAGTACTACTTCAACTACTAAAATGACAGCCATCATAAAATAAAAGCTGGAATGAAGAAATAAAAAAATGGGATGGGAAATACAACATGAAATGTTTGGCACTTCTGAGGTAGGGCTTAAAAGATTTTCTAGTCAGCTTGTAACAATAGTCTAGTTCAACACCTAAGCTATTGAAATAACACTGATGAATCAGTAAAGAATAATATCAGTATATATTCAGAACCGTGCATATACTTCAGCATTCTTATCTGTTAGTTTGCTCTCAGCGTATGAACCGCAATATTGTTGAAGAAGCAATGTTGAAAATAATGTATAATCACATACAATGTTCAAGCTTTTCATTTGTGAAATAAACTTAAAACATTATGATTTCAATAAAAGTCTCGGCAAGAATTGGAATGTACTCTGTTTTTCGTCCCAGCCTCAGCTGTTAAAAAAACCACTAGCTCCATTTAAGACTATCGAGATTCATGATTTACACCAGATATGTATCTAGTGTTTGAAATACATTACATATTAGTACTGTAGCAGTAAATTGTACATATCAATACTGGAATATGTCTACATTTCTGAAAAGTTTTACACTTAGTAAAAATAACATAATGCTGTTATATAATATGAAGTGAGAAGATTAAGTCATATAAAGCAAAAGCAAGAACCTCTAGCTCATGATGTAGATGCATTTTAAGGTAGAAAATTGGGTGTATCTCAGGGTACTAAAATACGAAATACAATAGAAAATCAGTGCAATTCTTAATAGAGGCACTCCTTAAGAGCAGCGTCCATTTTGACAGAAAAAGAGGGCAGTTCTGTGGTAACTTAACCTATCAACAAAATTATAGAGCAATTCACATATTCATTTTTGACATAGATACTTATTTTACTCTGCTGTTTTCTAATACCAAAGGCTCTTTTGGGAGCTTATTTCAAAGAAAAAGGGAAGGAAGGTCTCATAACTCTAATACGTGAGTTCTCTTGTCTCTTCCCAACTCTGTGGGTCACCCATGAACTAAACAGAGAGACCACACCTTCTCATACAGACTTTTTTTTTCCGCCTCTTATATGAAATGACAAGAAGTTTCTTTCTCTTAATCTTTTTCAAGGATTTCAAAGAGCATGCAAACTATCTTCAGCTCTCCTATAGGCTTTAGCGAATTGTCATCTGGTGTTGCAGAAGGCTGGAAGCATGGAAGCTGCTTTATAAAAAATAAAAGAAAGAGGTAGTTGCTCTGTGCACTTAATAACTTACATATATACAGTCAAAGAAACCTTGCTGTAAGGGTTTTAGGGAAAAAACATAAGCTATTACCTCCCCTTTAAATATTACCCCTCCTCCTCAGAACTCCTCAATAAACAGTATTTTACAGAACTTTAACATTCAAATTGTTTATTAAGAAGATACAAATGAAGTTGATGCTCATTTGTTAAAAATGAATGCTATTTTTTTTCTAGGTAGGAGCTGATCATATGTCACAGTTTCCTGTTTGTAATACTAATTATCACAGTGTTTCGCCTTCTATATAAATGTTGACAACACCAGTGATATATTTCTAGGAGACAGGAGGTCTAGGCAGAGGCTGTAGAAAGAAAAGAATTTCAGAGAGAACTAAAGGGACTGTTATGTCAAAGAAAGAACAATGAAAAGGTCAAGGAACTGAATAAGAAAATCTGGCAACAATAGAGATAAAGGGAAAGGAAAAAACTCTCAACTGTTAATTGTGTTCTGTGAAATAAATGTGAGAAATACCAAGAAGCTTAGTTATGTGCAATTCACTGACATTCTTTCCTGTGTTTTCTTCTTATACACAGGCACATGAAACCAGAAACATGCATTTATAGCCATGACGATTACATATTGATCATTTGGTGTTTAATACGCTAATTATTAAATCTTTAATATAAACTTATTAAAAACCCAAACCAAAACAAAAAAACACCAAAGGAATTCCTCCCAACTTACATGTACTTGATCTTCATAGCTTTCAGGTATCAAACTGAAAAGCAGCAACCCTTGGGTTTCTGGAAATTGTAGAACAATGTTTAAAAGCCTTCATTTCTTATGTATTTATTGCAGCTTTGCCTTGAAAAATATATGCATATATAATAATCTATCACAGGACAGAGAGCAAATACTTCTTTGAAATTTTTAATGGAAAGGTTGACAGGTCAGCCAATATTCAGGAGAGAAAGAAGTGTTTTTAATTAGGAGTAATGTTTCAATTCAGTCTAAACACAGGATATTCTGGTAAAGTTAAAGGAGTCCAACAAATTCTGTTCATTTAAAGGTTTTAAAAATAATTAGTTTTGGTGGGTATGGAGAAAATGCAGATGACCTGCTACATAATTCTGTTGATATAATCCTTCTACAGTAACAAAGGTTCAGGAAACGAATAGATGATACATCTTCAAACCAAAAGCAACAAATACTTTATATTATGTATTTCTTACCTTGAATATATCATGAAACTAATAGTTTTGCACTTTTGCATCTTTTCAGAAGAAGAATAAATCATAGAATCATAGAATGTTTTGGGTTGGAAGAAGCCCACTCAACCCAATTAGTTCCAAACATCCTACTGTGAACAGAGACACTTTCAACTAGACCAAGTTGCTCAGAAGCCCACTCAACCCAGCCTTGAACACCTCCAGGGATGGGGCATTCATGGCTTCCCTATTCCAGTGCTTCACCAGCCTCATGCTGGAGAATTGCTTCCTTGTATCTAATTTCTACCTACTCTCTTTCAATTTAAGCCCATTCCTCCTTGTCCTGCCACTACAGCCCTCATAAATAGTCTCTCTCTACCTTTGCTATAAGTTCCCTTCAGGTACTGGAAGGCCACAATTAGGTGACTCCAACCCCTTCTCTTCTCCAGGCTGAAGAATGTCAATTCTCTCAACCTTTTTTTTCATAGGAGAGGTGCTCCATCCTTCTGATCATCTTGGTGGCCCTCCTCTGGACTTGCTCGAACAGGCTGATGTCCTTCCTGTGCTGGGGACCCCAGAGCTGGGTACAGCACTCCAGGTGAATTCTCGCCAGAGAAGAGTAGAGAGGCAGAATTATCTCCCTTGACCTGCTGGCCTTGCTGCTTTTGATGCAGCCCAGTATACAACTCACTTTCTGGGCCGTGAGTGCACATTGCTGGCTCATGTCCAGCCCCTCATTCACCAGCACCTCCAAGTCCATCTCAGCAGGGTTGCTCTCGATCTGTTCGTCCCCCAGTCTGTATTGATATTGCAGGTTACCCCAACCCAGGTGCAGCACCTTGAACTTGATCCTGTTAAACTGCATGAGATTCTTATTGACCTGCTTCTTGAGCCTGTCCAGGTCTCTCTGGAAGGATGGAATGTCATCCCATCCTTTAGGTGTGTCAACTGCACTGCTTATCTTGGTGTCATCTGCAAATTTGCTGAGAGTGCACTCAATTCCTCTCTCTACATCATTAATGAAGATATTAAATAACACTGATCCCAATACAGATCCTTGAGGGATACCACTTGTCATTGATGCCCATTGGGACTTTGAGTCATTGACTACTACCCTTTGGATGTTACCATCCAATCAATTCCTAATCCATCTAACAGTCTACCTGTTGAATCCATCACTCTCCAATTTGGAGAGAAGGATATTGTGGAGGAATGTGTCAAAGGCTTTACAGAACTCCAGACACCTCCCTGTTCTTCATGTGCCTTTCCATAGCTTCTAGAACAATCTGTTCCATGATGTTCCCAGGCACAGAGGTGAGGCTGACAGGTCTGTTGTTTCCGAGGTCCTCATTTCTACCCTTTATAAAGGTGGGTACAGTGTCTCCCTTTTTGCAGCCATCTGTGACTTCACCTGACTGATACTGCTTTTCAAATAACATGGAGAGTGGCTTGGCAATGACATCAGCCAATTCCCTCAGGACTCTGGCAGGCATCTCATAGGGTCTCATAGACTTATGTACATTCATGTTCCCAAGTGATTGTGAATCTAGTCTTCCCTTACAGAGGGAAGGACTTTGCTCTCCCAGTGCTCATCCTGTTGTCCATCCGCTTGAGAGGTGTGGGAAGAGAAGTTGCCACTGAGGACTGAGGCAAAAAAGTTGGCAAGTACCTCAGACTTCTCTTCATCCATTGATACCTTTTCATCAGCGTTGTTTCTCAGAGGGGGTGCACCTTCTTTGAACTTCCTTTTCTGATTAACACACCTGTAGAAGCCGCTCCTGTTATTCTTTTCGTTCCTTGCCAGGTGCGTTTCCAGTTTGACCTTGGCCTTCCTCACCTCCTCCTCAGACTTCTTCTCTATCCTCTTTCCAGGTTACCTTGTTTCCACTGCTTATACATTTGCTTCTCACTCTTTAGTTTAAGCAGCATTTCCCTATTCAACCATGCCAATCTCTTGCCTTCCTTGCCCAATTTCTTGTTCCTGGGAATCACTAGCTCTTGCACTCTGTGAAAGACTTCTTCAAAGATCTGCCAGCTGTTCCACATCCTTGTCCTCAAGGGCAGTCTCCCAGGAGTTCTCACTAACAGGCTCCCTGAAGAGCTGGAAGTCTGACTTCTATAGTTCAAGACCGACTTTACTCCTTATCTGACCTGTATTTCTCAAGACTGCAAAATCCACCAATGCATGATTGCTGCAATCTAGGCTACCTCCAATCCTGACATCCCCAATTATTTCTCTTATGTTGGTGACCATCAAATGCAGCACCATGTTCCCTCTGGTAGGGCTATCTATCACCCAGCTAAAAGAGTTGCTTTCCATGCATTCCAGGAGTCTCCTGGATTGCCTACAGCTTACCACATTACTTTTCTAGTGGATGTTCAGATCGTTGAAGTCCTCCAGCAGGACAAGAGCCTGCCAGCACCATGCCTCCAGTAGTTGGAGCAGGAAGGCTTCATCAACGGGCTCCCCTTGATCAGGCAGCCTATAGCAGACCCCAACCATAAAGTTCCCTTTGCTTCCTAGGTCTCTGATCTTTCACCCACAGGCTTTTTACCTGCTCATGACTGTTCTTTAGGGACAGCTCTTCACATTTAATCACCATCTTGATGTAGAGGGCAACCTTTCCTTCCTTTCCTGTCTTTCTGAACAGTCTGTAGCCATCAATAGCTACACTCCGATCATGGTATTCGTCCTACCAAGTTTCAGTAATGGCAACAAAGTCATAACTTTCTAGCAGCACAGTGGCTTCCAAATCTTCCTGTTCCTTTCTGTAGGATATGTAAAAAATCCCCCAGCTCCTCATACAAAGAATAAAAAATATAATAAAAGAAAAATATTATTTTACCAGGTGTTTCTACAGTTAGATGTCAAATATACTAAAAAGTCAACAAACTTCTGCCTTTTGTGTCACAAGTATCTCCTGAAAACTCCATACATTTTGGCTTTTAGTTTTTGTTATTATAATTTGAAAAGCAATAATGCTTGGAGGCTTGCTATTTTGGGGGGGGGGGGGGGGAGGTTTGTTTTCCTTGTGGGTTGTTTCTTGGTTTTTTGGAGGGTTTTGTTCGCATTTTTTACATTCATTGCTACAAAGGTACAACATTCATATTTTAAATATCTTTCTTTTTCGGCAGAGTTGAAGCAACAAAGGTGCACTACACCAACTAGCAATTACTGTGCTTCAGTAACCCTTCCCTAACTCTAGTTCTGGACTATTTCCAGGCCTCTATCACAAAGAAATTGGTTCTGATCTTGTAATTACAAAGTTTTTCAGTTCCATCTAGTGGTAGGAGGAGGTATATGTTTCAAAGCACCAGTCAGTCTCAGTAATAATATGGAAAGGTTAATAAAAATAATACAAATTAAAGTGCTGTAAAATGTTAGGAATAAAAGGTTGCAATAATAAAGAAGTCCACCCCTTCCTTTTTGCTTATTATTTTCCATATGAGAGAAAATATCTAAGACCCTGATACCTAAGACCCTAGTTATTTTACAGGTATGAAACAATATTTAAAAGCCTGGTGAGCAGGTACATTGTCTGTTGTAGTCGTGCAGGATGTTTGTTCAAAGCTTATTTTCCAATATCAACCAACCAAACAAAAAGAACGAATACTTCCTTCTGTCTTTACTGGCTTTCATCTGATGGTGATGCTATTTAAGTTTACATTGCAATTCCATGAGATGTCTCTGTAAAACATGCAGACAGATCAAAATTACAAAGGCAAATTAAGCTGCACAGTTTCTCATTGTGTCCTATAAAAACATATATATCATTTCCAGTTTGTGGGGTTTTTTTTTGCTTCCTGTAACATTTACCTTATGAGAAGAATTTAATTCATCTATAGAGGCATTGTGTTGTTATTAGTATTCACTGTTTTCACCCTCTGAAATTAAAAGCAAACAGATCAAGAAAAGTGTTAGACATTATGTTTACTTCATGGCTGAGATAAGAACAACACAGGGAGCATGTGACAGCATCAATCACGAGAACAAGCAGAGACATAAAATGACCATGTACTGCCAAATTGAATTAAAAGCTGAGACTACAATGGGCAAAACCAGAGTATCCTTCAAAAACAATGAAGAATAGACTATTTCTTTCTTGGGTGATCTCAAAAATCCACAGATTTATCTCTTTTCTGTCTCTCTTGCTAAATTAACTTCCCAAATTAAAATAAAATCATAAAATCATTAACCAAATCATGATACTAAGTAGCTTTACAGATCCTATTAATACATTTAAAATCCTGAAGGGAGAGTGCAAAGAAGAGACAGTCTCTCCTCAGTGGTGTCCAGTGACAAGACCAGAGGAATGGACACAAGCAGAAACCCAGGGGTTTCCATCTGAATATTTGAAAATGCTTTTTTACTGTGCAAATAACAGAGCTCTGGTACAATCTCAGGGAAGTTGTGGAGTCTCCATTCTTTGTTATATTCAAAAGCTCTCTAGGCGTAGTCCTGGGAAACCAGCTATAGGTGACCCTTCTTGAGCAAGAAAATTGGACCAGGTGGTGACATTCAGAGGCCCCTTGCAATACGAATCACACTGTAATTCTGTGAAAGTGAGATTCTGGTCTTTGTCTTATTTAAAAACTTAACCTGAAAAAAATATTTGAGATGTAAAAATGTTTCAGAATAAAACATTGCTTGATTTTTATATCTTATTGTTTATACTCATGTTCTGTGAAACATGAATTCCAGAATACAGCATCTAAAACCAATTGTATAGAGTGATAATCTCAGAAAAGTTTTGCATCAGGCACTTTCATACACATTTCCTCAGGATTACTATTTTTGGAGAAATCATGAAGAATGTTGGGAAGCTGTTCAGAGATAATATTAAATAAAATGACGAGGATCAGTCTATTTGAAAATTACATGTCACTTCATGTGGGACTACAGAAGCAGAAGGCTATGAAATTGTGTAATAGTAAACAAGAAATCAGTGTAATGCATGCAATATTTCATTCCACTAGTGCAAGTTGAATGTTCCACCAGCTGTAATTTTCCAGTGAATTTTGAGTGGATCTCAAATATTCTATGCTGTAAGTGTAATATTCTGTGCTAAAGTTACTACTGCAGTCTAGGTATACATTTGGAAAAATGAATCAAAACATAAGACTGGAATAATTTCGGATTAAAAAGATTAAATATTTTGTGATGTACTGAAAAAAGTCATCTTCCTACTCTCAGAAGCTTTTTGCTTTCCCTTTATGTTTATTTAGTATTTAGTAAATGCAAAGTAAAAATAATTTTTTCTCTTTTTTTCCTTGTTTTTGTTTTTCTTCTTTTTCTTTCCCTTTTCTTTCTCCTTTTCTTTTTCTTTAGTGTAATTGAACAGATTACCTTGTCTTTTAGAAATTTCAGATTCTGCAGTGTCTTGGGATGTTGTTCAAATTGTCTGTAATCTGTTTGGTTTTCATAGTAAAAGGTAAAACTCTAGAAATATATCAGACAGGCCCTTCAGGTTTATGTAGTAGATGAATATGTGTACAGTATTAGATAATCATATAACCAAATGACAAAATAACAATTATTGAAGTATCTGAAATTGCTTACAGTCATCCAGTCCACTGGCCTGGTACTAAACCAGGAATATGACTGAGTGCAGCAAAACAGAACCTCAGACTAGTCTATTGTATTACATTCGGTACACACTTTTTTTATCTACCTTGTATTAGCAAACAGGGGGAGTTTTATCATTAAAAAGCATTTTACTTGTGTAGAGAACTGATAATTCTGAGAGGGCCCCATATCTTTTTCGACTTTGCACCAGGGCTCCTTTTATCTCTAGAAACATCTGAAAGGCTACGTGCCATTTCTCGTGTTTACTAGCGAAAAGACCGTATAAAGAAGTTTTCCAAAAGCCTGCTTTAGGAGAGAAAGAAGGGGGAGAAGGGCCGCAGGGAGTCTCTCTGCTGGGAAGTCGCCCATCACCTTTCATCCCCCTTCCACTGCTCCTCATTCTCACTCCTCACCAGCAGAGATTGCGAAAACTACCGGGATACAGGCAGCCTGAAGGAGCCGAGACCCTGCTGCCGAGAAAAGGAAAGTCCCAGCGTGCTGGTGAGCGGAGCCTGCCTGGAGAGAGAAGCCAGCCCAGGGGATCACAGAGCAGCCTGTGAGCAGAGCCCCCTCCGATACACACGCAGGAGTCACGAAACACCCCCGATCCTGGACCCTTGAGGGCCTGGACGGAAGCTCGGCCCGGGCACACGAGCTGTAGAAGGAACTTTTGGAACTTACACGACTCACAGCCAAGCACGTGGACAAGGAACATGTGTGTGGCAAAGGCCTCTCCACTCGCGGGGAGTTCAAATCATAGAAACCCTGCTGCTGCCTATATATCCTGCTGTGACGTGATTTAAAAACCAGCACTTCGAACAGGCACCAACACAGCCTGGGTGACCCAATCAACCTGCTCTGCCACATTCCAAAGCATTAGCGCGTCCGTCCCGAGGGGATTCTAACAGCAAAACCTCCCTCCACACTCACACCCCGTCTCGTCGGACAGCAAACCAGTGGTTGCTAATCTCTTTCCCATGCTTTCTTAAGTAACCTCTTGCTTCTTTTTTCCAACTTTTCTGTATATTTTCTTCTCTTTCTCTATGGTTTAGTCGTATAGATAAATAAAGTTAATTCGTTTTTTGAAATCCAACATCTGATCTCGTTCGTATCTTAATTTTGCTTCTGGGAAATAGCTAACCATATACTTCCGGGATTCTTAACAATAATCAAATTGCAACAGCAACTTGTTAATAGACCTTATTGTAACAGAAGATTTCCTTAAAATTGTTCTATTTTCCTTTACTGAGTTCCACTCTATTTCTTTAAGACACACTCTATTTTACTATGGAGTATTATTCTTTTTTTTGTGTGTTAGTTTATAAAAACATCCAAATATCGTAATTATACTCTCTCATACTTCATTTAGTGAAGCAATTGTATACATCTTTAGTTTTACTGAGGTTATTTAATCTCTTTTCAGTAATCAATTAATTTAGCCTTCTGAAAACCTTGTCAGTTATTCTGTGAATTCTTTCTAATTTGCCTACATTTTCCCCCGATAGTGAGAGATTTAGAAACTAATAAAATAAGCCTAAGTTGCTTTTCTTTCGAGTGGCAGTTTGGTTTTCTTCCTCATCGTTCCCAGTAGTTGAAGATATAGCATAGTTTGTCTCAGGTCTGTGGATACAAGCCCTCCAGAGGTTCCAGACTCTGTCAAGGTGAATGGGCTCAGGCAGTTATTCATTTGTTCTGTCTACATTTGGATCTGGCTTGATAACAACAAACCAAGTGAAACAGAGGTTGGGGGGGTTTTGCTTAAGTTAGCCCCATGAATTAAACATTTGCCATGATACAAAGAGCTAAGAAAATGTAAATTTCTGGAAGCCACCTACTGATAAAGGACAATACCAGAGGGGAGACCAAAAGATGCAAGAGACAGATAAAGAAGCCTCCTGTCTCCAAACTGGTAGAAGCAACAGAACTCACTCAAGATAACACCAAACAACCAGAGCGCACGGGCAGAGGAGAAAAGTTCAAAAGTTCAACTTGAGGAGAACTGGCCTTTGACCACCAAAAGGAGCCTTTCTGGGACCACCAAAACAAAGGACGCATGCTCAGAAGGGCGTGAACCTAATTAACATACAAGGCGAGGCCAAGAGTTGAATATGCATGAAAGAATTATGTAACCCAATACATATGGGACACCTTTGTAATTAAAAATGTGGTTCAGGCTGGAGTAAGTTACACAGGTCTTTGGAGAAATATATCCCTTGTGTCCAGCGCTGTTTACATACCCACTTCATAATAATCAAAAGTTATGGAGTTTTATTTATTCCGTATCGTTTCACAAGAATGGAAAGGGTGCTGCCATGTTAGAGCTGTGCAGGCCTGTGTTAATAAAGCCCCTGAAATTGTTTCCTGGACAATAGAACTCTTATTTTATGGTCCTTCAGCCATTTTGGAGAGTCATTGTCTGTTAAATGTCCAGGAATCTAAATGGGAACTGTAAATAGGAGGTTCCTTGAGAAGTCTGGTCCATTAGTTTGAGCCCCTTCATTTATTCACCAACCTATTTTCTTTCTGTTACTTCTTTTCTCTCTGAGGTATGTCTTTGTTCCTGTTGTCATGTTATCTAACATGCATTTATCCTTTTCTGTGAATTAGAACCACAAAGAAGTTCTTCCTGGAAATCATTGTTTTATTCGTATCACTGCATTGATTTTTCTTCAGTCAGAAACTATTTTTTATGACATCCTGACAATTTTTCTAAGGGGCTACTATGAATGAGAATTTCCTAGTTTTGCATTGTTTATTACTCAACTCTTAATTATAGTCTAATGGCTCCATGAAGACTTCTCTGTCCTTGAACTGTAACAGTGGCTTGTAGATTTGGTCTTTTGTTGGGTTGGGGGTGGGCATGTGGTTATCCCAGAAAGATGCAGATGAGCCTGTTTAGTGGTGAAAATGTCTGGAACACCTTAGAACTTGTCTATTGGTCTCTCAGGGCTGAATGAAGCAGACTCAATAATTTTCTACACGAGAAAAAAAGTCAGAAATCGAATCTATTTCTGTCAGAAATAATGTAATTATGCCAGAGATGTATTTTTTTAATTTCTCTATTTCTGGTCGACTTTCAAAATCAGAAAACGGGGCATCTACTACAGAACTGCATGGAAGAGAACTGTTGACCTGAAAGCTAATGAAGGTCATAATAAATAAAGTACTTCAGCTACTAAGGACAAACAAATCTTTCTGAATGGAAATTCAATTGCAGATCTGACATGAAGTTACAGAATTTCTATAGGTATTCAAGAAGCAGATGCCCAGTGCATAATACCTAAGATTTTTCAGAATCACTTTATTCTGGAACGGTGTTTATACAGAAGGCAATGCCAAAAGGCCCAGACACTAAATACTAGGATTTTTTCTCATTTTGAGCTGGGGAACAGCATGGTTAAAGCTGAGCTGAATAACAAGAATATACTTCTACCAATTCTCACAAACACCCCATCCACTAATAGATAACAAATGCTGGTAAGCTTAATAGCAGATGACCAGTGCAATGACTGTGTGAGTAGAAGAGTTTTGGAATTGCTATTACTTCAGTGTGCTCAGATAAGGCCTCTAAAGATGCCAGTGAGACAGATAAAGGTGCTGAATGCCTGATCAGTCCCTTCTTCCTCTCTTAGCTTCCTTGCAGCTATATCATCCAGATGCAAGAATTAGGCTCTCCTTACTCCCAAATCTGAAAATAACCTGTACCCAAGTATCTCCAGGCTTTTTCTAACTATTTAGGGACCAAGGAAGGGGCGTGCTTTGTGAAATGGGGCAACCACAGGCAAGATCTGAAAGAAATGATACCATATCCTTTCCAAAATTATATTCCTGTTGATGCAGAGACAATTATTTACTGCTATCTTCTGTGGTTAACCACTTCTAAAGGGTTGTAACAGGACCACAAGACAAATGGCCAAGGCAAAATTTTATACTACACCTTATCCCATATGTGCCAGAGCTCTCCAGTTTCAGCATCGTCTGACAAACCTCATTCTTGAAGTAAAGTGTGCTAATTTTACAACCTCTTCCTTGTAAGAGTGGCTTTAATGGTAAGCAATTGTGTATGCCTGCATTTAAAATAATGCTTTTGTATATGACGTTTGTACTAACAGGTTTACTTTGTTTTATTGCAGTGGTTCTTGTTATAACTATATTAAATATATTTGATGAAATATACTACTATTACCTAAAGTGCTTTATTCTATTTAGTTTAAAAGCAGTAGAATTTTTATAGGTAGGCTATTAGCATGGAAACATGACTGTAATACACAAACATACAACAGCAAACGCCCTAATTTACTGTCCCATAGATTTCTGTGCAAAAAATACATGAAGGAACAGAAGGAAAGTAAAATATAAAATTAACAGATGATTGGAAATGGACCCAAAATGTGAGATTTCCCATTTGAATACCCTCCCTTGACAAACGCATATATATGGTGTTTTTAACCTATGAACATTTTCTGCTGTTCTTTCCGTGTATTTATTTTCAGAATATTCAGGGTTTTTGTATTTTGACTTTATTTCCTGCATATTTTGTAACAGTTTTGAAACTTTACCTTTTTTTATAATTCGCTTAAAATATACGTTTCTCAGAAAATAAAAGCGCTAAGAAAAGAAAGCAATAAAACTCTTTTCAGATATTTTCTTTGTAGTGCTTTAGTTTTAGTACCAGTGCATTACTTAAAATATTAATGCATTTTTAATACCATTTGTGCATTGGGAGTTTTACTGTTTAGATATATCTCTTCTTACTAAAATGCTAGCGTATGATATATGAAGCCCTACTGAAATCCGCAAAAATTGCATCCAGGGATAGACAGTCCTGAGATGTCAGGGCTGCATAGCCACCAGGCCTCTGCTACTCCTATGATGTGGAGTGTGCTTTACTCACTACAATGTATTAATAAGGGTGGTTTAAACCTCTGTTACGCCGTTTTCCATCCTTAGTTCATCTATACCTCCAACCAAGCTTTGGTATTTTAATACTGACTATAGACACTACAGTTTCGGACTATCATGAAAATGTTTTCCTTACATGTTGATCACAATGAAGAACTACAGAAATTTATGAGGAATAAATTATGTAGTGTACCAAAGACTTTTAATTAAAAATAAGTAGTGTTGCAGTATTCTACTTAAGTAACCTTATTTTCATTAATATAATTAATAGAGAGGCTATCAGTTTTTGCAGAATAATAGAAAACAATTAATTTGGATTTTCTAGCTATAGTATGCTCAGAATTAATTCAGGAAGCACTACTTTAGTCACCCAAGACTGTTTCGGTTTAACCAGACTAAGATACTTGAGAAATAAAAAGAGTTGTATACATATGTTAAGAAATATTGGCTGTTCATGGTGATTTGCCTTTCTATTTGTCCAAGAGTGGAATTAGACAGAAGGATCTATCTCACCCAGCTTTAGAATATGTAATATGCTCCGTTGCAAAAGCTGAGGAGAAGTAAACATTACCTGAGAATAGTTGACTTGGACATATCTACTTCAGAGTATAATAAATCACATACTAAAAGCATCTATTTCACCCCAGCAGCTCCAAAGTCTAAACTAGTCATATCAACATACATAATCAGTAAATATGAATTCCATTGAGTAGCTTTTTTACCTGTTTTCTTTTGTCAAGAAACCTGCAGATAGTTGAAATTCTTATGACAAGGAATATGTTCACAGCCCTGTAAATGTGTGTCCATCCTAAGTCAAGTGCTTGCAGCAAAAGCTTGCTAGCCAGATTAGCTTCTTGAAGTTTGTAGTTACAACACTTCACAGCACTTCTGATAAGTGATGTAAGCAGCACACTGCAGCCTGAGTTAGGGACTGTAACCAAATTCTGCAGGTCTCTGTGCATATATAGATGGATGTCAAGAGGATGTTTTTTGTCTAAAAAATCAATGCTTGCACTGATGCTGCGGTGCAATGGAATTAGTTATTAACATCTATTAGTTATTAACATCTTTCTTCATCTCTCTCTTTAAGAGTAGATTTTCAATTTTACCAGAGCTTGTTTTAACAAGACATTAAACCCTCCATTGCTTCTTTTAATGTTTGTCTTTAATGGGAATTTTCAAAAGCACTGTGCATTTTAGGAGCAGAATTTTGTGGATTCTACATTGTATTAATATGACTAATTTTATCTAGTATTTGTACACTACCAAATCACAGAGATGCCTTTGAAAATGGCATGCCAGCTAAATCACTGCACACTATTTCAATCGATTTCCTAAGGCACAGATGTGCAAAGTATAATTTGAGGGATTAGTACCATATGGTAACAGATATATGTAAACAGACCTTTTTTTGAAGATCTCCACAGAATTTTTCCTACTCTAATGACTGAAAAATTGAGACAGACTGTTATACTACTGCTAAAATACAAGTAGTTGGGAGAGATCCTAGTTCTGTAACCATCAGGAGCTTCTGGCTCAACATGAGTATAGCATTTGTGAGGTCTGGGAGCCCTTGCTGATAATTTGTTTATGGAGACCATCTCTGCTTGAGCAGATTTTGCTATGTCTGAGCTGATCAGGGAGTGAGAAACCAAGAACTGAAAATCACTGATTGCTAACAGCTCCTGTCAGATTTTACAAGGATGTGACCGATGAAGGGAAGCAGTGTACATAAGCATAGTCTCTTGGCCTTGGAAGATAACCTAAGTACATAAGAAGTGCCAACTTCTTGGAATCCTTCTCCACCCTGAAAGTGAGAACTTCATGTGAACCCTGTTGGATTCATGCTGAGACCTTTTGTTATGATTTTTTTGTCCTTATTTTCTGAACTGAAAAAAAACTCCCAACACTTCTACTGTTCTGTGTATTGCTTGACTATAAGTTCATAGAATCCATTAAATCCTAATAATATGAAGAAAAGTATTAGGGAATGTGAAGGGAAAACACTCTCTTTTTTGCCCCAATTCTCTCTCATGTGATGACAATGGCAACAATGACTCAGTGATTGTTTTTTATTCTTTTTTTTTTACTCCCAGAGATATTCTTTGACCAATAAATTAAGATAAATAAAGGAACAGCAGGAATAAAATAAAAAGAATGTCATTCAAGGAAAAAAAAGAGAATAAAGAGGATTGTCAAAGAGATGGCAGACAAAAAGAAGAAATATCTTGGAGAAGCAGTACTCCAAATATAAAGACTGGGAGGCAGGAGTGTTTAGAAGAGAGGGTTAATAAGGTTATCTTTGACTGTGGAATAGATGTTTATGAAAATATTCTAATTTCTTGATATGAGAGAGTGACTATCCTTTTACTTCTTTTTCATGCTTTTGTATTTAGTGTTTATGTTTAGGAGGAAGAAGGGTTAACCCAATAGCACTTTTTGTACCAAGTTAAACATTTGTTACCTGTTACACAGTTTCTTAGGTTTTGCATTGTATTAGGGGAGTAGGAATATCTCTTTTAGGGGCATGGTTACCACAAGTAGATGAAGCAAAGAGAAGAAGGAAGTTGGCACCAAAAACCAGGCCGAGGTCAAAGGGACACGGTGATGAAGACATCTTACTTCAGCCTCAAAAGACCACCAAGCGACCATCAGAGGGAGGACCCTGGGCAGAGACTGGGAGGGAATTTATGTTAGTGAATTCCTGGAACTTATTTGTATAAACCACTCCTATTCTCAGAAAATTGAAGTATATGTATTGGGTTGTCCGTGAGGCAGGGAGATAATGAGAAGGCTCGACTCCATGAAGCTTTGCGTGTATTTATTTAACTACTTGTGTGCTGGCATTCTAAGCATTTTAAGCATAGCTAAACATATATTACCTACCTAGCAGACTCTGCATCCATGCCTTCCAGAGAGTGTGTTTGGTAGGCCCTGGACACATGTCTCTGCCTGATCAGATGTCTCAGGACCAGGCAGAGGGTCTGCTTTCCAAGAAGTCAGAAGCATGTCTGCCTGCCTGTGCTACACAGTTACAGGCTTTTGTCACACTGTATTGTTTACATGAAGCATCCAATAAGACCTGGGGACCAAATCCTCCTTGTCCAATTACAAGAATCTGGACATGTTCATTCACCGTCCTACTTCCACACATGCTCAGGAAGAAATTTGGCCTACAGCATAAGGCCATATCGTATGATTGTGTGATGAATATGCATGTTTTTGTAACATTTAAGGAAGGGTCTGAGTAGCAGCCGGTGGACATTTTAGGAGGAAATATCCCCCATGTCTCCATGGCATCGTTAATAAACATACCTGCCTCATACTTCTGAGTCTGGGATCTGATTCCACAAATCATTTATGAAAAAGTGCCAGAGCAATATGTATAATCATAGCAAAGCCACACACCATGGAACTTTAAAATGCTTGAGATACTGTGACTGCCTGAAAAGGATACTAGGGCCATAACACCTCTTGCATCTGGCTTTGGGATGGTTAAATCACTGGGAAATATCAAATGGATCTAATTGTTGGTAGACATTTTACGGGCATAAAACAACAATGAGAAACAGAATGAAAATAGGGAAAATGTGAAAGTTCTGAAGAAGAGGCAATCAGAATCCTTGCGTGGTCAAATAGTATTGGTCAAAGCAATAACTCCATGAAGGAAAGAGGTACAATGGGGTACTGTAAAAATATTGGGTTTAAGTAAGAGATATTATGTCAGTTTTAATTTCACATGCTTTTAATTTCCAAATAGCTAGTTTGCTAGTTGTTTCATACTTTTCTATCCCCCCCAGTTATCTGTCATGAATTGCGTGATATCTGTCTTCTCTCACCCCAAATTCTTCTTATCCAACATCTAGTGTGTTAAAACCTATCTGAATATGATTTCAAATTCTGATGACTTGTATTCATCATGGGAGCCTTAAGTATGCTAGTGTTTCTATTTCAGATTGTTTCTGAGTTAGCTTCACTGAGGTAAAACATGTAATGGAGTTTTCTTGGAGATATAAACTTTTGTGGAGATATTGGAGCTGTTGCAGAAAATAAATGGTCAGTTATCAATCTTCAAATCAGAAAAAGAGCCCATGCTGACAACATTCCTATGAGTAAAAGCTCATTCTGATGAAGATAAAGAATATCATTTTATTTTGCACTTGTAGGGGAGACAGCTTCAATGTATATGGCTACACACAATAAAAGGGTTTTTCCTGATGCTTTTTGAAATCTTTAAAATATAAAAAGTAAATTGGAACATTAATGTAATCTTTACAAATTTGTTATTACACATACATTGACTTTCTCCCTGATAGATTTAACAGTATATAATGGGTAATTACAGAACTTTTATAAAAATCAATTTCCCGTGTTTTCTTCTATTATACTTTTATATTTCTGTTTTCCTCTTCAAATCAAGATATACAAACATTTGATTGTATATTAACCTGTCTTTACTTTCTCTTTCAGTGGTGCTTTCCTGAAACGTGACAACTTACCTTTATATATAAATGCAAGACAGATGTTCCCATGCAAAATAGAATGGAGTTAGTGAACCCAATTGGGGTAAAACATGGACACCTGCTCCAGTTAGACACTTCACTTTTTTCTTCCTTTCAGCACTATCTATTATTTCCTTAATTATATTAGTTCCTTAATTCCTTTTTCTTTCTTTAAGAAAGCTTTAAGGAGGGTGGTGGGCAAAAATTTCAGAAGAAAAGGAGTAGATAACATTTCTTCTCAGATGTTTCCATGTATAGCTGAACCAGCAACATGAGGAAACTAATTTCTGTGGGCATGAGCAGTTTTTCCTGTAATGAAATGGAAACTTAAAATCTTAGGTCTTAAGAGCAATCAAAAGGTCCAGTTGTACTTTCAATATATTCTAGAAATATGTTCTAACAGTGGGTTTGAAAAGAACTGCTGTCCTTCCTGATAGAGCAGGCTGAGCAAGCCCAGTTGCTGAAGTAAACATAGTCACCATCTCTCTGGTCTGGCTGGTCTCTCTCAACTCTTACCACTTGACATACATGGTTGGTTGGATGGTCAGCACCACATCTGTCAGTCTCTTGTTTTGAATTATAGTAAAATCATTTATGCTAGGAGATTCTATCAATGTTCCGTCTGCTGGATATGTGCATTAGTTGCATTTTGTCTATTACATTTTAGACTGCATTAAGAAGTTTTCAGACTGGAAATTCACTCCTGAAAATGAAGAATAAATTAATCTTAAAATCTATAAAGAATATTTTTTTTTCAGTGACACAGTCTATTACTGGTATAATAAATGTTCAGAGCTTTCTGCAAAGAAAAAATATGGCAAAAGTAGTTGATTTCAGTGGTATTATGTCAGAGATGAAGTTAACTCTCAGAAAATGTATTTTTTCATATGTCCTTATCACAATAACAATGTTAGCACAAAATAAAAGAAAATTGATGAAAAAGATAGCATGTACTTGATGTTGATGGAATGCGTGTTTGTGCCTAATACACTAGAGAAACTCTCCAATCACAGTTCACCCAAGTGAAAACATTGGCCCGTTTTGCTCCCAAGGTCAATGTCAATTGAGGTTATTGACTATATAAATGCTAAATACAAAAGTTTGTATTGTTCAAGGCTACTCTAACTTGTACACTATACTTGTCAAGGTTTCTTGGTTACACTTAGAGTCTGCATCCCTCACTCATTCTGCTCTTTATATCTTTTTGTCCTGTTTCTATTTTTCACGGTCTTTTCAGTCTGTAATTCCTAAATGTTAAAGATGCCATTATTACACAGGAAAGAACATCACATTCAAGACCCAATTTTTAACTTGTCAAATAAGTTCATTTTCACACAGAGGTGAGCCTATAGGAACAGAGGCAGGAGGGAGAACTTCTGGGCTACACCCAGATCCACCATGGGATTCATCAGCCCTTCACAGCCCCAATCTACAGAAGCTCAGAGGAGCACAGGAGTACAAGGGGGAACTCAAGATTCAGAGGAAGGGAGACTCTATCCAGGCCACTCCCAGGGCTGTCCCAGGAGAACCTTGAGCCCATGGTTCAGATGTCACAGCTATCCCATGAGTCAAAGGACATGTCTGTAAGATAATTTTACAGAATAAGGGTGAGTCATTAGGGGATTTGCAACACACAATGTTATGCAAGAGAAGAGCATTTGGGATTACAAAAGAATTATTACAGAATGTTTAGAGGAGGAACCAAAGACAAGGAAAAAGACAGGTAGATCTGCCTGATTTGGGGAGGAACAAGAATGAGAAAATAAAGGGGTAAGGGACAAAAAAGAGACATTTACATGTAAATAGTTTGTTGGTCCGTATAGTTTGCAGCTGATCAACCTGTTTTACCCTCTTCTTAAATTCCCTTCTGAATCTTTCCTGCATAAAGGGATCTCTCTTCGGTGTGCATGTGTGTATGGAGGTCTGAGTTCCAGCAATTGGAATTGTACTGGGGTCAGAGGCCCATGTGTTTCCAGTGCCAACACCTGGATAAGTGTGGGTGTGATTGCTAGTGAAGATACACCAGATGAACCGATTGATTAGATGAAGTGACCTGGGAGCCAGGCAAGTGTGTGTGTCTAAGGGTGAGACCACAGCAGAAGCTGGCTTTCAGAGGGTCCAAGGGAGTCCCAGAGAGCTGCTGGAGGGGTCATGTGGCCTGGGAGTTGATTAGAATATGTGCTTGGATCTACATATTTGTGTGTCTGTGTGTGTGCAACACTCTGTAGCAGCACCTGGAGTGTGCTGCAGCCCTGAGGGCTCATATGTCCAGATGCTGTCAGCTGAAGAGAGTGGGATCCAAGAGCAGACTGGGTGAGCTCAGGTGCTGGAGGGATCCACCAGGTTCATATATATATTTATACGTACTCACACATGCAGAAGTGTAGTGAGAGATGGGAATGGGTTAATGCTTTTGGTGCTGTTTGTGTCTGTGTGAATGATGAATGTTTTCATCTGCACTGATATGTGTGGCCAGCTTGTGTATATCTGTGCACTGAGTGTATGTATCTACTGGGAATACATGCCCAGCCTCACTACTGATTAGACTCGGATGCATGAGGTTGCTGTAGTAGCTTTGCCTCTATCAAGCCACCATATTTAATAACTCCCAAAGTTATGTTCTACAGTCTGCAATCTATGGAATAATATTATTTCTAAATAAATAAATTTCTAAATAAATATTAGCACTATTGGGCAGATGTAGCAATTTTTTAAAACATCTAGCAAAAAAATAACTGGTTTCTTTCAAGTGCCATTGCAACCCTATACACAGAGCATTTTTGGTGACTAGAGAGAAGTCAGTGAGATACATTTCATACTGAGACAAGTAAGTTTTTGAGTGTCTTCAGCCTTCTAATATTCATGAAAGGGTCTTCATACTTCCCAACTTTCTGATATATATGGGATTACTCACTGAGTAAATAATTAATCACTGTAACTAAAGTTGATAGAATTAGACCCTGGTTAATTTGGCTGAGATGATAGGAGGAGTAAGTCAACACCAGAGCAAAAATAGAATGCGATTCTGGCCATGCTTCTTACAGTGATGACATGGTGCCGACCTGGCTGCCTCTCATTAAAGTTAAATATCTTTTTCTTTAGCCACTTCTTATTTCTTCATCCGTTTGATTCAAAGGTCTTATACAGACTGCACAGTACAATGAATTGTAATCTATGAATGAAGCCAATGACTAGCACAATAAAAATTGTGGGTTTTTTTTAATCCAAGGGATTGCTCACATAGTCCTGAAAAGTTTACCAGAAGGAATACATATTTGAATGTAATCTTCTGGACAATCTCTTAGCTATTCATATCCAGTGACTATTGAAGTATGCTTGGCTTACATTTTGCAGCCACGACAATGTGATAGCAGTAGGATGTTACACAAAGTAACATGGAGTTTAGCTAGGACTGATCATCTAAGTGTCTATCCTGATTCTTGGGAAGATTTGCAGCCTAAGGCAGCTGTTGTGGCTACCAAACTGGTCAATTTACAAAACATTGTTCTCCAATATTATTGCTGAGCTTTCAATGTCTATGGTGTAGAAATACACAAATTATTAGCAAAACTGAAAACAAATTACTAACTTACATATTAAACAGAGAGGTAATGAATATAACATCTGAGAAAAAAAAGGTAAAAGAAAAAGAACTTTGTATATTTCCTATAAGTCTTTTTCCATATGTATATTGCTATTTCCATATCATCAAAGAAGAAGCCAATGGCTTCCCCAAGTTTCCTAGATTGGACTTTGGTCATGTGTAATAGCAATGGCTGTTATGGCGCCACTATTTCCAGAACATCTTGCAATTGCCTTTCCAGCAGTGTTGCTGTTAGATCTCACAGATCGAGACTGAAACCATGAGATGGGGTGATACATCTTCAGATCATGTATATGGGAAGTGCTGGCAAAATGACCAGCATAGGTTTGACCCTTAGGACTAGCTAGACAATATTTCTCTTTATTGCCAAAACAGTTTAGTATCTTTTGTGAGGTGTAGGTTTTAGTGGATTCTTGGTTTTCTTGTAATCTGTGTGATGGAGGATCAAAATAGAAAACAACTTGTTGAAAAAGATTGCTTGGAGGTGTTAAAATCTGGGTCTGCTTTTGTTTTAATCTGTATATCTGTCTGTAGTCGAAGAAAATGACAGGCTAATGATCTGGGTATTTCTCTGCACAGCTTTTTGTTGCATCATCTTACTGTTGTGTCCATACAATCCTTCTGTTGTATGAATCTTTATATTTCCTCAGACAAAGGTTGTCACTCAGAGATATTTGTACCATATAGAATAAGAGAGGGGTTTTGTTTCATTTGCACTGTCACTATATATTGAAGCTTGTACAAAATGCTGCCATTTTAAAGCACCTATTTCATCTGTACAATTTAGTTTAGCTTGTTAAAATGAATAATCTTCCAAGGACTTCTAGTTATGCTAGAAATTTTCATTTGTAAAGTTTAATCAGACTTCCTGGCTCTGTTCTTAGCATTTATAGCTTTAGCATTTGGTTGTCAGAGTCTTAAGTGACTATAAAACTCCAGTAACATTCAGATATTCAAGAAACAGCATTGCATTTTCAGTAACTTTCTGCTTTAAAAAATAAGGTAAAAAGAAGGACTTTTTAAATTAATCTCTGCATAAAGAACATATATATGGCAACAATGCCATTCAGGGTCTGATCCAGTAAGCCTCACCCAGACATATATAAATAAGTTCAAGCTCAAGGGCAATGCAAAACAGTTTCAGAACACTACACTAATTTCACTTAATTCTTATAGTTCTGTAAGGAATGACTATTTGAAAAAGTTAACTGAGTCTGTGTGGTTTTAATGAGATTTACTAAAAAGGTGAAGTAAAGAAATATAGGACTTAAATACATGAAAATAGCTGAAATTGCTCTTACTGCACTAAGCTCATTAAATTAACTTGCTTGAATGCTGCCTACTAGAATTATCAGACCAGAGATTTAATAGGTATAATGCATCCATTTGGTGAGGTTCACACATCTCCCTAACCAAAGGTTATTGAGGAGGCACAGTGTATTTCTTTCTTGAATAGCTGTAGTGCTGGAGTTTATGCTGTTGCTGTAGAGCCAAGAAAGTGCTGTTAGTGCAAAGTCTGCTTAGTGCAAAGAAAGCAATTAAGGCCAACCTGTATAGAGTAACGCTTGGAAAAAATTCCGGTGGAGACACATTCCATTGTACCCAGTTGAATAATCACTCCTAGGTCCGGGTCTCAAGTTATATGCAGTGAGTTTTTAAATGGATTTAAAGGTTTAGATCTCAGATGTGCCACTTAGTCAAGTCTATGCTATACTCTCCTTCAACAGTTAAGCTGGTTATTTCATTTGAGACCATGATAAGGAGACTGAATGAGCAGAAGAACTTCACATGGTGTTGAGATGATGAAAAAATGTAATATCTTTATTCTACAGCCTCAGTGGTGCAGGAGACTTTCCTTCATCCTAGCAGATAATATTAATTTCTGTTTCTCTACCTACAGAGCACATGAGTTTTGCCAGGCAGCTTTAGAGAGAACGAGTTATCCAGGAGCCTTCCAAATTCAGAAAACCCTTTATGCAGCCAAAGAAGTACAGCAATATTATGGCTCACTATGATTTGAAAAGGTAATTTATGGAGCCTCACAGGTTTATTGACTTTCAGCCTCCTGGATGCCAAACCAGCAGTGTCAGCGCTGTGTGTTATTGGTATGTTCCAGTTTGCAGGTATGTTGGGTGCCGTGTCTTTGCCTGATATCACCCTGACAGGCTTACAGTGTCTGCAAGAAGCCTACATTTTCTGGGGCATTCACTCCTACTTTTAAACTATCAAAAAGTTAGAATGCTATTAGGAATTAGTATTGATTTTACCACTATAAAGAGGATATAGCACTCAGCTTATTCATAGCATGAAAGAAATAAAAGTGCTATAGAGCAAAAAGTCAGAAACAGCAAAATGTAAAGGCAGTATTAAACTTCTGCTTACTTTTTCTACTATTTTTGGTTTAGTCAACTTTTCGGGGGGGAGCATGACCAAGATAAGATGAAAGGGTTTTAGTAGCAGACTAGTAAACATGGCACAATAAGGATTCCTAGTATTTATCTATTTATTTGTTTATTTATTCTCCTTCTAGACACTCTGCCCGAGAAACCTCAAAAGTATACATTTTGTTACTGACTGAAAAGGTGAATAAAACCAAAATGTCCCCAGACATTCCATTTGTGCTGACCTTTTTAAGGAACAATTCCCACTTACTATGTTTTAAGCACCAACTCTGAAGCACTGGGACTAATTAGATGGTCCATATGCTCGGATTACAATAAACATTATGCACAACTTTTGCAAAGAATAATGTCACTGTGATTACCTTTGTGAAGTCTAATTCAGGAAGTCCATTGTCTAGAGAAACTTATTGTTGCAAATGAACAATTTTCTTCCCTTTTTTTTTTCTTCAAAAATACATCTTGAAGAGCAGTGTAAATATTTCATGGAATGGTACTTATTAAGTCATAAATTTTCAATCATAATTCAAGAACATTTTAGAAGGAGAAATTAGTTCTGCATTGTCAGAGAATAACTACTTTAAAAAATAAAACCAAAGAAGACTTTATAAATGAATATATTTAATTTTCCTTTTTGCCTTTAGAAGTATTCTAAAGGTTAAAAAGCAATTAAAATTGTAAAATAAGCAGACTAACTGCTCATTTCATTTATTTTATCTTTCCCTTTCCTCCTTTGAATACTTTTTGCTTTAAATGGTAATTTCCAGATATTGCTATATTTCATTTGTGGTTTCCGTTTCTTTAATATTGTCACTGTAAATATCCCCTTAAAGTACTTCTCAAGTATCTGCCAAATGTCACTATTTCTCAACACTGACAGAATAATGTTAATTAGATTTCCTTTTTAAATGGTTACAAAATTTAACTTCCTTAATTAAGAATGTGATTTAGAGAAAGCAGAAATTATGGAGAGAATGCTCCCATTTTCTACTTTTGCTTTTCTAGACTATGGTGCAAAAGTTTCCTGAAAGAAATGTATATTGCTGCAAATGGAGTATTCTCCTGATATTTACATTTGTTATTAAAAGATGTTGCTCCCCATTAAATTCTAGTGTGGGACAATTTCTTCAATAGTACTATGTGGATCTTTTCTTTCTTAAAAATATGTTAGGTAAGAAATAATCAGCATATACTTACCTTTGTACAACTGAGAAGTGGGCACTGATGTGTAGAAAGTGGAACATAAAACAGTACAGTGAAGATCGTAAGTTTTTCTAAATTTGCAAAGGAATAACCAGGTCTTGCATTCGATTTCCCTGTAATAGCACCAAAGATAATGTAAATCTGTCTCCAACTGAAGTGCATGTTGGAGAGAGCAAATGTGAAGATGTCAGACACTGAATAAAAATAAAAATATTTTAAATTTTGAGAACGAAATAATTGTAGTAAGTTATCAGCCATTCAGGTGAAGAAGAGAACAACTGCAATTTCTGTACCCGTTCTCTCGGTTATTTCGGTATGGATGTGTAAGTGAATATATGCAAATTAATAAAATTAAACATGACGAAGGACCTGAATTCATGGGTCCTTTCTTTTCTTTTCAAAGCCTTAAATAAATGCTACAGAATTTTTATATTACTTTGTGCTACCCCTTTTAATTTACCTTCTAATTTCTTTGATTTTGCTTTAGGGTGCCTTCAATTATTTCCAGAGAGCTATATTTACTCACTAAATTTCTTTTTCCTTTTTTACTAATTCCTCTTCACTTTGCATTGTGACATTGATTTTTTTTCCTGATAATTGTTTCTTATGTTAAAAAGATTTAACAAAAAGAGAAATATGTATTCATAAGATAAAGATATATTTTTGGTAGTATTTTTGTAGTGGTGAAAGAGAAAAGTTCTACAGATAAAATCAATCAAGTACTCATAATGTGATGATATAGGTGACTGTGATTTTATCTGGATGGAAGATGTCTGCTGATGGTAGCTTTCAGACAATTATATTGGTAAAAAATAGGTAAAAACTGATGAAGTCATTAAATTTTCAAAAATTACAAATTTTCCTGTAAAGCTTCAGTGACTGCAAATTAGCCTTTGCTATAGCTCTCTGCTAACAATCTATAGATCATTTTATTATTCATGAATTTTAGTAATTTCAGGACACCACAGGTCATCTTATGCTCATTTATTTGCTAAACACCTTGTGCTGGTATGCCTGTGCTGAAAAATTGCTACTATTTACTTCCCACAAGACACACAAGCAACAAAGTGGTGGATTTGGCCCCAGACATCCACTGTGCCAGGCAGCATATATATCTTGCTGTCAAGGAAATAAATGAGCCCTTAAATTGGCTGCAGAGCTTTAAGAACTGAAATTTATATGTCTAGTTATCAAACAGAAAGTTCAGAACACCTGCCAATATGAAACATAATTGTGACAAACTGTTACATTTTACCTTTAACTTTTTGGCATTAACACCACAACTTCATTACATGGATCTTGTCCTCCCTACCCCTCCTTTCTTCCTTCCTCCAGACCACTTCCCCTCTGGAAAAACAGTCACTACATTTATCTATTTGCAACTATTGATTTATTTAGCATTTATCTGAGCAGCTATTGATATATTTCCTCATCTTTCATCAGATGCAAAAAGTATCAAACATGTTAAAAATTATGGGATTTCCCATGAGAATAATGAAAAATATTCATAGATTACCACAAAAAACTAACAATATTTAGATATTTGATCTTTATAACCTGCTTGGAAGGTGTTCCATAAAATATCTACAACCATGAAAGAAAGCTGCTAATACCTCTATCTTTTTTCATTGGCCAACTTTACTATCCTTCCCTTTGGGTCCTAGAGCACTTCTAACTGCAATGCAACTAGTATTGCTCCAACAAATTGAGCAATTCCTAAATTCTTTACTCTCTGTCTAAATGTTCCATAAAGAGGAAAAACCAACAAAAAATCCACTCTTCTCTGAACTGCTTATTATGTGCACTGCAAGTAACTAAATATTTCCACTTTTGTGTACATGTATCTCTCTGTTTCCAATTGCTAACAGTTTTTTCTTTTTTTGTCATCTATCAAGGAAGATAATATCTAGGCTAAAATTCAGTTCTACATTAAAAAAAGTCAATGTGGAGAGCTTAAAAATTCTTAAAGGCTTTGACCAGTTGAATCTTTCTGCTCAATAAAGTGAATACAAGCAGTCTTAGAAAGAAAATTAAATGTGTGGCACTTAATGTTATTATTCCCCTGAGACTAGCTCAGCTGGTTAGAGCTTGGTGCTAATAACACCAAGACTGTGGGTTTGATCCCTGTACGGGTCATTCACTTGAGTTGGACTCAATGATCCTTGTGAGTCCCTTTTAACTTAGAATATTCTGTGAAATTTTGACCGTGTTATTTAGCTTTTCCCAGCTGCTGTAAGCTGTCTAATCAGGAAATTTGGTTTTGGGTGAAGTAGCCCATTATGACAATTAGTCACATTAACCAGGTTTTAAGTTATTTAAGTCTTGGTCAAAACACACCTGTAGGCCGACAGCTGGTCTGATTTGGCTCTATGGTTAAGATGGACCTGAAGCCTAGCTGTTCTTTGTCCTTAAAACATGCTAACACCAGCAAGTACGACCTTAAGTGAGTCAGCATTTCCTGCCCACGGCAGAAGCTATTTGCTTGAAGTTAATGGTGGGATATTTTTGTTTCTTGTCCAATAGCTCACATGTTTTCACTTATCCAGTACCAATGCCAAGGTGACACCTGTACACTAACCAATTATTAAGTATAAACATATTTCATGTACCAATAGAGTTGTTAGGAGTCAGAACTATTTAAAGGGTTAATAAATGCCTTTCTGGGTCATTCACCATTAGAGCTGACCCGAAACACTTCTGTGATCCGTGTCGTTCTCCTTATCTCGTCGACCCCCCTGTACAACCCCCCTGTACAAGCCTACATACACCTCTTCTTCCTACCAGCATGACTAGGTACTTAAAAGATGTGTAGCTATAACTCCTGGAGATTTGACAAGACAGTGGCTTTGGTGAGAATATCTGCCATAGAAATACCCTCTTATCTGAATTATTCATTCTTTTTGAAGTGGGGGAAAAAAGGAAATCAAAATTTATATCTATCAGTTTAGGAGGAATTGAAGGGTTTTTTAAACCACCAGATTACCATCATTGTAACTGTAAATTAATAAATATATTTGCACAAATACACACATGCATATCTGTTGGATTGATTGCTAGTGATGCATGCAATTTATTCTTGTCATTGTGTCTAACTATATTAGTAAAGGAATTTTTGTAAAATTATTTATAAGAATTCTTTTTTCTTTTTTGTTCCCTTGCTACATATTGCTCAGGTAGGGAAAGATAAGAATAGTTCTTACAAAAACATCTTGTCCTGGTGAGAGGGATGTAAATTAAATCTGTGGTATGTCAGGACATCTAGTTAATTAGTGATATTAATCATTATTTTTTTGTTTGCTTGTTTTTTTATTTCATGCTCTATTAACATAAAGCAAAAGCATCAGTAATGAATATTCCTGCTGTTTCAGAGGAGCAAATTTGAACTGTGAATGCATTAATACTACAAGAAATATCAGGGCCTCAAACTTTAAGTGAAACAGGAGTCGTGCTGCTTAATTCCAAAAGAAGCACTTAATCATATTGGCTTTGGTGGATGCGTAGAACTGATGATGAATGTTTCTGGAAAAAAACCCAACCAACTTTCACTAAATATTATACAAAAATGCTTTCTAATATATATATACCTTGCTAATAATGTACAGATGAGTAATAATTGTGCATATGTAGGTTCACATAAAATCCCATGAAAGCCAAAGAAAGTACATGTTCCCACCGTAATCAACCATCAGTAAAATAAAATGGATGACTCTCATGAAGTTTTTTAATAATAGAAAATTATTAGCTGTGGTTATATCTATATTATCCATTGCATGACATAAGTTCAAAATTAATGTGAAGATTTTGCGTAATTTTCACCACATAAATACCTGTTATAACACACTGGATAGCCTGGTATACGCAAAAACTGACATGAAGACCTAAGATGAGCCCAGAAGGTGCTGATCAGTAACACATAGTTTAGCTGGGGGCCAGTAAATAGGGGCATACCCAAGGGATCAGTGCTGGTTCTGATCCTCTTGGCTTGGATCAGAAATAGTGTGGCCAACAGAATGAGGTCAGTGGTCATCCCCCTCTACATGGCACTGGTGAGGCTGCACCTTGAGCAGTGGGCTCAGTTTTGAGCCCCTCACAACAAGCAAGACGTTGAGGTGTTGATGTGTATCCAGAGAAGGGCAACAAAGCTGGTGAAGGATCAGGAGCATAAAAGGGAGCTGTGTAGTTTAGCCTGGAGAAAATAAAGTTCAAGGGAGACCATATTGCTCTCTACATCTGAAAGAAGGTTGTAGTGAGACAGGGATCGGTTGCTTCTCCCAGACAAGTGGCAGAATGAGAGGAAACGACATCTGGTTGTACCTGGGAAGGTTTAGATTAGACATTAGGAAGAATTTTTTTCATTGAAATGGTGGCCAGGCATTGGAACAGTCTGCCTGGGGAAGTGGTAGTGCCCTGGAAGTGTTCACAAAATGTATGTATGTGTCATTTGGGAACACAGTTTAGTAGGGGATGTGGCAGTGTTAGGTTTATGGTTGGATTCCATTCTATGATCGTAGAGGTCTTTTCCAACTTTAATGGTTCTATGATTCTATGATCTTCATTAGCGGTCTGAATCATGGGGCAGAGTGCATCCTCAGCAAGTTTACTGATGACAGAAAACTGGGAGGAGTGGCTGATATGCTAGGGAGTTGTGCNTACACACTGCGACCACCAAGCTGGAAAGTAGCTTGGCAGAAAAGGACCTGTATGTCCTGCTGGACACCAACTTGAATAAGAGTCAGCAACGTATCCTTGCTGCAAAGAAAACTAAAAGTACTGCTCTAAGAGTATTGCTGATAGCAGATCATGTGAGGTGATCCTTCTCCTTAACTCAGCACTGTTGAGGCTGCATTTGGATGTTGTGTCCAGGTCTGGGCTCCTCAANAAATACCTGATTGAATACTCTAAAATTAGTGCAGATTTATGACAGTATTGCATAAGAAAATTTAGCTTAGGCAGTTTGCATTATTGAACCCCAAACCCGAAAGGAAAAATTTTACTAAAGCTTAGCAGGTAAATAAACTCGTGTGCGGGAAAAAAGAATAACACCCAATTTAACAACAGGAAATTAACACCTATAGATTTTACTCATCAAGCAGAAAATAATCACCTTAAAAATACTTTTATACTTTCTTTGGTATTTTCCTTTCAGTCTGTTCGCTGTCTTTGACCTGCAGCAGGGAGAAAAAAGCACTTAAAATTCCTTTTTAAAGAATCAATCACAAGTACACTTCTTTCTCAAGTTGTTCTGATGCTTGAGGAAAAATAACTTCTGAGGAGCAATTAGAAAGACCTTTCTATATTTCTGGTGTGAAAGACACAGCTCATTCAAAAGAGAAACAGTGTGTCAGAATGAATCATGTCCAAGTAGTAGCTTATCTTGTTCTTAAATGAGAAACAGTTTAAAAATATTTTCCTAAAGCTCTTGAAGTTATGCCTCTTCAATNCTTAACTCAGCACTGTTGAGGCTGCATTTGGATGTTGTGTCCAGGTCTGGGCTCCTCAATACAACAGAAATATGGACATAACAAAGGGCCTCCAAGATGACTAAGAGACTAGAACATGTCTCCTGTGGAGGAAGGCTGAAAGAGCTGAGACTGTGCATCCCAGAGAAGAGAAAGGTTAGGGGAGATATTCTCAATGTACATAAATACCTGAAGGGAAGTTGCAAGGAACAGAGAAACAGGCTTTTTCCAGTGGCGCCCAGTGACAGGACTGACCACTCTCATATACACTCTCACAATCTCTGTAAAACTTGTATCTGCTTTCCCATAGCACAGGACAGCACCACACAAGGCCATCCCCAAGGGTCACACCATNTGTTCTGATGCTTGAGGAAAAATAACTTCTGAGGAGCAATTAGAAAGACCTTTCTATATTTCTGGTGTGAAAGACACAGCTCATTCAAAAGAGAAACAGTGTGTCAGAATGAATCATGTCCAAGTAGTAGCTTATCTTGTTCTTAAATGAGAAACAGTTTAAAAATATTTTCCTAAAGCTCTTGAAGTTATGCCTCTTCAATAGTATAGAAATCTATAATATTCAACTTGCTCTCTTAACATAAGGGACTGGCCCAAAGGATAGTGAAGCCTCATCTGTAGAATTAAACAGCTTACTGCACTTTTAACTTTTTTTTTTTTTTAGGTTAAAAAATTGCCAGGTTCACAGAGCTGCAACACTTCCCACAGGGTCTACTACAAAACTGCCTGTGAGCTATCTTTTTGTCAGTAAGAGAAGTGTTTCTACCCACTCTCAATGTATTCCAAAATTAATTTCAGCAGAAATCACATTTATTTTCCTGTGTTTTTTTACCCTCTGCTTTGTTTCATCCTAGTCTAATTTAACAACATTTCTTGAAGGGATTGTTGAAGAGTGCTTAAGCTCTGTGGAAGAGCTTTTCAGTTTAAAAACTGCAGCAGTTGTGGTGCAGGTTTACTATCCAAGCTGTATAGTAATGAATTCAGATCTCACTGTAGGAAAAAAATACAACAATAGTATGTATGTTGTGCAGATCAAATGTAAATTTGATGACGGTCTGGATTTCTGAAGGTTGAAAAGGGGTCCATGGCATCAATTTAATTTTCAGACTGAATGTATTTCTAAAATCTCTTCAGCCAAAAGGTAATTTTTTATTTTTACAAAATTTCTGTTTGATGAAGGGGAAGGTAGGCAAGCTGTTTATCAGAAGAGAATGAAATCTTTAAAGAAAAAGTAAAATAAATTTTCTTATGAGTAGAGAAACTGCTGGCTTTGAATTTCCTGTGATTGTCTTTCTTTTGTGTCCCAGCTTCTAAATAATTATGCTGAGGCAGCATCGCATCTGACTGCCTTTTGATTGCACATAGCTGAATGATATAAATAGTTCTTTGGTTCTGTGGAGAACAGTAGAGTCTTTTTGTGTGTGTGTGTTTTTCCCTTTTTATTATGTTTGTTTGGTTTTAGAGTAGTTTCCACGTGTCTTCTATTATCCAAATTTTTGCTTCGTCCAGATATCTTAGATCCTTATCAGACTTTATAGATTAGACGTGATTATTAGACTTCACAGATTTTTAAGAGAGATCTGAAATACCAGAACAAACATTGAGGTGATATAAGGGAGCATGAACTCTAACCCATTCTTAATACTCTAAAACTGAGGTATAAAGACAGGGATCATATTCCTCATAAAGAAAATCTAAATATATCCTTCCTGTACTCTCAAGCAGTGATGCATTTTTTTTGTGTTACTTATGGTATCTTTGTCTCCATATTGATGTATAAGGTTGAAATAAAGGGCAGTTCGGCTCAAAATTTGTTGATGAGAAAAGAAGAAACATACCTTATAAAGCCAGGAAATTGTTGTTTATGTAACTGGAAACTTAATCAAGATATAATTGGAGTCTAAATGAAGAATTATTTCAATTGTTGCACAAAAAGAAAGAATACCTTCCTATTAAATATTACCACTAATAATAATACTGCAGTTGAAATTGTTATACATACACTTAGTTTCTACTTTTTTTTTTTCTGATGGTATGTACATCCTTCCCCTGGTCCTTGAGATTCTAACGTCTGTGGTTTTATTCTGGTAGTGGTGGCCTAGGGGTTTATGGTGAACTTTGAATAGCAGTTTTCTGCTAGGGAGGAACACGATAGTTGATGGACTGAAATATTGTTAATGTCTTAAATATGGTATCATAGAAAACCTTTTTGTCATGGAAGCAACTATCTGCCTGCGAGCACCAGAGCACTCCGCTTCCCCAATATGTTTCCTGACTGGAATTTGGACCATGACTGGGACCTTGAGATAGGACTATTGTCTAACTATCTCAGGTCTGAAGAGAAGTAAACAATGCTCAGGAAAGAGGACTGTATCTGTGTCATTGCTTTAGCTGAGCTCAGTAGGTGGCAGGAGAGAAGGGTTTTGGGGTGTGATG
>WEIV01027065.1:135662-153471 GCA_013390005.1 Calyptomena viridis
GAGGACTGCATGTGATCCAAAGTGATGCAACAAATCCAGAGCCTGTTGCAAGAGACTAATAAATTCCTCACCCCCTGCTGTCACCAGGGGAGGTGTCTGGCATCTCCTGAACATATATTGGACTCTCTGTTTTTGGGAAACCCTCACCACTAAGAAGACCAGAAGAACAGGACCTCACAGGACACCACCAGGTTCCATAGGGTGGTGATAATTTTTCTATTAATCTCTCTCTGCCACTGTCTTCTCTTCCTTCCTCTCCCCCCCAGCCCCTTTTCCTATTTCTTACTCTCTCTCTCTCTTCCTCACATTTACTGTTAAATAAAATCCATATTATTGACTTTGGCATACGGTCTCATTTGCACTGTAGTTTGGGCAGAGGCATTTCTAATGTTAATAACTGGATCACAACAGATGGTAATGTTGATAGTTCTTTCTTCTTTACTCTAGGATCCCCCTGGAGTTTTTTATGTGTGTTTTCTAACATACTTCTATATCTTGCCTTTGTTTTCATTGGTCTGCATCTTCATGTTAATAGGCATTTCCTATGTCTGGTTACATACTACTTTGCTGTGCTTGGTTCCCTTAAGGCCACTTTCATCCACCTCCACACCTGTATTTCTTTAATAGAGCACAGATGATTTGTCTTACAGCTCCATAGCTCGCCTTCTCTAGGCCTCATCCTGTGTCTCCACTCCCCAAGGTCCACTGTACTACATAACTATGTTACAGTCATAAACATCTCACTGCACAAAATAAGTGCTTGCTACTGCTATCCATGTAAAACTGTGACTGCACCATCACAGAGTACTAAAGCAGACAAGCCAATATTCTTTTTAAGAAATCAGGCCTGACAGGCCTCAGTCCTGGGACCTGGCAAACTTGGTATAGAGGTGGTTTGACCTCCACCAGCAGCTAAGCACCTACACAGCTGCTCAGTCACCTACTCCCCCAGTAAAACAGGGAAGAGAATCAGAAAGGCAAAATACAAAAAACTCAGGAGTTGAGATAGGGGAAATTTAATAGATGTGCACATGTTATAGGTGTGCTGACAAGCAAAGCAAGTTCATTCACTATTTCCCGTCATCCAGCAGGTCTTTAGACATATCCAGGAAAGCCAGGCTTCATCATTTAAGAGTTACCTGAGAAGACAAATGTCATAGCTCTGCATGTCACGCATTCCTCATCCTGCATCTGAGGTTTTATGGCTGAGTGCGGCTGTCACCTCCCAACTTCTTGTGCATCCCCTCTGGTGGGGTGGAGTGAGAAACGGAGAAGACCTGGACACAGTGTAAGGACTCTCGGCAACAGTTGAAACATCAGAATATTAGCACTGTTTTCATCACAGTTCCAAAACACATCACTATACAAGATAATATGAGGAATATTAGCTCCATTCCAAACACACTCCAGTACAGCTAACAACTAGCAATGGCAATACTGCAATACAGAGCTACAATAGCAAGTAAAATCTTTTTGCCATTTGATACAAATCTCCCTTGATAGCAAAGATAAATAAAACCTTTCTATCAGATTTAGACATTTGAACTGTTGATATTTATATAGGAATGGGTGACTCCATGTGGTCACTAAATAAAAATCAGCACTTTTAAGGCAAAATTTGTCTTATCTTAAAGTAGATGTTTAATTTAGATTAGATGAATCCTGTTCAGTTGTAGTAGGTAGGTGATAGGTGAGACAATTTTAAAGCAGTCACCTTTCTGTGTGTTTTTGCGCTTAACATAAACAATTTAAGAATGTTCATCAGTTCCCAAGTCTACCATACACCAGTTCCAGCACTTTATTCAAGTTTTTTGAGAGACAAAACCTGGTTCACCACCTAGAAAGTAAGCAAAAGTAATCTTATCTGGATCAGGGTAATCTTTACCTTTTCTTCCCTCTCAATACCCAGCAAATCAAGGTACAACCTGAATCAACAGCACCTAAACTTGGATTTAGATCCATGTAGCATCAATAGGTGCATGCAGCAGAGAATTGAGTGCAGATTCACGTAAGCCACATGAGAAATCACAAAATTGCCCAGTGTTCATGAAGCAGTTCTTCACATCTTTGAAAGACTGAAATGAATAGCTTCATCTCTGTTTTCATACTCGTGTCATGATTAACAATTTCTATAATTAAAAAGATTTTCTTTAATTAAAAATATTTTATTATGTAAGTACTTAGAAAGATTCGACTACAAATTTTCTTTAAAGTTTGAATTAGATTTTATAGCTATTTCTATAAAACTGGCTATAACTAATGAACTTTGCTTCATAGAAACTATTTGACTTTATATTTAACCCACTTCTTATCCTTCCCTGTGTTTACTGACATAAAAAAAAAATTATAAAAACAAGATACAGAAAAAAACCACAGTGGAGTTTTTTTTTTATTTTATTGCAAAACTTTATTTGGGGAAAAAAATAGCGACCTTGTTTTCATTTTCTTTTTTATTTTTCTTAGAATAGTTTTCCAAAAGAAATTAATAGCTGGTAGTATATTTTAAATAACATTTACATGATTAGCATTCAAGATGAAATTCCAGATGCCCAAGGATTTTTCCTGTGGAAAAAATCAGGAGAAAAAGCTGCCCCCTAGTGTATATCATCACATATCGCTGTCGACTTTGGCTCTTGCAGGTACATATACTTCTCTTACCACAAGTACATTAAAATTCCAATTCGTCAACTTAAGTTAATTACAAACTTGTTTCTGTGACTTTATAGAGCTGGCTGAAAAAATGTTAGCTCAAAGAGGGGTATTTACTAACATTTCTACAATTACTCGACTGTGAAGCCTGAAAAATAAATATTTATAATAGCTTTTTAACATGTAGGTAAACAAAACAATCACAAATATTTATAATGATATTTTAATTATATCATCCCTCAGAATTATGCTTGTTTAGACAATTTTATGTCAATCTAGCATTCTGGATTCTGGCTCAAAATAAAATAGAGAATTTATGAAAAATGCAAATACTTCCTACATCTCTTAATAACTCTATCATAGCCAGTAAGACTCTGAAATGTCTGCTGATAGTCTAATCATGTCAGAATTCTGTCATAATTATGCTGATCCTTTTTTCAAAAATGCAGAGTGGTGTTTTTATGTTTTACATGTTTAATTCTGAAATAATTGTCGGGGGGGAGAGGTGTTTTCTTAATTCACTATCATAAAGTCAGTTGTCCCCCACACCGCCTAATTATTAAAGGTGCAATTATTACTAGGCATCATACAATATTATAGTCTTGTTGTAATAGGTTTCCTCCCGTATCTACTTATTTATTTCCTTTTTTTTTTCAATATGCTCTGAATGCTCTTGTCATTTTCTACATTTTTTAGCTCATATGCACTTTAAAGCTTTTTCTAGTGTTCAGAAAATAGGACAAAAATTCTGCAATATGTTCAACAAATTATCAGTCACAATTGGCCTTATGTAAGCTGGAGAATGCACCTCATGGTAAATAGCATTGTCTCTTTATTTCTAGTAGTGTCTATGCTGCTCATAAATTGTGTTTAACTACATACAATTCTCAGAGAGTTTGTTTCTCACAGACCATTATGTTACATATTAGATAAACAAATAATAAAAGGCAAGGGAAAACCCCTGACTTGTACTGTTGATTATAACTGTTAAGACACATTTTACTGCAAGGTTAGAAGCATTTCTACATAGATGAGAAAAGGTGTCATCAATCCATTAAGTCAGGCAGTATTAGAGATGCACGAATGGCAGAAAGAAGAATTAGATGCCTGTGCTGTTCATTAGTAATCGTCACTATTTCAAGAATCCCTAAACTTATAAAAAACTATTTTCACAACAAAACATGAAAGTGACAATGTTTTCTTCCATTAAATATGTTACTCTCTATTTATTTATTTCTTATGATTAAAATCTCAGAGTTGCAATAAGATTCTGGTTCAAAAAAAAAAAATCTTACATTGTATCCATATGCTTCTTCCTTAATGGTAAACATTTCTTTACTAAGCTGAAATAAAGAGTGAAGTTGAAGCTGGTCACTGCATCTTTTAAGCAGCACTCCCAGCTTTCACCCTGGTGATCTATTGACTCACAGTCATGCTGTCTGAAGCGGAAGGTCAGATGTTTAGCCACAAGGGTTAAACAGTAACCCAAGTGGCTCTTGGGCAGCAGTGGTTAGTAGTAGAGAGAAATAAATGGACTTGATCAGCAGCCAGTCTCATATGCTTCTGTATCAATCAGATGCTCTCTGTGCTAGCTCTGGAATGACAACACCAGTGATGGATCCGGAATGGGAATGCATGATGATGTAATTCTCTTTGACAGTACTTAAAAGGAGATGAGAAGACCTGATGATTCTTGATGATCTGTCTCTGGAAAGCATTTCCAAGCTAATGTGTGTCTGAAACCACAGTTTTGACAGAAGCATTTATTTGCTATTCTCCATATTCAGCCCAGGTTTAACATCAATCTTCTATTATTTTCTGGTACTTCCCAAAACAGAGCTTTTAAGAGCCTTTTTTTGGCTAACACATGTAAATCTGATGAGACTCCATAAAAATCAGTGTAAGGTTTTCTTTGTATGAATACAAAGCAGGTCTAAGCCCAGTATCTTGACTCTACTCACCACAGAACTTCTGGCAGGTGTAATCTTTACTCTATTCATATAACAAAAAGACACCTCACCACAACCTCTTACTCTCCCTCTTTCACACATTCTTTCTCTTCTCCTAGCAATCTAAGAGACTTCTGTCTTGAGACTGTCATATTGGCTGTAAGTTTCTTTAAATTGTAATTGGATCATCTCCTCTCAGTTCTGGAGGATGTCAGAGGAAGACCTTGGGGATGTTACTCCTATTAGACAAAACTGAGAATTGTTACATTAGCAAAGGGGCTGCCTAAGTCTTGGTTTACCAGCAACTATTTAAAACAAAACAAAACAAAACAGTATGCCTGTAGAGTCACATTCATGTATTTTATTTTCTCTCAAACTAGGCTCTGAATTTATGAATATCATGAAGTGTGTTTGTCTTTTGGATCTTAGAGTGCACTCAACCTTAGACATCTCAAATGTGTAGGCAGTATTTCATTTGTGCACTCACTCTGATTGTACATGTGGCTCTTAGTCACATAGCTCATGACCCCCTGAGGGAACCTGAATGTACCTAAGTGTAGGGGACCCTATGAGATGCATCCCAGAGTCCTGAGGGAATTGGCTGATGTAGTTGCCAAGCTACTCTCCAAGATATTTGAAAAGTAATAGCAATCAGGTGAAGCCCCAGATCACTGGAAAAAAGGAAACATTGTACCCTCCTTTAAAAAGGGTAGAAAGAAGGACCCCAGGAACTACTGACCTTTCCAGCCTCACCTCTGTGCCTGGGAACATGATGGAATGGATCCCTCTAGAAACTGTCCTAAGGTACATGGAGGACAGGGAGGTGATTTGGGATAGATAAGGGCAAGTCCTGCCTGACCAACCCAGAGGCATTCCACAATGCAGTGATTAAATCAGTGGACAAGGCAAGGGTTTCAGATGTCATCTGTCTGGATTTCTGTAAAGCCTTTGACACAGTCCTCCACAACATCCTTCTTTCCAAATTGGAGAATGATGGATTCAATGGGTGTACTGTTAGGTGGATTAAGAATTGATTGGATGGTCACATCCAGAGGGTAGTGGTCAACAGCTCAGAGTCCTGATGGGCATTGGGGCTTGCTACTAGGACTAGCAGGACTGGCACTTTTTAACATCTTTATTGGAAACAGGCAGTGGGATTGAGTGCACCCTCAGCAAATTGGCAGCTGACAGCAAGATCACCTGTGTGGTTGACACACTTGAAGGATGGGATCCCATCCAGGGGGACCTGAGATCCTCAGCACAGGAAGGACATCGGCCTTTTTTGTTATATGAATAGAGTAAAGATTACACCTGCCAGAAGTTCTGTGGTGAGTAGAGTCAAGATACTGGGCTTAGACCTGCTTTGTATTCATACAAAGAAAACCTTACACTGATTTTTATGGAGTCTCATCAGATTTACAGGAGCTGGTCCAGAGGAGGGTGTCCAAATTGATTAGAGGGATGGAGCATCTCTCTGTCTTGGTTTTAAGTAATTTAGGGGGGTGGAGGCCTCATACAGAAGTCTCCTTTCTCGGTTCAATACCCCTGGTTTCTCCAATATAGACAGAGAAAATACTCCAGGATGTAAGTGAAAAAATAACTTCTTATGAAGATGAAATGTTAAGAACACTACTGATAAAACTGGGTTAAACCAACCAGTGAGGAGAAACTCCTGAAGCGCCACCCTATGGACCAAATTGAGATGGCAGCTGCCTTCCCCCACCAGGAAAAAACACACATGGCCACAGGACAGAGAAAAGATGTCCACCTTTCCACGTGGTTCTCCTCCCCCACACCCAGAAAACCTAGCAGGAACAGTTGAAGACTCAGCACTGGCAGGAAAGGGCAAATAGCCGAGATTCAACACCAGCAGATGCTTGCGTGGTGCTGGAGTGAGGCTGCAATGCCAGTACAGGCAAGTGTCAGAAAAGGGCTGTGGATCCCCCAGGTGACTGGAAGGACCCAAAAGACATGACATGAAGAGGCAGTTTTATCAGTAATTGCTCTTCTTTTTTGAGCACTGAGCAATTGCTGCACAACAATCTCAAAGGCCTGCCCTGCTTCGCATAGTCACCTTTCAGTGGAATTCTGTAATTATTTTTAAATGTTCATGTTTGCCAATTCTAAGAGTACTGATAACTTGATTTTATTGTTTGTTTGTGTTTTTTTAAGGAGGATTACTTTAATAAGACATATTTCTCCAGAGAAGTGCTCAGTGTAAGACTGTTCAGGCAATTTTGACAAAGTTCTTCAGCAGCAAAAAGGTTCAGATGCTTATAATCTTGTGTTTTTGAGATTGTCCAGCTAGCACAAGCCTACTGAAAGTGAAGCATTTCCACCTGTCACTGAAATATTTTCTGCTCATCTGCTCTGCACAGCTCAGTCCACTCTGTCGTCAGCTTATAGGGGCTTCCCAAAAATAATGCAGCCAAACTAAAACAGTTAAAATAACCGTATCTTTTTTATGTTTAGAAGTTTTGTCTACCTTAGTTGCACTGTGATTAAAAACCTTAAAGGAAAGAAAGATCATGTTGACAATTACTTTAAGATGTGCCCTCCATAAAAGTTATGTGTTGTCTCCAGTGCTGCAGTAGGATACCTTTCTTTCTTTTTCATTCTTCTGCAGCAAAATGCTCACATGACAGAGGCATGAATGATTTTGAAATAAATAAAAAACCAAAACAAAACCTTATAATTGACCAAAGCCTTATAACTGGGTATCTTGGGTGGTTACTTAGTAGAACAGTTTGCACAGTACTGCTGAAGTAGCAAGTATGAACAAAGTTAGAGACATGAAACTTTAGAAAATTCCAAATTAAGGTTTTTTTTTGGAGCCTCATTCCACTGCAGTCTTTCCAAATTCCTCTCATTTTATTTTTCTCTAGTTCATCATAATAGTGAATATAAAAGTACTACTGTACTTGAGGTTGTTTGCAACAGGAAGAAAAAGCACAAAGCATTGAAAACAGAACAAAGCAATTCAGCATCAAAGTTCATTGTTACTGACTGCATCATTAGAGTTGCAAAGTAATTTTGTACAACCTGCTGAGCATGCCCTATTTTGTGAGGCATCAAATATTACCTTGGATATAAAGTCCAACCCTTCTGGCAATTTCTGGCTGCTTCCATTTTTAGTTGTTATAGTCAGCTGTACAGGGTGCCGTGACATTCAGCAAAACTTGTTTGCCCTCTGCAATGTTTGGCTATAAAGATCCTCTCCTGTGACCCCCATCTGTGGGCCCAGGAGTGACATTCAAGCTCCTCAGATATGCTTCTAGCCTTGACCTCACTTACATTGTAGGTGAGCCTATATCCAGCCCTGTTGAGTAGATAAGCATTTTCTGAAGTTGGCTCATATACATGTGTATGTGTGTATATGTATAAGGATAGCTAATTAGGAAGTATACATAGCTTCTTTTCAGCAACGTTGGCATTATACAGTTTGTTTTTCTTCTAAGATACTTACTTTCCTAACAAAAAATAACCAAGCAATGGCAAAATGTATGCAAATGTTAACTCTGGTATTCTTCAAGTTATTGCTTGTAGACTTTACATGCATTTTGTTGTCGTCGTATTGCAAGTTTATTTCCTCTTTCAACATCTAAATAAGTATAGTTCTTAATAGAGTCAAAAGTCAGTCCATGGTTGTTTTAGTAAGTACTGTGGACTGTAGTTCTTTTCCTTTTATCAGAAGATAATTCAGGTATTGAATTACTATCTCCTCATGTCTGTAAGAACACAAAAATTCCTAAAGACTAGAGTAGAACAAAGTTGATAGATTCCATAGGCTTTAAAAACAGGAAAGATTAAAGCAATAAGAGAGTTAAAATAGAAATATATTTGTTTGTCTAGGTTGATATATGAGATATTTCACAGAAATGTGTCACGAAACTTTGAGGAGGCTTACCATCAACAATTAGGAGATTAATGACCTGTATGTGAAAAGAAAATGCATGAACATTCTTTATTGCTAACAAGTTTCATTAACTTAACTGTGAATAGTAAGCAGATATGGATACATAGTCCTTTCTACTATTTTGAATATCAGTGCTCAAAGATTTTAGATAACTTCTGAAGTACTACATGTTTTGGCTTGCCCTTTTTTTTTTTTTTAAACACAATTACAGCAACATTTCCCCAATCTCTGTAGTATCATAGAATCAAAGAATACTTTGGTTAGAAAGGGATCTTTAAAGAACATCTACTTCAGCCCCTCCTGCAGGGACATCTTCCACTAGGTCAGGTTTGCTCAAAGCTCCCTCAAACCTGGCCTCAAACACTTCCTATGATAACGTACCCACAGCTTCTCTGGGCAACCTGTTCCACTGTCTTACAACCCTGAGTATAAAGAATTACTTCCTTATGTCCATTCTATCCCAGCTGAAACCAGGACATACCCTCTTTCAGTCCAAAACTGTTTCCCTTGACCTGTGCCTGCATTCCTGGTAAAAAGTCTCTCTTCATCTTTCTTAGAAGCCCACTTCACTTCTTTAAAGCCTATAATGAGGTTTCCTCAGAGACTTCTCCAAGCTGAAACCCCCCAAATTTCTCAGCCTCTTTTCCTTGGAGAAGTGTTCCAATCCTCTGCCCATCTTCGTGGCCCTCCTCTTGACCTGTTCCAACACGTCCATGTCTTTCTGCTGGGAATCCCAGAGCTCAACACAGCTTATGAGATGTGGGGTCTCATGAGAACAAATGGGGAGATTCAACCCTTTTGATCTGCTAGCCAAACTTCTTTTCACATAGCTCAGGATACGATTGGCTTTCTTAGCTGCAAGCTCACATTGCGGGCTCACGTTCAATTTTCCATGCACCAGCACTCCTAAGTTCTTCTCAGCGAGGCTGCTTCCAATCCCTCCATGCCTCAGTCTGTACTGATATTTGGGGGTTACCACGACCCAAGTGTAAGATCTTGCTCTTGGCTTTATTGAAGTTCATGAGGTTCACAAGGACGCACTCTTAAAGCCAATGAAGGTCCATCTGGATTGATGTCATCTGCTTAGGACAGATCACATTTAGCTATATATCATACAAAAATTATAGCAGCAATTTCTTTTGACTGTACTTAACTAACCTTTATTTGAAACTGCCAGCCTTGAAACAACTTTCTTTTTTGTCTTTATGTATACTACAAATACCTCATACAATGATCAATAACTTCTTCCTACATTTTATATGCTGGAACTGAAGACTTTTTCCTGTCTTATCTTGTGAAGAAATAGCAAAAAGGGAGCAGCATTTCTGAGGTATAAAGGCACAAGTAGATGTCTGAGCTAATACACTTGTTTCTCATCAGCTAACACAAATGTAATCAAAATTGCCTAGTTAAAAACAGTAGAAAAAGAGGTTGGAGTCTGTTTGTTTCCATCCTCATAGATACACAGTAAATATGATAAAGCCAAAAGCAATTATTTTCAAAAAATATTATTAAAAAATATATACATTAGGTACTGCACAATATCTTTCTCATGAGAATTCAGTACTTGAGTGGATATTAGGAAAAATTATGAAACTGTATCTATTCTTAGGAATACATATTACACTGCATAAGAAAAAAGAAAAAAAGTTTGAAATTACAGGCACAACATAACCTTATGTGGAATCTAAATAGAAATGAAAAAGATAGCTCCAACTAATAGTAAGAAAAACTCTCAGTCACAGAAATTTGGGCAAAGGGCATGAATCTTAAAGGACAGTAAATGATCCGAGAATGGCCAACTGACACTATTAAACTGGAATTAGATCTACTGTTGATACAATTAAAATGATGACACATAAATAGAAATAATACTCATTCAAATTTTTGAAATTTTAGGTCCCTCACAATTTAATATCATCCTTGATTGGATATTACTGACAAATGATATTTTGTTTTGAATATCTTTTTTTATATTCTCTGTTCTTCTGACTTCAGTGGAATCAGGATTTGAACTGGATCTCCTGTGCATTATATGTTCATGGATTTTTATTCTTAAATCATTGCCAAAAATAATTTCTTTTGGGGAAGGTGGTTTTTTGTTTTTTGGTTTTGGTTTGGTTTTTTTTGTAATGCGAGACACTTTTGGTTTCCACACGCCTGCTAGAACATTAAAAACCAAACATAATCATCCTCCTCACTGCCAGTGGTTCTGTTGTATCCAATGGAGACAAAGTATGCAGTGAAAACATTGTTCACATTGTTTTAAGGAAATATGTTAATGAGACATTTTGAATACAGGCAGGTGAATGACTTCAAGGTCTTTTGTGGGACTTTTCCGCTGAAGATATTTTAAACATTGGAAGCATTTAAAATGTTTATTCTGAACTGTATCACGGCATGACAGAAATAAAGATGTTTAATTCAGGTTTGCATTATCTTTCTTGGCACACAAATTACTGATGATATGGAATTGATTGTATCACAGAACTTCTTCTACATAGGTGCTTAAGATTAGAATTTTGCCTCAGAATCAAATAACTTTACAAAATAGATTACAGAAACTCCCATCTGTTACCTAATTATTCCCCTAAATCCTTAATTTTAAGAATCTTTCAATCTTCAAACAGAATCAGTCAAATGAGTGTGGCAAACAGAAACAAAATAAGAAAAGAACCGCCTCAAATAGCCAAGAATACTGAAGTTGTGCTGCTTGCTATGAAATGAAAGCAAGGCAACCAAAACCTGTCGCTATTTTAATATAAAATTTAATTGGCTAAGTAATAAATTTCTAATCTAGCAGCTTAGGTAATCAGTTTCCTCAAAGAATCAAGTTAGCCTTTATTTCCAGTAATGAATAAAAAATTCTTAAATCTTTTGGCTACACCAAAGACTATTCTATTTAACTTACATCTTAAAGGAAAAATAAGAAATATATCTAAACAACCTTCACAGGACAAACCCTAGGCAGTTTCATTTAAAAAAAAAATTGTAAATGACAGTGTAATAATTGCTAATACAGAAATTGTAAATCAATTATAATTGTTTACTGCTGAGGACTGAGAATACTTATTGTTATTTTTATGCAGAGGAGGCTATAATATCAGAAAAAGTAAAAGTGATCTAATGACTTGCCTAGACACTTTACTAATGCTCAGGGTGGATATTAGTTAAGTTAATTAATGCCTGGGTGCAAATGTATATGAGTCAATTCTACACCATCCTGGAGTTCATTGATAATAAAAATAATGAAAAATTGATGATGTCTTTTGGGGAACCAAACCTGAATTTAAGGTTAGGGATTGATTTGATTATTTTTCTTCATATTATGCATATTATGTAAACATCTTATTTTGAGGGTATTTAAGTGTTTTGGTTTGGTTTAGGGGGAGATTATTTTCTTATTGATGCAAAGTACTGTGATATCAAGACAATGTCAAACACACAGAACATAATGACTTTGAATTAAAATTAGAATTTAAAAATCAAAAGTGAAAAGATAAAATTTAGTTTAATTTTCATGGGACAAAGATTTACACTCAAAATTTTCTGAACTTATTTTTTTAGCTGACTCTCCTTGTTTTCAGCATGTGTAACTAGCAATTCATGGGTATATTGCAAAGCTCAGTTTAAAACAAAACCAAAAACTAACAGCATTTTTGAGAATATTTGGCTCAAATATAATAGCCCAAACCATTACAAAAATATATAGTGTCTGAAAGGTAAGCTAATTAATACAATTTTTAAAAATTTTTATGTATGCTAACAGAAGCAGAAATAGAGATGATTACTTTTTTTACAAATTTAAGAACATTCTTGTGATTTGTAGCGTTATATTTATAACATTATTTGCATAATGTTTTAATCTAATGTTCAGACAGGAATAGAAACTCCTAAAATTACTTTATTTCTCTGTCATAATATATGTTGACATATCATTTTACTCCTTTTTTTTTGTTGTTCAAATTCAACAAATAAATTGATTGAACTGTGCGCTTGATATTAACCGGAGTCGATGCAAAAAAAGAAACAAGGAAACTTATTGATAACCTTTCAAAACACTAAGGTGTCTTAACAACAAAAATAGCCCAAAACCTTCACATAAAACAACAAAATGTGATAACAAAGTGGACTGAAACCTCTGCATGATACATTGCAAGGGATAAACCATTTGTATTCCAAAGGGATACAGACTTAGAAAGTCATATTAAAAACTACTGTAGATTAAGAATATTCTGATAAATGGAGCAGCAATTTAACAAAAGGAATTGAAGTGCCCAAAAACAATCTTTAGTACCTAAAAAACATAAATCACAAAGTAACAGGACAACTTAAAAGCATTTGTATTATTTAGAAAAAATATTAAAATAAATTTTTTATGGATGTAAATATTGATTATATGTGTCATATGATTATTTGTAACTATTCCTTGGACACTGATAGTTGTTTCAGAACTCAGTTGTATGGCACCAGAACCAGTGGTAAAGAACTTTTAATAGCAAAGGCCTTGTTCCTCCAAGAAAAAAATTTCTCCATAAAATGAAGTAAATGTTAAAAGTAATTGGAACTTCTGGTACAGACTCCAGTGGACAGACCATTTATAATAGCTTGTTAAATTGCATTTTTTCATGGATTGGGATAATGTCAAACTTGAATCAATAGAAAGGAAGTTAATTCCTCCTGATTTTTGATACAGCTTCCTGGAAGCTCCTGCAAGCTAGATTTCTGAAAACCTGTATCTGGAAGAGCAGACAACAGTGTTAAACTTAGAGACTCATTTAATGATTAATGTAACTATGTCTAGTCTAGTGTAAATAGAATGATTCTGAGTTCAAGCATACTATGTTAGGGCCTAGCTGGGTACAAGCCTTCATCTTCTACTTCCCTTGTTTGCTAGAAAAAATGAATCTAAATGGTTGCTCTTTAAAGTTGATGTGAATTTCTGCACAGCCAAACAATCTCAGCAGTGAGCCCTGCAGGATCCCATGTAAATAAGAAACATCCCAGAAGGTAAATAAAGAAGCAGCCTATAAAAAGACTGCAATAGTAAAAGAAAGTCAACACGGCAATATCTTAATTACTGTGTAATTTTCTTGTCTACTTATTTGGTATGTAAAAAAAATGGAATTTCAGGTTACTACGAAATAAGTTCCTTATTAGAAACAATGCTGAATACATCATTTCTAGCTTTGTCCCCATACATACAGAATAACATTTTAATATTTAAGTGATACTGTATAAGAGAAATCAATACATCTTCACAGATACTTAACTGTTTATCTACCTACCTCATTCAAATCTAACCAATTGCCTTCTCCCAAAAAAATGTAGCGTAAATAAGACTTGAGCAAAGATTTTCCATATGACCATCAAGGGAATTTCTATTCTGAAAAAATCAGCAGGGGAAAAAACCCTTCTACACTGTATCAAGTTATAAAATTTTCAAATATTTTTTAGGTGTGAATTTTTATTAGTGTTATTTTGTAATCAACACTTAATAATAGGTAGATGTATTTATTTAAGCAGTTATAGTTTACAGTTACAAATTTAATTAGGCAGGATTACTTGCACAGCAGTTCATTTACATAATGTAATCTATTTTATAACAGTGTAAATTCCCTTGGTATAAAACAGAACAGAAAATTCTTATTTTTATTATGGTGTTTTTGATCAGTTAATCAAGACAATGTTCTAGTTACAAGAAAGCAAATAAATGCCCGTGTCAAACTAATTTTCTACTGCACCTTTTTTTTTTTGAGTTGAAAACATGCAATAGGATTAGCATTGTCTAGAACAATAGCAGTAATAGTTATAAGGTTTATGCCACTGTGCCAACATGTTCTTTTACAATATTAACTTTCACTCATCTTCTTTGTAATATATGCCTCTTATTAAGAGCAGCAGTGAATTAAGACATGAAGTTGAGACTGCATCTCCACCATATAGATGTACTTATACATCTGTATAAGGTTTGAAGGGGACTCTGAAGGTCATTTTGTTCCACACCTTGGCTCAGCTGTTTTCCAAGGACCACGTCCAGGCAGCTTTTGAATATCTTCAAGGATGAAGACTCCACAATCTACCTGGGTAACTTGCATCACTGCTCAGTTATCCTCAGTAAAAAAGTGTTTCTTGAAATTCAGGCAGAGCCTCCTGTGTTTTAGTTTGTACCTGTTGCCTCCAGATCTGTCACTGAGCACCACTGAAGGAGTCTGGCTCTGTCCTCTTCACACATTCCCATCAGATATTTATATACTTGCATGACATTCCCTTAAGGGTGCTCTTCTCCAGGCTCAACAGTCCCACTTCTTTCAGCCTCTCCTCATGTGAGATGTTCCAGTCTCTTATTCATCTCAATGGCCCATTGGTGGGCTCTGTCCAGTAGCTTCATATCTCTCTTGTTACTTAGAATAAGTAAAATAATTTGTTAAAGTCTCATAAGCTTAAATAAAGTCTAAACAAGATAAGAAATAAAAGCTGAATTTCAGTGTACCTCAGGAATGGACATTAGATTCCTTTCCCAAATCTAAAAGTTGCGCTTGAGGCAGTCTTTCCAGTGTGCAAGAAAGTTCTGCAGCACAGTAATGAAGCAAGGCTATGACACAACATTTTGTCTGAAGATTTCTATCTCACTGGGTAAGCATCTATTTTGGGGTCTGTAGACCATGTTTCACATGGTCTACATCTGAAAACATGTTTCACACCATGTTTCTACCGTTGTCACTACTTTATGTTGTGATGCAGATAATTGCAGCAAGGCCTATTTTCATAGAAATTTTGACAGGGTTACTCTGTCTTCAACAACTTTTTAGCTCAACATAAACATATTATAATTACTTTTTATTAATTTCAAAATGTATACTTTTGACTGGGAGGGTGATGTAATTTTCCCAATAGTGATTTTCTTTGAGAGAACATTTCAAAGGCTGGCATTTCATATAAAAAAATGCCTTAATAATTTTGTGAAGTATATTAAACAGAAGGAAACAATTTTTTTTCTCTTATATCTCTTATTTTACTGTTCTTCATTGTGTCATATAAGCCTTCTCTTTGATTAGAACACCAAAGGGATGGGTTTCTTAGTAGAACAGTTCAGTTATGTTATATGTACTTTATATCAAACTTCCAAACTTTCAAAGTAGCTAAATTTGTTTTTGTTTTTTTGGTTTTGTTTTCATTTTGTGGTTTTGTTTTTTGTTGTTGTTGTTCATTTATTTGTTTGCTTTCCCAGACTGCTCCAAGGATGGTAAACTGTAGGAATTGGTTGAAGTCATTAAAGAAACTAACATTTCATTTGCTCAGATTCCTGAGTTTTAAAACAAAAAAATATATCACTATTCAGTATCTGCCCACAATGCTTTTTTCCTGTAATAATAATTTCTCTTTCTGCACCAGAAGGACTTATTAATTTTTTTTGGTTTTTTGAATATTTTTTTTTCAGAAATACCATAGATTAAGAGTGCCCACTACTGCCAGTTGCTGAATCTTAAAACTTTCTATTCTTTTTCTATAACTGAATATGAAAAAGTATTGTACTAGTACAGAAAACATTGAAAGGAACAAAAGCAGAAAGATTGTCTTCATTAGAGTTGGATCAAAATACTGTTTTAAATTAAAGACATTGGTCTGCCCTTACACAGCAAATGTTAACCTGTGGAAGAACAGTATGCTCTTTGAATAATTAAGTCTGTGAATCTCTTCTCTGCCTAATAATTGCTTTCACACATTTTGGGATTTGAAGATGAATTAAGTTGTGATTTGTGGCTGATGCTTTGTATCTACAGATATCCAAACCATCAAATCTGGATTAGGTGCATAACAAAAAAATATAACTTAATGGGAAATTTTCATATGTACATTAGTTAGAATAATGAAGAAAGCAAAGAAATCAATCATGCAATTCTCTTTATTCTTATTTCCATTGTGTTAACAAGAAATAAAACACTTTTGTTCATACAATATATTGCTGTAATTTGAAAAGCATCATTTAGTGCTTATGCCACAAAAATGTTACATTTATATAAATTGTGATGTATGAAGTTAGCTTCTAAAGGAGTGAGAAAGAATGATCTACCAGGAATTCAAGTGAAATAATCATTTCCCAGCAACAAAAAAATTACAACCTCTTTTTTTTAAAGAAGGGAAATATTTTCATCTGAACACATCAGTAGATATTAAAATTTTTGCTCCTCTAACAGCAGATTTAAAAATTAAGGAAATTTCTCCCATGCTGAATGAAATGCGTCTTCCACCCTCAATTATATCAACTGGAGTGATACCAGAATATTTAAGTTAGGAATTGGACCTACATTGTAGAATTTAGGTGACCTGGTCATGCACATTAGGAAAAAGTATTTGTTTAAGAGAAAATTGCTTTGGTGGATATAGGACTGGGCATGACTCAACTATTTAAAAATGGATCACTGGATCATATAGTTCAAGGCAAGTAAGAATGCTTACAAGGAAAAAAATCCTCAATGTTTCTGACATTGATGAGATGTAGCAGGTAAGACAGCAGGAACTCCGCTACTATTACTAAATGAACACCCTCATTCTCCAGAAACCGGCAAGTCTAACTGGGGGATAACAAATATAACTCAACAAATGCTTGGAAAGGATCAGGCAATGCACCTCTTCAGATTTTTGGTAAAAAACAAAAAAAACCCCAAGAGTCCCTACAATGAACCACATTATTTGTTTATGAACAGGAAGAGTTAACTGGAAACTCTGTATTTGCTACTTAAAAGTGCCTTTGACCCTTTACGTAATTTGCTTGGACCTGATGAAGCCAGGTCATTCTCATGTCTTTCATTTGTCTTGGAATTTGCCCTCATTTGGTCTTCCTCCTCAATATTGTCAGCAAAATATCATGAAGAGATGCACCCTCTGACCTATCTAGTTTAAAGAAAAGAAGCAAGATCTTTAGTAGATAGGGCTTCAAATAACTTAGATAGAAAACTTTATTTCAAAAGGAAACAAAAAAAACCCCAAACCAAAAACAAAGAACATTTCAGGCTCTTAAAGTTATTAAATCTTTCATTTTCACTGAATATCATGTAAACTTGGATAAAATCCAGAGCATCAGGAAACCTGGGGTTTTGTACTTCAAAATGCCAAATGTTATTGTGCCTTCCAGTACAAGGTCTATATCTGTAAGTGATGTTTGCTTCCAGAGGCAAATCGTTCCTTGTATAGATGGTGATATAATTGTAGTCAAATAGAAATATGTGTATATTTCACCATATATCTGAGAGAGACTAGAGTTTATACCTGCAGTATAATATTAGTATAATAT
>WEIV01027065.1:153532-168290 GCA_013390005.1 Calyptomena viridis
CATAAAATTTGGATATAATTTATTCCTTTCTCGTTTATAACAAATTTTTTATCCTAAATGACACTAATTTTAAATTAAAATTTAGATTTAATTTTAGTTTGATTTTAAATTTAATTTTAAAATAAAAATTAATCTCTTGACTATTGCCAGATTATTGCAGAAATTCTTGATACAGTGAATATCAATGTTTTAAAAAGACCCAGGCTCATTTTCCCTCCAGGGAAAATGGATTAATATTGAAAATTATGCTGTATGCAAATAGCTGTAATGCTTATGCATCAAGCTAAGGGAATTGTTCATCAATGAAATCTATTAATTGCTAAGACAGCTCGTCAACAGAAAAACCAGTAAGGTTTAATTTTTAAAATTTATCATTCTGAACCATGAAATAAAAATATTAATTACTGTGTCACATAGAGTCAGGATCAGCTGGTCATAACCCTTGGCAAATCTAGTGAATTTTGGGAGATAAAAACCCTCATTGAAAAAAATATTGAGTCTGAGGGAACAGCTTCTTAAGAATACCTGGTGAAATATGTAACCTTACACTGACAAAAGTCGTTATTTAAGATTCTTCTTTGCCACATTCTTTGCTACTTTTGCTGAAGAATAGACAAGCTCTGATCACCAATTCAAGCTAGCTCATGATAATAAATTAGTGCACAAAAAGTATGGTTCTTACTCAACAGCCGTTCCTATGGGGGGGAAGACAGGTTCAGACCATCAACAGATCCAGAAAGTTACAAAAGAGCCTTTTCTAACTTCTCCTCATTCCTAACTTTACTTTTATACTAATTCTTGACATTTAGGTGAAGCCTGAGTGACTACAGTCATAAATACCTTTGTTACTGATTGATGTAAAATTCTCTTGCTTCTCTTTTAGAGATATAGTCAATAAAATATATAACACATGCTCAGTGAGGGGTAACTTGGAGGCAGGTAACTTTGGGATGGAGGTGTGCATTAGTATGACAATTTGATTAAAATGAAGCAAGTTCTTCCATGGTAAGTGATTTCACCACTGTTGCTGGTTCAGCATCGACATCTATCATCTTTAGTTGATATGTGGTTTATCAGCTACAAAATACCAGAGTTCCCCTCCCTGCAAGGATTTCAACAGAGCCTGATCACAGTGTTTCCACTCTGCTACATCCTCTGTTTCATCTCCTTAACATGTGCTTAATGTTGCAGACTGTGTGTGTGGGGAATCATCGTGGGATATGTTTTGACCATGCTGACCACACTCTATTCAGGGAGTAGCAACTGCATTTCACCCTACAATTTCCATATTGTTATACCTTCTGTTAAGATATGTATATAGCTTTCCAGTTTCCTTTAATTTTTTGCCCAGCCATTTTTGCCACCAGCACTCATTAAGCAGTATAAGAAAAACTGCAAAGAATTTGTCTCTTTCCAGATTATTCAGGGCTCAAGCAGTGTTGAAACATTCTTGATGCGTTCAAATATCCTTTATGACACAATGTATTTTCCTGTTTTCCTGCTAAGCTTGAAATGACCTTCCATCCCACAAAAAAAAAAAAAAAAATTGCTTTAGTCTATGAAGGGACTCTCAGGTGATAGCATGCAGTCTGTCTGATCCAGAGAGGCTGTGAGGAAGCTAGACATACACCATTTGGATAAAATGCAGATGTACCATCAGAAATGCAGCTATAGTTCCTTAGTATACATAAATAGTTTAAGAATAAACAAGAGTTTTTATAGTAGCAGAGCTTATATATATGGTCCTTGAGATAACTGTTTATGGAGGTCCAGGTCTTAAAATAGGTTTTCCTTTCTGTAAATGCAAAAGGTTTGAGGTGGAAATATAAATCACTATTTGTTTTGTTTTCTACTATAGCAGATTGTGGTACTCTTGGGATTTGTCTTTCACATTTCCAAAGATTTTATTACAATATTTAATAAAGCTGTATGATGTATCTTCTTTATTGTATTAATTCCTACAAGGAGTATTTTTGTACCCTGCAGTTCTTCTTTAGTTGTTTAATCTGTGCCAAGTTGGTTTCAGTAGATCAAAAGATTATAAATTGCTAACTCCCGAGTTGATTGAAACATAGCATCACTATAAATCCTTGCAATAGATTTTCTTGCATCAAAATTAGGTCAGCTTTATTACTTTGCAGTTGGGGTTTTTTTTGTATGAAATAGTATTGACCAAAAAAGCAAGTTAGTTTACAAGGTCTAAAAGTATAAAATCCTTATTTACTTCATCAAACCGTGGTACTAGACATGTTCATGGAACTTTAGCAGAGTGTATTAGATATATGTTACATCTTTTTTCAGAAAATATGTCCTAGACAGAAGCATTAATTCTAATTTAAATCACAGCAGGAAGATTGTACATGTGTAACACTAAACAGAGGTTTCAGAACAAAGGCTAGACTAAACTTCTGAAAGCTAATTTTTCTGGAAGGGAAAAAAAACAAAAAAACAACAAAAACAACAAACCAAAAGACCAACCAACAAAAGAAACAAAAAGCTCTAATGAAAAATAAGTACTGATTAAATTGCACTGTGGACAGAATTATAGGATTGAAATTTAAGAATATCCAGATAGTTTGACTTTTTATTAGCCCAGTGCTTGCTTTCATTTTAATACTACTTATATACTAATCATATCTCACAATGGAAAATTTGGTATAACTAGTTTATACCCATCTTTTCCTTCCAGCTGACCACTTGTCCCTCACCCTGCAATGCTCATACAAGAATATGTGTATCTGTAGCTACCCCCACGGCTTGTCCCGCTCCTTCTTCAGCCCTGGCTAGACTGCCGCAGGACACCGGAAAGGAGGGGGCTCTTCTAGGCGGGGAGCCCCCAAGCCAGGAGGTCCACCTCAGAAGATGCCTTAGGGCTTGCAAGGGGGGGTGTGTGCCCTTGCAAACCCCCAAGGGTTATCTAGTGAATGGAGGATGAAGAAGTGCTGGCAGCTCTCCGTGGTTGTGAATAATATAAGTTTATTTCTCCCTGGGAGCCATGTGCTCCCAGGGGGTCCAAAGCTTATCAGTTCAACCAAGGAAAGCCAAAAACCATTTCCTGTCTCTGGTTCTTATAGGGGGATTTAGCCAATGGGAAGGGAGAAGAAGGGAGTGGATAAACCATCTTGGGGGAAGGGCAGGGGGGTTTAACAGAACATACCAACTAGCAGAACAATAATATACAGAGATACATGATATAGAAGTACATGCTAATTACACACTACAACACATATCTATGTCTAGAAGTAATTAGGAAAATTATCCCCTTTGTATATAATCTGAAAACCCACATTTTTCTTTATATCACAGGTTAGGGGGTACAGCTGAGGCTAAAACAGATGTGTATGGTGCAGAATCTGAAGCCGTTTGGTCCTGCTTTATCCCTAGAGAAACAATCTGCTGAACGATGACAAATGTAACATACCTAATAGGAGAGTGAAAAAAGAAGTTAGTAAGGGGGTTAGACCATTTAGATAATTTTTGTTACTTCAATTTCTGCTCTGCCCTCAATTTCCTTTCCCTTTCCCTTTCCCTTTCCCTTTCCCTTTCCTTTTTCCTTTCCCTTTCCCTTCTCCTTCCCTTCTCCTTCCCTCCCCTCCTCCTTGCCATCACCCTCTCCTTCGACATTTCCCAGCTAAAAATCTCTCTTAACCTTTCCTCATATATGTTCCAGCCCCTTCATCATCTCTGGTGGCCCCTTGCTGCAGTATGTCCCTGTTCATGTCTCTTCTGTACTGAGGAGTCAGAATTGACAATGATTGTAATCACATAGTTCCAATCAACCGTGCTACTTAATGGTTCATCCCATGGATCTGTTTCTGAAGACTCCAACACAGTCTATTCAAAGCAATCCAGCACAGATGGGGCTAGCTCTCAGCAACCAGAGCCAGTGGGAGTTGAGGCCAGAAATCATTCCCTGCCTTTTTCTATTTAACAATATTGATGCAATGTGAGCTCATGAAATCACAATGTGTGTAATTACTTTATGAATGATCCTGGCATCCAGATTCAAGTCTCTGATGCTTTGGTTAAACATGCTGCAGTATGTTAAGACTTTAATTATTTTAACCATTTTATTTCCAGAGAGTATGGAATTAGAGTTTGACCACTTTAGGGACAAATGTAGCACCTTAGCTTACAATGTATTTGAAGGAGGATGAGAACTGAGACATAAGACTTTGAACGAGAACAATTTTTACAGATACTTCCATCTCTTTGAACCTGATTTTCTGAATACAATGATTGGCAAAATATGGAAACCCAACTTGGCCAGCTTCTGGTTTGTACCTCCTTTCTTAAAGTAAGTATTCTTAGACAAAGTATTTGCCAATAGGAGCAGATGTGTAAGGAGAAATAATTGATTTTGATGATCCAATGTCCACATTAAATGTATCCTAAAATAAGGTAATTCTAGGTGAATACCACAAAGTAACTGACCATGAACAATATAGCATATCAAGATGCTCCAAGAGCATCTTTTGCTTATGCTTCATCTAAAAGTAACTCTCTTTATGTTCTCTAACATTTATTTATTTATTTTGACCAAATATAGCAAATGGAAGTAGTGATAGATTTGATTCAAAGGGCAACTCATGATTTAAACTAAAAAGTTAATAAATATGTACTATAAAGCATCAGAAAGACCTTTGACCTCCTAATACCACGTTTCATTTGAACACAAATTAGGACAATGAGAAAATTCAGACCCATATATTAAGACAATATGAGGACTAAAAAGTTTATTGACAAATCTTTGCTCTGCCTAACTTGTCCTGCCTTTTTTCCAGTCTTGCTCTAAAACAGCTTTTATTTGCTTTGTGGTTTTCAATATCCTTTGCAAAATACAAAACTTTTCTTCAGAAGTGGACTTGTCTGTATTTTCTTACTGATCTCCGCAGTAGTGAAACTGCTCTAAGTTCCTAGTATGTCTCTCTGTATCATCCTGAAAATACTTCTTGACTTCCAATGAAGGCATAATATTTTGTTCTTTGCATGCACTTCTACCAGACACAGAAAGCAACAGGAGAAGACAAACATGAAACCTTTCTCTCTTGTGTCCATCTATATCCTTTTAAAAGCAGTTAACATTGGAAGCCACTATACTATTCAAAGCAAAAATAAAATACAAGAGTAAGATAAGTCTTTTTATCTTGTCCAAAATATAGATGGCTTCCATTACAATCATGTGTTGATAAAGCAAATTTTTAAACACACTTACCCATAGATATGCTTGTGTTTGCATTGAATCCTCTGCAAAACACAAGGAATGCCTTTGGCGTGTCTGTACTTTTTAATAGTCCATGTAGTTTCATTGGGTGTTTTGTTTTCTTTGAGGGTTTTTTTGAGTTTTTTTTGGCTTTGTTTTGTGTTGTGGTTTTTTTTGTTGTTGTTTTTTAATTCTCCTTTTTTTCTCACATAATGTTATTGATGGGATTCTCTAATCTATTGTAGCTATCAGGATGTCTATCACTTACCATGGTGAAGATCAGGCTGTGCATAGAAATTATTCTGCAGTGGAAACAGGGAGATGCTACTTGGCAGTAGTAGTTGAAAGCATCTAAAGTATGGAGTGTTATCATGCTATAAGAAATGGGTTCCAAGTAAAGCACCTTTTATTGTGTCTTAAGCTTCAGCCTGAGAAAGCCAAACTCCTGTCCTTCCTTCCGTCCTTCCTTCCTTCCTTCCTTCCTGCCTGCCTGCCTGCCTTCCTGCCTGCCTGCCTGCCTTCCTGCCTGCCTGCCTGCCTTCCTGCCTGCCTGCCTGCCTTCCTGCCTGCCTGCCTGCCTTCCTGCCTGCCTGCCTGCCTTCCTGCCTGCCTGCCTGCCTTCCTGCCTGCCTGCCTGCCTTCCTGCCTGCCTGCCTGCCTTCCTGCCTGCCTGCCTGCCTTCCTGCCTGCCTGCCTGCCTTCCTGCCTGCCTGCCTGCCTTCCTGCCTGCCTTCCTTCCCTCCTTCCTTCCCTCCTTCCCTCCTTCCCTATCTCTGTCATAGCTATCGATTTTATCCTTTTATATAACAGGTTTATTCTTTTCCATACTGTGTAATTCTGGAGTAGTTTTAGAATTTGGCTTTCCCAGGAACAAAAAGTAAATGATACAAAGATCCACTGCTGCCCCAGCAGGCTAGAAATTAACCCAAATGCATACAAATTGGTATCACAATAATTCTCAAAATGTTCAACTTTCCCTACTTTTTTCTGTTATCCCCAAAATTTAAATTTCTGTTAACACAGAGTGAAAAATCAATGGTTAGTTTAAAGGAGAAATCATAAAGAAGAATCATAAAATGTATCTGAAAGCAGCCTAAAATAACTGTCAGTACATATATATTACAAAACATCTATAAACTTCACAGTTCTCTGAAAAACAGTTTTGTATGATAAATACTTGCGTCTAGCCTCCATCACCTGGATATTCCATTTTTACCTTATGCCAGGAATCTAAGCTTCAAGCAGACATCCTAATGAGGGTGCATGCTGTGACAATCTGCTGGTTAAGCTCCTATATGCAGAGCAATTTCATTATTTTTAATGTATGTGGCCTGTCTATGAATACTTGATGTTTCCTTTTACTCCTATCTCATCAAATTCAGGTAAAGATCCATGAAAAGGCAACAAAGAAAAAAACACCTGACTAATACAAACGCCTTCTTAGCTTTGCATTTATAAGCCGTTTTTTTGCGAATGTAATTGAATTTGCTGATAAGCACCTGGGACTTTTTTGTGTTGCTGTCCTTAGATTAGTAATGCCTTCTCCTAACCTAAGTTGCAACAACAATTTTGATTCCTTAGCTAACAAAATTAGTTTCTACATAAGATATCTTTCCTGTTGAGTTCATGTAGTCAGAAGTTTCAAAACAGCAAGAATCAAGATCTGAGAGGAGGAAAAAAAATTACCTTTTCCTACCCACTGTTCTGTTCTGCATGATATACTTAATACTGGTTGTTTATCATGAACAAAAATATATTATAACTCAGTAGCAGTAAATCATCATAACTTTAAGGTAATAAATGAAGATTTGAATGCTTGCTTTAGTCTAACAAATTAAGTTTCTTATGGCTTGCTTTACATATCTAGAACAGATAGGGCAGAAATAATATTGAAGAAAGGATAACCCTACAGCATCAGAATTGAAGCTTGTAATGCAGCCATACAGGGTAGATCATCTTTTGTACTTTCATGCAGATTATTCCAGACAACTGAATTCTTCAATCAGCATGAGTCAAAATGGGGCCTACCTTCTCTCTTACTGAAGCTAATAACTATTCTTAGTAGCTTTATTGTTACAAATATTTCACTGCAAATACTCTTCTGATCACAAGAACAATTTCAGACACCTCAAGAACAGCAATGTGTGCTTGCTGAACATCGAAATTATTGACCAAAGTGTGTTGTCATCAAGATGGCTTTGTGCATCTTCTCAATTCAAAATATTTTTCTATTTGAATATATGACTAACTGGAAAACAAAGACTACCACAATAACTATAAATATTGCTTTAAATTTAAAAAAACACTATACAATGCTATATGGTAACAGCCATCTGAATATGCATTTAAAATCACATTAAATGTATTTGGATTTCTAAATCTTACAGTAAAACAATTTACCTAAATCTTTGGTTCAAACTGAAATCAAGAGGAGTCCTCTCTTATGTCTTAACTAAAAGTTAGTGTTTCAAATTTGTAGCACCTTTCTTGTTCCAAATAAATTTTACTATTAATAATAAGCACTAGAAAGGCATATTGCTATGTTTCCTGTGTCCTTGTGCTCTTCCCTAGATCCTAGTCCCATGATTCACCTAGGTGAACCACTCGTTAGAACTAACAGGATGTTGTTAATTTCTGTCTAATCACAGAATCACAGAATGGGTAAGGTTGGAAGGAATGGATCATAGTGGGTCATCAGATCCAACCTCCCTGATCAAGCAGGGCCATCCTAGAGTGCATTGCATAGGGTTGCATCCAGATGGTTCTTGAATATCTCCAGTGAGGGAGACTTCACGACTTCTCTGGGCAATTTGTTCCAGTGCATTCCAGCCTGCTGGGGCAACAGTGGATCTTTGTATCATTTACTTTTTGTTCCTGGGAAAGCCAAATTCTAAAACTATTCCAGAATTACACAGTATATAGAAAAGGATAAACTTGTTATATAAAAGGACAAAATCAATAGCTATGACAGAGAGAGGGAAGGAGGGAGGGAGGGAAAGAAGGAAAGAGGGAAGAAGAGAAGGAGGGAAGGAAGGAAGCCTGTTGTCTCTTGTTGTATTGACTGGCAGCACAAGAAGAGCCTGGCTTCATCCTCTTGACATCCTCCCTTCAGACACTTGTATATACATTGGTGAAGTCATCTCTTCTTGAGACTGAACAGGCCCATCTCCCTCAGACTTCCCTCATAAGTCAGGTACTTCAGTCCCTTAATCATCTTTGTTACNCAATTTGTTCCAGTGCATTCCAGCCTGCTGGGGCAACAGTGGATCTTTGTATCATTTACTTTTTGTTCCTGGGAAAGCCAAATTCTAAAACTATTCCAGAATTACACAGTATATAGAAAAGGATAAACTTGTTATATAAAAGGACAAAATCAATAGCTATGACAGAGAGAAGGAAGGAGGGAGGGAGGGAAAGAAGGAAAGAGGGAAGAAGAGAAGGAGGGAAGGAAGGAAGCCTGTTGTCTCTTGTTGTATTGACTGGCAGCACAAGAAGAGCCTGGCTTCATCCTCTTGACATCCTCCCTTCAGACACTTGTATATACATTGGTGAAGTCATCTCTTCTTGAGACTGAACAGGCCCATCTCCCTCAGACTTCCCTCATAAGTCAGGTACTTCAGTCCCTTAATCATCTTTGTTACTGGACATCTGCTGTACTCACTCCAGGAGCTCCATGTCTCTCTTGTACTGCGGAGCCCAGAACTGAACACAGCACTCCAGATGTGCCCTCACCATGGCTGGGTAGAAGGACAGGGTCATCTCCCTCAACCTGCTGGCAATGCTCTTCCTAATGCAGCCCAGGATACCACTGGCCTTCTTGGTGACAGGGAAACAGTGCTGGCTCATGGAGAGTTTGTTGTCCACCAGGATCCCCAGGCCCTTCTCCAGAATATTCTAATAGAAAATTATTTCCAGTGCTGTCAGTTTCCTCACTGGAAGTATAATTTTGAGTATTCCAAAATTTTTAGTTTGATTTCTATTCTTAAAAGATAAATATTTTTTAGATATCTGTGATCTAAATTTTTGCAATCAAAAGCTTTCAAATGGAAACAAAAAGGCAGACTGGCAGAAAAGAATGTTTATCATAGGTATGATATGTTTTATGTTAGGAAGCCCTGGTTAAACAAGATGCAAAGTGATCTATGATGCAGAGTAAAAAAATTTGGAGACTTTGATACATCTTTACTAACCTATTAATTATTTGATAAGCCCTACCAGCATTCAGTGACATCATGGCTCTCATCTGAACCACAAACTTGAGATTTTGTTCACAGAAATTACGGACAGGTTGAAGATGGAGGATTCTTCTGTGTGCTTAGAACTGACTGAAGTACACAGCTGCTTCTCACCTGGCTCTGTATCTAGGCCTTGGGATTCAGAAGCTAGGACTACAAGCCTACTCTCTCACCATCAATTCTAAATAAAAATTTAGATCCTGATAATTTTTGTACAACCATGAGTGATTTCACATATAAAGTATTCCTTGTGAAATGAATGTGGAAAGAAGTCCAAGTCTATGGTTTAGAGAAATCCAGAATTGTACAATTTAATTTGCATATAATAAAACCATAAAACCTGGTAACATCTGCACCACAACAGAGTTTCATTTTATTGCCTACAGTTACAGCATCACGATTACAGGGAAATTCTATATAAAAAATATATTATACCACATTATGACCTCTAAAGTAAATTATGAGGTATGTATTTAGTGTGAATACATACATTGTTATCTACATTTGTACATTGGTGTTTTTATTCTTTTTTTTCCCAAGACAGTTATGAATTTGAATCCAGAGAGGAAAGAGAATTATTTCGATATGTTACATATATATTTTGCATTTTCAGATGGTCATTGTGTATTATCACCATTTTCTGTTATTGGTTTCTGTGGTTAAAATGTCACAATGGAATGAAGCTCACCCATTTAAATAAGGAAAAAAAGGTTTATTTGTTGTGCATTTATGCATCTATGTGTTTTCCCATTTAATTTTTCCTGAGCAAATGATTTAATTTGCCAAAAAGCTAAAAGCAAAACAAATGTAATTTACATTAAATGTTTAACTTAGAGTAGGAATGGAAATACAGTAATAATGATCTTCAAATCAAGTGAAATACCATAGGGCTCTACACTGATACCTGTCCTGATTAACATTACTATCAAACACCTGCAGGAGGCAATCAAGTGCACTGACATCAAGCTTGCAGGCATCAGTGAGCTGTAGGTTATGAGTCAATACATTGAAGGGTGAGGCACACAGCGGATCCCAAAAAGGATGGGAAAATGCACCAACAGAATCTTATGAGAGGACAAATGTGAAACCCAGCACTCAGACTGTGTGTGCTATGACAAAATGAAAGAATTTAAATATTTTGAACTTTTAACAAATTTCTTCCCTGAAAAGACTAAAGATTTATGATTCTACATCCATATGGTGGCACGAACTCAAAAATACAGTCTGTGTACTTGTGAGTAAATGTTTTAATGGAGGAAAAAATGCTAGCAATAAACTAATTAATTTACAAAGAAGATAATAAAAGTATAGTCTGCTAACTATCAGAAATAGTTATTAAGTTTTATCAGAGAAATAGTGAAGTTTCTTTTGCATTAATATTGCATAACATGTTAATGAATATTATTTTTATTTTCCTTCAAATGGAGAAAAGAATCTATATGGAAAAAGCAAAATCCTTGATTGATTGATTGATTTTTGTCTGTTTCAGAAGCGTTTATTTTTGTAATCTCAGAAAATGTGTAATCACAACAAGTCATGAATGAAGCATGCCTTGAAATGATGTTTCTGGGGTCTGAATATTCTAATTTCTGATTCATCCCATATTTAGAAGTTTGCATTTAATCTCTCATTGTTAGGATAAAAAGGAAGTTTGTATTCCAGATAAATCCCTTCCAAAATTGTTGATAAACCACAATTTCAAGATGTCCTCAGGAAATGTATTTTTATTTTCCTGCCTGAAACAAGTAGTTTTCTGTGTTGGAAATCAGCTTGACTGGTCAGCATACTTTATGACAATATTTCTGAAGTACCAAATTAAGAAATAATTTCATGTTTTTCATAAGATTGTTCTAACATAATAAAAACAAAGCCACTGTTAATATAACCACTAATGTATAGACTATGTTTGTCCTCATAAATTAAACTTCAAAATATAATAGAATCACCTACTTTCAAAGTCTTCATATTACTAAACATTGCAGATAACTGAATCGAGATGCTCATAACATGTACATACATTTCATGTCTCAAATATTTATTTTAACTTCATTAGATCTCTCTTCAAGATGGCAGCTATATTGGAAAGACTGCCTTTAAGTAGCTGAATTGTAGGCTAAAAACTTAGCAATGTCAATCGGCTGACACAGCTTTGTATTATCTTTGGTGAATTAATCCTCACCAAATGAATGAAAGTAGTTGCTTTGTGTCTAAATCTTTGTTAATAAGTGTGAACATTAAGATGGATCAGAAGATTGCAGTAATTATTTAGTTTGCCTATACCAAGATTTACGCTAAGTCCAAAATGATTCTGTCACATAATGTCAGAATTTAAATTAAAGAAAGGATTATACATAGATTAGCTGTCCTATTTAAAGAAAAAGAAAAAAAAAAGAAATAAAATTAAAAAAAAAAGGAATCAGACACACACCTACCCTCAAAATTATATATAAGATATTGCTTTGGAAAATGATTTTTATTAGCACTGCTCAGGGTGTCCGATAAGATATAAGAATTAGATACATTGCATTTAAACGCAACTTAAACAAGTCTACAAACAACTGAAGTAATTTCTATTTTATAGATTACATGAAAATAATAATCTTTGAACTGTATATAAACCGTATATAAATAATTGTAGGAGAAAACATGAGAAGTATAACAAGGATGACTTTGACATGACAAGTATGCTATTTGTTTAGTGGTATGAGACTGATTTACTAAAATGTACTTTAGTAGAATATGTTAAAATAATGGTCCTTAGAAGCATATAACAAGAAATAACAGGTAAATAATTCTGAGGTAGGATTATAAAGGGATTGTTGCTGTGGTTTTGGCATATCTTTTGTATTAATTTCTCACTATACACATCTATCAGTCTACATCTCAATTCTTTAACATCACCTGTCACCTTTCAGTCTGTAGGAAAAGACTCTTCTGCATTGGACTTACAAAAGCAATGTTTGAAAGCCAATTATTCTTTAGATTAACTGGCTTGTCCCATATCCAACTGAATTTCTGTTGAAAGTATTTGTGAGACTCAATTCTTTGGGGGCAAATTACCAAAATTATATGAGTTGTCTTTTTAATGACTTTGTTTAAATTTTTACCTTAGGTTTATGTGGGAGAAGAAGAAAATTACCTCTAAGTTCTCCTGAAAATTGTATCCTTAAATTTATCTTTAGTTCTCAGATTTAAATTTTTCTAATGCAGTTTTCTATGCCTCAGCACTAATCCCATTTTAATTAGCAATGATTTTTTTTTTGCTAGAAGTCTTTGACTGTAAAATAATTTTTATAATTTTTTCCTTGCATTTCTGTTTTATTCTATTTGAAGCTTGATTTATGTCAAATATTTAGAAAATCATAGGTGAAAGGGGACTTAACTATTAAGATTGGTAATGGGATGGTAGCAGTATTTATGATTAAATTATACAACAGAAAGTTTCTAGCATTAATATCTAAAAATTAGCAGTAATTCACATAACTATAGAATCATAGAATAGTTTATGTTGGAAGGGACCTTTAAAGGTCATTTAGTCCAATGCTCCTGCAATGAACAGGAACATCTTCAGTCAGGTTGCTCAGAGTCTCATCCAACCTTGAAAGGTTCCAAGGATGAGGCATCCACCACATCTTTGGGCAACCTGTTCATGTTTCACCATTCTCATTGCAAAAAAAATTCTTCCTTATATCCGGTCTAAATTAACCCTCCTTTAGTTTAAAACCATTACCCCTTCTCTTACTGCAACACGCCCTGCTAAACAGTCTGTCCCTATCTTTCTTGTAAACTCCCTTTAGGTACTTAAAGATTGCTATAAGGTCTCCCTGTGGCCTTCTCCTCTACAGGCTGGAGAATCCCAACTGTTTCAGCATTTCCTTACAGAAGTGGAGTTCCATCCATCTGATCATTTTTACTAATCTAATAAAAATGCAATTCTGGAAATGTTTTTAGGGCAAAAATCCCCATACTTCCTCATCTATTGTTCATTTCTCTTTCAATATAAGAAACATAGGCATGGACAAATACCTAAAGTTATAATTCAAGTAGAAAATGTGTAAAGAATGGAAAATTCAAACAAAAGTCAGTGAAATTCCAGAAATATGGGAAAAATGTTACTTGTTACTGATTGGTGATAAGAAACTAATTTGTTTCTTTGCCTAAGGTATATGGTAGACAGGTCCTTTTTAGGGCTGGTGTGCATTTCCCAGAGACTCATGCAAGTAGAATATAAGAGTACAAACAAGACAATTACTGAACATCAGTTTGGGAGGGGTTCCCCCTTTGCGTGTGTGTGTTTCTCTCCCCTCCTCTTCCCTCCCCATTTTTTCTTCCCCCCACGATCCTTGGAAATTTTCAGAATTATTTTGTTTTCACTTGCAATATGAGACTGAAAGAGGCTGAAGTAGAGGGAGTCTACTTGGAAAAGAATATTTGAGGTATGAACACTTTGTATGATCACTATCAAAAACCTATAATGTGGGGGTTTAGGTTTTTTTTGTTTATTTGGGTTTTTTGTGTTGTTTGGGTTTTGTTTGTTTGTTTGTTTTTGTTTTTTGGTTTTTGGTTTTTTGTTTTGTTTTGTTTTGTTTCAGATAAATATCGTGTGGAAGATCAGCTCTGATGTTGGAAGTCTTTATTTCCCTGTAAGCTCAGTCTTCCTGAATTGAGAATATAATTTTTCTCAGTCTTCAAAGTTTAAGTGGCTCAGATATTACAGGAGATGAGGAACTAAAAGATACTAAAACCTGCCACTTTGCAGATCCTACAGTACATAAAATCTGGAAGGCAGGAAACCATAGTTAGGTTTCAAGGGTAGACTGTCTCTATTTGTACATTTCCTTCCAAATGAAATTGGGGCGGACTGTATCTATTCAGGCTCCAAAAAAGATCCCTTTGCTTCTCTGGCTTAGATTTCTATAATAGTTGTCAGTATACATGTGCATGTGTATGGATAGATTGCCTTAAAGGAGTCCTACTGCAGAAAGTCCTTACTGAAAGAAAATGGTAGTATTCACTGGTGTTAGTCACATTGAACATTACTAAATGATGAAACACTAATTGAATGTCTTTTTGTATGTGACTATTATTAGGAATTTGTGTGCTTTTTTCTTTCGTGACATATAATAGAACCAATTGAAAGTGCAGTTCTGAAATAAACTATCCAAGAACTACTAGATGGAAATTATTCAGGTGATTAGATAGAACTAAGAAAATGCTTCCTATGGTTGTGAAAAGGCTTGTAAAAATTGGATAATAAAAAAACAGTTTAGATTAAATGCTTTGGATACTTTACAGAGATATAGTGTATTAAAAGGAGCTA
>WEIV01027066.1:0-98254 GCA_013390005.1 Calyptomena viridis
TCTCTCTGGCAGTGTTGGCTCTGGCCATTACACGGCGTACGCGGCGCACGAGGGCCGCTGGTTCCACTTCAACGACAGCACTGTGACCCTGACGGACGAGGAGACGGTGGGCAAGGCCAAGGCCTACATCCTGTTCTACGTGGAACGCCAGGCCAAACCCGGGGCAGACAAACTCTAATACCTCCTTCTCATTCTCACTTATCAAGTCCACCGGACAAAACATTTCCATTTTTCCATAAATACTTGATCCAAGACTTATTAATTTCATTGTGCACTTTTCAATTTCCTCTTGTGGGTTTTAGTTTCGTTGTGTCAATGGTAGCATTTGACTTACTGAACTTGGACACAAACTAACTTTTTTTTTTAGTTATACCAGAAAACCTCAGCAGATTTTGATTTGCTGCTTTAGTTGTGATAACTCAATTTTTATATATATAGTTTCATGAAATAGTTATTTGACTTTTTTATATTAATGTTTTCAGTTCTCACTTTCTAAAGGCACATTTACATCAAAGAAGCTTTCTGTCCTCCTTACAAGCAAGATAAATGTGCTTCTGATCATGAAGAGCAATACAACTTCATGCTGTTCTCAGTGCTGTTACCTAGATATGATTTAATTTCTTTCAATCAAGGAATTGTTTGCACGTACTGTTTTCCCTCGTGCAAGAAACTTAAACAGTGACCTCTGACCAATCATTCTTTGTCTGCAGAAGAGAGGAGATGTGGCATCATTAAATAGACCAGGTAATTGCTGCTATATTGGTGTGTATTCAGGCTGCTGACTTTCAGGAATCATTGTAAATAAACAGTTGGTTCAATTGTATCAACACTGCAATTTAATTCAAGTATTCCTCACATATGCTCTACCCCCACCCCCTTCAAATTTAAAAAAATTGTCTTAAAATTACCTAGACTGTGTTGAGATTTATGTTTTTTTAACTGAACCTGAATTGCATTAGACATCCAGTGTTTTAGACTGTCATCCTGAAATTTGACCCTGAACACTTACTTGGAAACTTGGGTGACTTCCTGACAGAGGGTGCTCCAGGTGCTTTGCATGGATTGTTTGATCAGGTCCAGTGCAAACAAGGGAAGCCACTGTTTCTCCCAGCAGAGCCTGTGGGAGGGGAGGGGATGAGCCAGGATGGAGCAGACTGGGGTAGCTGTAGCAGTGACAACTGGCCTGGTTTGGGAGCTGGGTGGACACTGCAGGTGTGAGGCAGTTTCTCAGACTTGGCTGTGTAATAAGAGAAAGACTTATGCTAAAAAAAATGAAATACAAATTTTAGCTGTACTGCTGTTCTGAAGAGTGGAAGTCAGCTAATGAGATAATCAGAGGCAGTCAGGAAAACCACTGCTGCAAAAGCCAGGAGCCTGACAAAAAAAAATCTGAAATTTGACAAATGCTGCATTTCAGGTCTGTTCCCCCAGCCCATCCTTTCTGGCCAGTCCCCTTGTGCCAAGAGGCAGCTGGGCACTCCTGAAGGCTCACAGTGTGGTGGTAGAATGGAATATGTCGAATGTGTAATATACTTTTCAGCTGTGCTCACAGTAAAATACAGGAGTCTGAACACACAAGAACTCCAGCTGTGATTCCCCACTGGAGTTAATGCTCCTGAAAGCCCTGGAAGTGTGAGTGCATTGTACCCAGCTGCTGCCTTGCTGTGGGGTCCCTGCTGCTGTTCCAGGGCCAGGGAAAAGGCAAATCACAGAGGTGGGGGACAGTGTCAGTCTTGAGACCTTTTCCACAGCATCTTAAACCAGGAAAGGGCAAAATTGGTTTAATATAAAACTGCAGAAAGCATTCAGCCTAGCTAATGGTACATGGAACTGGACAAAGGTTAAAACTAGAGAGGTAGTATGTGATACACAGGGACATATATAAGCATGTTGTCTTAAGCTGAACAGTAACTAGAACTATTCATTGCTTTAAATTGTAGGTAGTCTGTCATCTACCATTGCTCCATTTCTTGCAGGCAGAGCCTTTCTTCCAGTCAAGGAGAACAGGTCACTGGTATTTACACAGGCAGAAAATGGTGTGAACTTGGTGTGTGGGGCAGAAGCATCACATCATCACCCTCCCTGCTCACAGGTAGTTGGGGAGGTGTGTAGATCCCAGCTAGAGCTGCATTTTGTCTGCAAGCTGCTTGGACTGGAGGCCTTTAGAATTTTACCTTTGAGACTGCCAAGCTTCAAATACGAGCTCTGAGCCAGCAGCAATTTAACTTGCAGTAGTCAGGTTTATGCAGTGTTCTTGCAAAACAGTGATGTAAATGTGCCTTTCTGTATTTTTAGAAGTTTAAATTTGTAATCTTCAGCAACATTCACTTATTTTAATCAGCTTCTACTTCTCCAGGTAATTTTTTGGGTCAGAGTTCTGTTCTCCCTGGAGCATTTCCTTTCAGTCCCATGCAGCCCTGGGGCAGTGGTGTCTCTCCACGGGCACACAATGCAATCACAGCAGCAGGTGCTGGGGAGGACTCAGCCATATGCTTTGCTGGAAAGAGTAGAGTGTAAATCCTTTCCTAATTTAACTTTCTCCCACTGCAAACCCAGATGGACAGTATGAACAGTTTGTTGTGGCAACACAAGTATTTCTCTTCCTGGTGGAGAACTTTGCTTATCCACTGTATTCTATTCAGTGTGGTGTCAAAAGAAAAAGTAACTGAGCACTGAACCAGTAACATGTACTGCACCTGGCCTAGTATTACATTTTTAACCTTACTTGTATATCCTATATTTATCTACTAGCTCATGGGGGGGATATCTCTTTCATTTAAGCCAAATGTTTCTTTTCTACTTACTGCTGATCATACTACACACTAGGCTGGCAAGAACTTTTTTTTCTTGCTTGTGACTGCTCTGCAAGCAGCAGCTGCTCTCTACAGTTCAAAAATTGCATATTTTTCACCAAAATTTATCCCATCAAAGGTTTGTCCTTTTGTTAGTAATTAATTGTTTAGCCACGTGTGCAACTGGAGACAAGCTCTGTGTCAAACAAAATGTCCAGCTCTCAGCTGTCAGCCAGACAGGGGAGTTTGGAACTTTGAGACACACAGGGACAGTGGACTTGGATCAAAAGCAGGAGGCCATTTGTGAGGAGTTTCCTACATCAATGGAAAGTGTAACACGTGGTGTTCCCAAGTGTCCCCACCAGTGTTTCATTACTGCTGTGTCTGTGTCTGACTGAGGAGGGCCCTGGCAGTGAGTGCAGTGTGCCTCAGGCTCCCCTCAGGTGCTGTAGTGCCATAGCTGTAACTGTTTACCATTAAAAGCTCGTGTGTAATTTTCAGTGAGGATTACTGACTGTGCTCATCTTGTGTGTTTCTGGAGCCTTTCCAGGATGAATGTGAATTCTGTGTCATCACATAATGTGTTTATGGAAAATGTGCCATTAAAGTGTCTCCTTTCCATAGAAAATTAAACTCTTGTCCTTCTACAGGTTTGCACATTAGTGTAACTCCTTTGAACACAGAGGGCAGGGTATTGTACCTTGTTCTGGGGAAAACAAAATAAAGCAACTGAGGTGTTCCCACAGTGTAACACTTCTACCAGACTTTGCATCCAAACCCAGAGAGGAACTGCCATTCAATTTTAAAGGCCTTTGTCACCCAACTGCTGTTACTTTTTACGTCAGATTGCAGTGTGTCCCTTGTCTGGCAGGAGTCCATCCCAGCACTGGTCACCTTGTCATTCAACTTTATTGGCTTGTTTCTTTTTTTTAAATAGTATTTTTAAAAATAATGTTCTGTATGTCTGACCACTCTGAGTAGTCTCAGCTGTTCAAACCTGCTCAAAAATGGAGGTAAGTTCTTAAAAGGGAGTTGAAAATGCCAGTATGAGAATGAAGACCACCACCTGCTGGGACACCACTTAAGCTGCTGTTTTCCAGTGACTGACTTACCTGGTATGTGACAGTTTCTTGTCCCTTTGGGGCTTCATTAAGTACTCGTGGCACTGTCCAGAGCCTGGTTCTGAGCTGGGGGCAGAGCAGAACCACCTCCTCATTTCAAGGAAAAGATGAAACCAAAAGAGACTGGCAGTTGCTCAGCACAGCTCACTGCACACAGCACAAAATTGTTGCCTGAAGAATGGAACAGGACTGGCCTTTCCTTGTGTGTGGCAGTTGTGTGCAGACACACTCTGTGCTCAGGCACCTCCTCAAGGGATGAAGGTAGAATTGTTGCAGACTGCAAATAAATTTGGGGTCTTGTTTTTCAGAATTTCAAACTGCATTCTGAGGGTAAGTAGGAAAAGGTAAACTTGGGTCCCACCCAGCCCTGTCCTGTATTAAAACACTTGTACATGTACATGTACACATGCACAGGTACATGAAGTGCCAACCCACAGTGCTGTTTTGCTGCTGGTCTCCCCCTTTGTTAAATACTTTCTCTTGTATTTACACCAGGCAGAAGATGGGTATAAAATACCTTAATCTCAAGCATTTTTGTTTCACAAACAGGAAAGTTAAAGGGTTGCTTATTGCTTTTAATTCCAACCCACCATTTACTGTAGCTTTATTTTTCTTCAAGGAGCAACTTTCTGCTAGATTTTCTCCCACTACTGGAAAACAAATACTTGTAAAACCACTTCCATATCTTTTTTTCCACCAGAAGGTGGAAAAAAGGTGTCTATGGCAACAGAACTGAATCTACAAAACCAAAACACCCTCACTTGTAAAACTCAAGCTAATAGAAGACATCTATTTAAAGCACAAGCCCACAAGGAGCTAAACATAGACTTGCTGTTGCTGTGAGTGTCTCCCTGTGTCATTCCTTCCCCCCCTGCAGAAGGGGGGACACAGCCAGCTTTGGTTATGGAATCACAGCCCAAAATTTAACACTGTGCAGGAAACTGCCCATAACCCTGAGGCCTGTGAATTGAAGCTGCAGGTTCTGTATGTGCCTCAAAGCACCCAGGGAATTTTTCAGCTCCTTTTACAAGCTGGTTGTGAAAGTTCACTGAACGTGAAGCACAAATACAACCTCAGAGAAGTCCAAGAACAAGCAAAGGCTACAACTGTTGCACTGCAAACACCAACTGCTGCTCTCCAGATGAGACAGGCTGGCACAGACTCCTGCAGCTGTAGCTGCTAAACTTCAGGAGTGTCTGCAGGGGAAAGAAATCCCTTTTAAGGAAGCATTTAGTGACAGTCAAGTACTGCTGTTCTACATACCCATTCCATCCCCTTGCAGAAGGGGAACACGAGCTGTGTGCACGTTTCTTTCCCTCTTCTGAGCTGCTGCTCCAGTTGTTGGCCAAAAATAAACACCATTCCAGAGCCATATATGTTCAACAGCCTTGTGGGGAGTGTGAGCCCCCCCAGCACTGTCTGTGCTCCACAAGGGACTGTTCTTGCCAGCCCTGCTGCCGGGCCATGCACATAACCCAGCTGAATCGGGAATGCCTTTTGCACCTATTTTCTTTTTTGGACAAAAACAGTAGGAAAAATTTAGCAAAAACATGTCACAAGTTGCTGGAAGTGTTCCAGGATCCTTTACTGTGGTCTTTGTTGAACTTTCATTCTCCAGTGGAACTAAAGAAGGATAATTTTCTCCTGGGACCTGCTTTAAAATACTTGTCCATCTGCTGGTATTCAGAGAGAGTCAAGGTGTGTAACATTGAGGACTGGATGAAAAACAGTTTCCAGAGAGACTTCTGTAACAGGCATGAAAACACTGTCAGTGATTTTTTACTTGACGTTTGCAGCAGGTACGTTCTTTGGGTGTGACTGTGCAGTTCTCTGCCTTCAAGTGTGACATGAACAGTGAGAGCTGTTCATTTCATCTGCCTGAAATGGGGCTTGAAGGATGGGAGTGCTTTGACTTTACAATTTCAATATAAGATTAAGTTCACTTTATAGTGGCAATAATGAATACTTCATATTGACTTTTCTTAAGGCTATTTTTTCCTTCTCTATTTGAAGAATGAATAATTAATATGGGAAAGTGCAGTAACCTGCCCCACTGCTGCTTTTGAAGCAGTGAAACATACATTGTAACAACCAAGTTCAGTAATTATGTTACTAAACATCAGATTTACTTTTAAGAAATAAGTATTGCTTTTATACTGAAATTTATCTTACCTTCTTTATACTAATGCAAGAGAAATGCCACCATGGAGAAGCTGCTCTGTGTGCACAGCATTTCTTACAACAGCTTTGCTGCTGCAAAGCAACTCTAATGAAAGTAAAGATAATTGCCTGAGGAGGCAGAGAGAGGGCAGAGCCAAACCCGGGTGTCAGTGAGCCCAGGGGTGTCTGTGCCTGCCCTGCCATGGGCACCTGTGTGCCACAGCTGGGAAGGAACAATCACAGGATACTGACAGGACAGTCTTGGTGAGAGCCAACAACGTGAGCTCGAAACAAGGACTGAAATGTGGGTTCAAACAGGGTGTTAAGTTGCAAGCAACAAAATGTCCTAAGTAACTTGTAGAACAACTGATAAATATGTAGATTAATAAGCAAAGGATTAGCACACCTGGGCCTACAAAGGATAATACAAGTTCCTGCCCTTTCTTTGCAGTATCCCATTGAAAGCCTTCCCCTTCAAAGAAAATCCTTAGCATTCTGTGCAAACAAAAATGCAAATTAAATATACAGCTTTTCATCCTGAGTTTTACGTACTTTTGTTGTGTTGGAGCCACAGGAGATGGCAGGTCAGAGCCTTTCTTGGCCTTGCCAGCTTTTGTCCCTAACTGTTCATAACTGTAAGGGAGTAATAAAAAATCCTGCTGCTGACAGGACCTGACCTCATTCCCTCAGCTCAAAAGGTGAAGTGAGGCAGCAGCAGGGACACAGGGTGGGGTGTAGACAGAGAGGAATGTGCTCTGTACCAGTTTTTCAGAACAAATGAACTGGCTGCAGTGCTGGGGGAACCCTGTGGTAGCCCTGAAGGCTTGTGTTGTAAGCACAGATCTGAACAGAGCTCAGGGACACCTCAGCTGTGGCCAGAGGCTCCCAAGGGCACCATTAGCACAGATCTGAACAGATGCTGCTGAACTGCACTGCCTGGGCTGAGGGGTGAGCCAGGAACCAGGCACTGCACAGGGCTCCCTGTCCTTGCCTGGGCAGCACAAGAGCTGCTCCTGTTCTGGCTCTAGAACATCGACAGCCTGACCTGGAACAGGCCAGGGCTGTACTTGCCCAGGGCTACCCGAGCAGCAAGAAAGCTTTTTTCATTTGCTGCATCACTGTCTAACAGCAGATTCTTACCAGTTTCAGTGACTAAAAGGGAAGTTGAAGAGCTCTGTGGGGTTCAGACATCAACACTCTTAGATAGCAGCTATTCAGTAAATGCAAGCAGCTGAAATATATCCGTAATTGCTGAAACTCCACAGTGGGAGTGTCCTACTTGCCCATGCTCAGCATGTCAACACAGCAGTCTTTTCCATCAGTTGTCCTCAACTTCATCCTGAAATGAATCTCAATGACCCATCCACTGGGTCTGCACTCATTGTGCCTGGAGAAGTGCAGCACCTTGCAACTCCTCAATTAAAAACAATGGAGCTGCAGCTTCAACTGCCCCTTCTGTGCCAGCTGAGCTGGAGGTGCTGCTACCAGCAGGAAAAGCAAAGGTGGTAAAGCTGAACATTAAGAGCTACATAAGCCCCCACCTACTTGTGCATTCCCACTGCTCCTGATGGAAGAGGAGGTGTTTCTCTCACCTTCACATTCATTCCTGAAAATACCAGCCTCTCCAAGCTCTGTTGATTTTTCCCTCCCTCTCACCTGTCCCCATCATGTTTCCAGATGTCCAAACCTGCTCTCTCTGACCCTGTCTGGCTGTGGGCATGTCACAGATGACTGCATTGTGCTGCTCCTCAGGAACTGCCCCAAGCTGAGGACTCTGAAGCTGGAGAACTGTGTGAGGATCACTGACCAGACCCTGTGGGCAGTGACCCTCCACGGGGGGGCTCTGCAAACACTTCACGTGGATTTCTGCAGGAACATCACACAAGCTGGTCTGGAGAGAGTCAGGGAGAAGTGTCCTTCAGTCCTGCTGAGAGCAGAGAGAAGTGCCAACATGATCCCAGACAGTCAGCCAGGAAAAAAGCTGATGCTTGAAAAAGCATCACGAAAATTGGTTCAGCTTTAAGTGCAGCAAGTTGTATAATGTGTATAATCAATGTGGTATTTTACCTCACTTGAACTCTGGCTACTTTCCTGCCTTCTGGTTAAATCCAAACAAATGGTTGAGTTGTTTTTCAAAGGGTACACTGGGAAAAGGATCTCCACCAGGATGGGCTTAAGGAAAAAAATGTTTGCTTTCTGTTACTCCTTGAAACTGGAAAACCCTGCACTGCTGTCACAAAATGCCAGACCTGCCCCAAAGTGCAGGTCAGATTCCCCTCCTGGTGTGGAGGAGTGGGATGCACCTCACTCAGAAGAGGGGAGCAGCAGTATTTCACTGAGGCCAAATAAGAGATTGGATGGAATTTAACAAAGTTTGTGATTTCCACAAGTTGCAGGGCAAGAATGATAGAGTTTCTGTTCAAGGGTATATCCCCAGAGTCATTCCATCTGCTAAGGGGGATAACCCCTCCCTGTAAGTCCTTTCCAGGAAAAGCAGAGGTCCTGACAACCAGCACTTCCCTAGTCATTAACAGTGGGAGATAATTTACCAGGCTTTTTGATTAAAGCATGGATTCAATGCACACAAACAGTTCCACCCTTTGTGTGATGTACTTAAATAATGTCACATACGCCAAGTGATCTTTTAAAGCTGACATTAAAGGAAGCACCATATGAACAAATGCTGGTTCAGAGAACCAACCCACAGGAAAAGACAGTGACTTACAGCCTGGAGCTTTAAGTGCTAAATTAGGGACACACTACAGAGCAGCTCTACACAAACACCCATTTCTTCCCCAAACAAGCAGTACTTCCATCCCAAACCCAAGGCTGTCTGGCCCTTTCCTGCTCTGCTACATGGAGTGAAACTCTACTGAAATTCTGCAGATGCTGCTGTGCCATCATCCCCAACATCTGACACAAAAGGTTGGCACAGTTTATTCTGCTGTATAAAATCTGCCATGATACAACACCCTGGGATTTGGTGTGGCATTGGTACTCAGCACATTTCAGGATTCTTTATGCCCTTACAGACTTTTCCCTGAGGAAAGTTAAACATTCCCGAGATCCCCCTTCCTGTGTGCTGCAGTCACCTGAGCCAAGTCTGAGCTGTGAGTCTGTCTCAGTGTAACTACAGAAAAATCACAGTGATCAAGTGTGAATTCTTCAGGGGTTTGTTTGAACTACAGCATTTCTCTTACCCTGTGCTTTACTCTGTGTGTAAGCACATCCTCAAATTCTGCTTTCCATTATTTTTCCCATTTTGTTCAGCAATTCTGATGTGAATTCAGAATTCTGACTGCTAGAGAGCACAACACACAATCCTGCCCATCCCTGCTGACTCTGCAGCTGAACATGCATTTACCTTAAATCTCTGTCCCATCCAATACAATCCACTGAAGAAATTACGGTTACAAAGACAGGCAGATCATTAAATGTGGGAGAACCAATGTCAGTTCAGTTTCCATATCAAACAGGACCAGGTCTTTATAGCTCTCAACATAAATGAATATACCTACTCCTCCTTTCCATCCTGGTTACGTGATCCACAAATATCCTTGGTACTCTCTAATTTGGCTGAGCTAAGAAATAAACCACATTACAGCAACTCAGTCAAACAGCTGAAATTCTAGAGAAATACCTGATCAGTGTGAGTATCCAAAAGAAACACTCCCCCAGAAAACAAACAAGGAAAATAACAGAGAGGTATTTAAATGACACTGTAAAACTCCAGTATTTCATTAACTCATTCCTCAGAGGTCAGCAGGACCCCGTGCACTACAAAGGAACACAAGTGGGCAGAAGGACAAGCAGCAATCCTAACCAGCATCACAGCTTGGAAAGGAGATGCTGAGCTCAACACACGTACTGGGATGTGGAAGTTGGGATGTTGGCACAAGTCCTACCTTGGATACACAACCCCAGCTTCCCCGAGTGCTGACAAGCCACAACAAGGCAGGAATTACAGAGTCACATCTGTAACCAAAGAGCTTCTCCTCCCTCCAGCTCTCCAACCCTCTGATGAAAGACACTCTCTGGAGATGCAACAGGAACAGATTTTCAAGCAGTGACAAGATATAAAGTGGGTTTGCATCTGTCTATAACAGCACTTAAACCCTTTTGCCAGTTTTTCTATCAGCATTGTTTGGGGGAGGAGAGGGTTGGGGGGGTTTGTGGCTTTTTTTCTTTTTACTTTATAAAACTAAAAAGGGTCTTGAAACATTCTCCCACTTGGTTTCTTTGCCTGTTCGTATACAATGCTCAAAGTCATTACTTTGCTCTTCCCCACCTTGAATGGGGATAGTTGTTCATGACATGGTAAAATCTGAACACAATCTGTTGATACATTTTTTCAGCACCAATAATAAATTTTCTCACTTAGCAATCCAATTTGGAAATTGAGTATATAAAGTGATTACATTTTACCTAGGCTATGATGGAAGGATGGAAACATATCCATGGTTTTCTTTAGTTCCAAGCCATTAAAGTCCATCAAGCACAATCCTTTCATCAACATCAATATTTACCAAATCAACTTCCTCTTTGATTTTACTGTAAACTGCCTCCAAAAATACCCTCATTATCCAAGAAGCCAAATGCATAATCCATATAAACTGCAATTTTTAGGTACAGTTCTATTATTTTCTGTGCCTGATTGAAACAGGCTGATGAAGTAGTAGCACTAAGACACACCAATGAAGCCTAGCAGGCAACAGGACTTACACAGCAGTTTCCCCTTTTATTTGTCAGCCTGTATTTTTTATATATTACACCCATAAACTTAGATCAGGATGGGAATATACTCCCCCCAACACAGCAATGGGACACCAGGAGCTCAGCCCAGTCTGGAACCACAACACCCAGTGAGACAGGAGTCTGCTTGACCCTCCTTCCCCCCAAACTGCTGCACCTCCTCACAGAGGTTTAGTTTGGATGGTCCTTGGTCATTGCTAAAACCCTTGTGCCTTTTCCCTGAGCCAACAACTGGTCCTGCCTGAGGGCACCTCACCAGTGAACCCCAGCCCTGCACAACCCTCCATCCCAAGCCCCACTCTGGGCACTCCCAGCTGGCAGCAAAGGCCAGTTCAGCTCTGACAACCAGGGACTTTCCCAATCAATCCCGGCAAATGTACAACAAACACAAGGGAAAACAACAGGAATTTCTGCCCTCTGCTCCAGACTCAGACGGAGCAGCCTCGTCCCAGGTGAGATGACACTGACAAATGTCACCAGCCCTCGGCCCCCACAGCCCCGGAGGGAAATGGGGGCAGAGCAACCCTGACTGCCCTGTTCCTGCCCCCAGGTAAATCCTGCTCCTGACCCTGACTGCCCTGTTCCTGCCCCCAGGTAAATCCTGCTCCTGACCCTGACTGCCCTGTTCCTGCCCCCAGGTAAATCCTGCTCCTGACCCTGACTGCCCTGTTCCTGCCCCCAGGTAAATCCTGCTCCTGACCCTGACTGCCCTGTTCCTGCCCCCAGGTNCCCAGGTAAATCCTGCTCCTGGACAGGCAGCATTTCTGGTTTGACACAATTACAGCTTTTTTTAGAGCCACTGGGGAATTGTCTGTTGCCCAGCACTTCCCCAAGACACAGAGCAGAGGTTTCTTTGTGCAGTACATTTCTGCCCTAACCAAACATCAACACTACAGTGCAAGCCAAACCATCCTGATCATGGTAGTTACAGCTGAAAAAAAAAAGACCACAGGAAGAACTAAGAACGTGGATAAAATCCACAGCCTCAACTACTACCCTGACACTTTCATTGTAAGTTTTTGTACTCTGATGAGGAATCAACTACATCAACCTGTGTAGTAAAAATATTCTTTCTTTGTCAAAAGACTTAAAGCTTTCTGAGTCCAGGTGGCAGCACGTTGTTACTGTCAGTGACTACTCTGGGGGAGCAAAGTGTTTAAAGGAGACTCAAGAAGGAACCGAGCCCAACATGAACCTGTATTGCAGTAGGAGGAATCAAAAGTCATACACCCAAACAAACCAGCAGAGACATGGGGAAGGCAGAGGAACATTTTCAGATGCTTCTGATGTCACACCCTGACTAAACATTTTAATACTATAATTTCCTGAGCCAGAATATAAAAGGATGAAGATTGAGTAAACCACCCAGTTCACAAATGCATACAAGCAACCAATTCTTGAATTTGCTTTATTTTTCTCTGCATAAGGAACCCTGCACAGGCAATTCAAATTAAAACAAAATAAATATGTGAATATTCATGTAAAACTGTCCTGGCTAATGAACAATTATACACAATGTACAACTCTTCATGTTCACTGGGAGGGCTTACAAATGTACTATTCCCAACAGAAATGCACCAAAATGTCTCCATGCAAACTTATCAAAAGTGACCAAAAAAGGAGAAAAAACTTACCGATCATATTTTTTTGTTTTGTTTTTCCTTTTTTCTTTTTTTACAATCACAAAAAAATAAAAACATCTAATTTGTTGTTACATTTAGAGTAACTAAAATGTGGCCACCATCTATTAACGTCTGGTTTTATGCTCCTAAAACATCTATGGTTACTGTAAAATTATGTCAACGATGAATTGGACTTAGGGCACTATTTGTAGTAAAAGGAAGATGGTTTTGTTCACAGAATGTTAATAATCTGTGTCTGAGCCCTCTGCATTGTCCACATTCCGTGAGAGCATGTAATTGTCCATGTCTATAGACCTGCAGTTATTGATTGCATAGCGCAAACGCTCTGCCATGATTAGTTGACTGGAGTAGGGTGGGAGCCTCAGTTGAAAGAAACAAGTCTGTGAGGTAGGCAAGCTGTCGTAAGGCTGTGGAAATGGACAAAAGGGGGGACACTGGTAAGTTGGGAATGAAGGAAAACATGCAACATATCCATAGTTCCTCGTGTCTTCCTTTCCTCTCCTCTGTCATTCAGCATTTTCACATTCTATCCCCAGATTTCTTCTCAGCAGTAGAGTGGCCTCCCTTGTTCTACAGCATTTGTTTATTACATGCAAAATTTCTGCTGTGTCACCTACTCTGTAAACAGTGGAACCCACTAATGAAACCCAACTGTTACAAAAGCTGATTGCACTACTTTCAGCAGCCCACTGGAAGGTACAAGCAACATTCAAATTACACACCACACCTGCCTTAACATAAGGCAACTTGAGAGGCACCTGACCACAGATGGCAGAAAAAGCACTGCTGTCTTAGATTTTGTCATGGTTTGGATTCATGTTGTTCACAGAGAATGTGCTTTCACTGCACAAAACCCCAAAGCAATGCCAAGCCAAATGAATGAATCCTGTATGTAAAATAATACACTGTGGGTCTAAAATGTTAAACTTCACTAGTTGCCACTTACATAAAATTAAAATTTAAAAACAGAATGAATGCAAAGAGAGATTGGAACGGAAAATCACTGTGGCCAAGTTACAACAGAGAGAAGTTTGTTTCTAGTGCAAAAACTTCATCTTGTTCTGTAATCACCAAGTGCACCAAATTAAGATGCAAATCATGCAGCCTATGTCCTTCTACACAACAAAATGTTTGGGTTTATTAACTCAGAGCATATCCCAACCCAGACTTTTTCAGTACATTTATAATTATGGAACCTGTCTCCTGTTGCCAAAGGACAGACTATACTGGAGTGGAATAAAAATACTAAAGAAAGAGAAATAAACCCATCACTTACCCTATCAACCTTCATTATTTGGAACCGCTGAGAGATATCAGCTGTGTTGGCTGGCAGTCGGGATCTTCCCGACACAAACCTCATGAAAAGGACTCTCTCCTCGTTTGAAAACTCCTCCAGGGTGTGCCAGAACCACTGCACCAGCTGATGCTGCTCATCCACTTCTCTGTATCGCACCACTTTCTTCAGCACTTCAACTGAGATTTCTGGCATCCCACAGACCATCTGCTCCAACTGCTTGGCAGTGAGCAGGGACAGCAAAGGAACGGGAACAATCCAAGACATTCCTTCCCTGACAGCAGCCACCTGTCGGCCAACAGCAGAACAGACATTGGAAGTGCCTTTGTCTTATCCCTGTCACCTCTGTACCATCCAAATACAAACTTCTCAGCTGAGAAATGGGAGAGGCACAACTACAGAACATGTGCCAAACACAGCCTCCCACACACCCCCCTGTGTTGTTTCTCAAAATCCTGGAGAAAGTTACAGGTATTTTTAATTGTAATTGCACATTAGCAACAAGTTTTGATGCAAAACAGAACTATGTAAAAAAAGTACAAGTTGGCAGCACAAATGACGATGGTTAAACCAAGGAACTGTGTGACTTTGTTCCACCTCAGGTGTATGGTAAAAATGCCACACTTGGTCCACAAGACTTAGGATTTGGCACTCCTGATGAGAAAGCTGCTTTTCTAACACACATGAATCTGTATCTTGTAATTAGTACACTACTTTCACAAGGTGAACTAGTCAAATGGCAAGTAGGTAATGAACACTTCCCAAAACACAGCATAAGTATTTGCAGTTCTTGTGTTACAGCAGAAGAGAAACACTTCCAAGTTAAACAACTGTCTGTCAATAATATGTACTTCAGATATTGTCTTTGTTGTTAAAAAGTCCAATTATAATGCCCAGCATGCAGAATTGCACATTCTTTTCTCAAGTGGGGCTGATGGGTGCACTGGGGCTGCTCTAATGGAAGCCAAAATCTCATTTCTAAGCCTCTTTAGCCAACTGAGCCATTACTGAGAAAAGTAGGACTAATTAAAAAACCAAACCAAAACAGTCTGTGGGGGAAGAAAAGCCACAAGGACCCAGGTGAGATGCAGAAAGCCAAGTTTTCCATATCACAAAGTGCAATGGAAACTGGGATAAATGAAGCCCCTGATGTCACAGTCTTACCTGACGGTCCATTTCATGGAGTCTGTACTCAATTGCCCTCTCCACATACTCTTTCCTGTTTGAAAAGGTAAGTGGGATACTGTTCCCTCCAGGGATTATGGGAACCATTTTACCATCAGCACTTTGGCCAACAAAAGAATCTAAAGGAATCATCTGTGATGCAAAACAGAAAAGCAAGTTCAGTGTAAGTCACCCTAGTGATCCAAGTTAAACATTTTACTCTAAGTTCCCTAAAACTATATATAAGACCACAAACTATTCTAAATGGACACAAAGTGCTTGTTATGCCAAGAAAGGAGACTGAAATGATATAAATACTCAAGTGAAGGTCAATATGATAAAGTAACCACCTTCAGAATAAACCTAAAAGCTCCAGCTTTCATCTCTCACCTCATGGAAATTTTCTTCAGTAATCCCACTGTCTTCAATGTGAAGAATGCTGTTGAGGGTCTGCACATAGAGCAGATCTACCTCCTCCAAATCCTCCAAGATGAGTGGGATACAACAAAGTTGCTTCCAGACCATTGGAGCCAAATGAAGATCTAATGGCTTTTTTGTACGAATAGCTACACCCATGAGAATGCCCAAGAACTTAAACTGCATCAGATGTTCATCTAAACACGCTGAAGGGTTAAAGAGAAACCTGAAAGAACAAAGGACCAGTGAAATTACTCTGGTATTATTGCTATGCTACTTCACTGGAAGTAAAAGAGAAACATTTCCAAGCACAGCACAGAACTGCCAACACACTTAGCACCAAGGGCTGCCCAAGTAAGAACATTACTGTTAAATTTAGCTGCTAAAACACTGGAGGCTGAGGAAGGCAGAACTCCTGACCACAAAGCCTGGCAGTCCTCATGTCACTCTGAATTCTGCCATCAACAATGCAGCAAGTTCATGTTAAAACCATCCCTCTCCTCCACAATAAAGCAACATCACAACCTGAAGGAAAAATATACTAGAGACAACCATGAGGTCTCAGTATTTGGTATAAAACAGCAGAAGATTTTGATTTTCACCCACTACCATCTGCAATAAAAGCACACCCTGGACAACTCACCTATCCCTGTTGTAGCCTACTTCAGCTGTAGCATTTGGGGAAGGAATGAGCAGGTCTACTATTCCAGTTTCCAGTTCCTTAAAAACCAACAACAGAAAAGCCTTCTTAGACACAGGGATAACACACCTATGTCAGAACTATTAAGACATTACAGCAGTACAAGACAGAATACACCACCACAGTGATGATTACTTCTTACAAATTAATATGAAACACTGAAGAGAAAGTAAACAGAGTAGAGATGATGTGAAGTAACAAAGCATGTTTAATTCAAGACCTGCCCTACAGAGGTTATTTTGCTGTGGCTGCTCTGTGATACATTCCTGGTACCTGTTTCCAAAATAATCAGAAGCCATAAGGTCTCTCCTCTACTGGTGCAGCTTTCTCAAGACCAAAAAAAATTTTCAGTGACTTTTGCTGTGAACCTCATCACACCTCAGACTGCACGTAAACTGTGTAGGAAAGAACCCAAAATTTATGTCTCAAGCTCTTACCTGAATCAACCCTACAGATCTTACAGGCTGCAGAAAATCCACTAACAGAGTTCTTCAGTTTCTGAACTCTCAATGCCAGCTCCATCACTACCCATAACTCTTGTCCTGTCCCAGACTAAGTGGACAGACTAATTATCTTCCCTAATCCTCTTTCTTTGTGTTTTGAGGCTCCTGGAAGGTGAAGGAACAACCAAGTTTCTCTAGCCAGCTTTGCCCTGAATCCTTCTCCTGGCTACAAAGTTGTGTCACAGGCCTGAGTCCATAAACAGAACACATGAGCACTGACAGTTTTATCTTAGTCCTGGAGCCTGGAGCCTTCAGCTTCCTGGGCAATCGGAGAAGGGAGCTGTTAACAATGGCCCAATATCCTGCTCACAGTCAGGCAAAACAGGCATTTCCTGCTATGGATTCTCTTTCCAGCACTGAACCTGAGAGGTGACACATCTTCAGGTATGTGAGAAACACCTGCCTGGGCTGCTTGGGAATTGTATGCATGGAATGTGCTGTAGCCATGGAATAGAGTACAGCTCCTCTCACAGGAGGTACTGCCTGGGCAGAATGGGAGGGTGCAAAATGCTCCCATATTGCATAGGGGCCACCTCAGGATTCCAAGAAGCCTAATGGAACACTAGTTATAGTGTGGCCTTACAGCATGTCCTTCACACAATCTAGGAAGATTTTTTTAATCATCAGAGACACCCCTAAGCAGGCAGCTCTAGTGCTGTGGCTCAGGACTGAAGAACTACTTGCTATGCTGCAAAAAGAGTTGAAAATTACTAAAAGACACTAGAGAAAACACAATCTCTACCCAGGAATCCACAGACATACCTGACACATTTCTGTAATAGTGTCATCAAACACTCCCCCTGCATCATCAGCTCCTTCTCCAACCAGTTTCACTTTCCAGGCACGGGAGGGTAAGCGAAGGTCTGATGCATTCAGCTTCACCACCTGCCTTGCTATCTGCACAAAGATGGGCTTGCACTTCCGCCCTCTTTGGGGAAAGAAAACACAGTCACACCCTGTAACTCAAACGTGCAGAGGCAACTGAATCACTTGGTTAACAAAGCTGGACACAGAGAGCTCAGTGTGCCAGAAGTTCAGGTGTACAAACGTCCTATGAGGCCTAACAAAGGCCTGTGGAAGCAGCACTGACCTGGTTGAGATCCTTTTCACAGTGATCTGTGGCCCATAGTTCTTCCCCTGCACCATGGTTTTCCCTATGGAGCGCACCATGGGCAGGGTGTACACTCGTGGGGCCAGCAGGGGCCTCAGCTGGCCTTGGACTATTCCCCACGTTCCAGCATTGTAATGAGATGTACTGTTCTGAAATAAAGCAGCAGCAGGAAAATTAACACAGCAATAAAGGAGAGCAGTTAATAAAACCCCTTCATGGCGATCACTGGCACTGCAGTGTTTCAGGAAACAGGTTAGTACTTTTTGGTTTTAGTTTTGAGGCCAATAAGCTTTTGGGAACAGAAACACTGGCATGTCATTGCTACTATAACTGAAAACAGAGAACAATACCCTGACAAAGTTTTATCTGAAACTATATATACATTATTTTTTTTACAAAAAACCCTACAGAACCTATTACTAAAGTCCATCTTGACCTGGCCAGAAACTCTCTAGCAACATGGCATAACACAATACAGCCAAGCCAGTTTTTCCAATAGAATTTTACCTGGTTATTGGGACTGAGGTTAAGTAATCTCCATGAGGAATACATGAGGTCAGAAAAATGGTACAGCAGTCTCAGCCTTGCTCTCACTGTATGAATGCTCACTTCTTTCAGTGCCCCATACTGTGGTGGGATGGCATCAGGCAAACCAAGCTGCAAAGGCACTGAGACACCTACCACAGAAAGAGAAACAAAGCATTATTTGGTAAAGGGGATGGAGTTGCTTTCCCTCACAGTGGCTTAGCTGCCTACTGGGGGTAACCCACAACAGCAGCCAAACGGAGAGGAGGAGAATTGGAAACCCTGCAAGGATATAAACCAGAACAAACGTCCCAGAAATTCTCGCTGCACTCAGAGCCCAGGAAACAGCCCAGCCAATGGGCACAGGAAGCAGGTGCCCGTTACCTGGAGCCCGTGGTGGCACCGGGGGAGCCGTCCAGGCCGCGCTGTGGCAGCGCCCGGCCGAGATCTGCCGCACGTTCTTGCCCTGCAGGCCCGTGACCAGCGTGGGCTCCCGCACGTGGTTCGTGTGGCCCAGGCCCAGCTGGCAGCAGTTGGAAAAGCAACAGACAACAATCAACAACTGTGATGGTATTTCTACAATTCTAAGCAAAAATTCAGAGCAAATGGCAAAACATGGTATTTACCTACAGTATATACTGGGACTAAAGTATTTACTATGTATCTTTTTTTTAATAAAGTACTGCATCTGTACCAACAGGAGCAGCAGATCTGGGTGTCAAAGAGATCTGAAAACAGCTGGAGGCTTCTTGCAAGATCTTTTCCAGAGTGAGGAACTAATTGATGCTGCCAAGTCATCTATATTGCAGTCTCCCATACATCTCCTACATCTCCTCTGTGCCATTTAAATACCATTTTTGTTCTATTCCTACAATAGTTTATGAAAACAGGATTTCTGTAAAGGGAGAGTTTCCTGAAGCTGTTGTGACATTTTACTGAGTTTCATATCATATCATATTCTAATTTTATATTCTATAAGTTAAAACTTGCATATGACAAAGAGTATATTTTTTTACAACTTCATATAAAATCAGTATTTTGAATTGCAGGGAAATTCATACCCGTAGCATGCAGAAGTGTCAAAATGCAGGAGTTCTTTCAAAAATTTGATTTATACACGTGTTGAGGGAGGAGAATTTATCATTTAGCAAGTTTTTTCTGACTTTAGAAAAATCACTCTTTTAAAAAGGTTACCTTCACTGTGAAAAGCACCTGAAGAGTTCACAAATCTGATTGACACCAACCACAAATATGTTGAAAAAAATGGTGACAGATCAAGTATTAGGTAAAAATTTGCAATTTTTTAAAAAAACCTTGGATTAGGATGATTTGGCTAGAATGCTCTGAGTGCTTTCCCAAACTGCTACCACTACCTAGAAAATAATGGAAATTGCCTAAAACATCATTATAATAGATAGTCCAAGTGCATCTGTAAAGTAAAACTACAGCCCTGTAAAGACTAGGAAGAAAGGAGGGGTGGCACATACCTGCCCCTCGGAATTGCTGCCCCAGGCATACACGTCCCCTGTGGAGGACAGGGCCAGGGTGTGCTCTGCTCCCACAGCAATGTCCTCGATGAAGATCCCGGACAGCACCGGCACCTGCTGCGGTCGGTTGTGATTCCGGGCCCGGCCCTCGGGCAAACCTATGAGTCGATCTGGAATGGCAGAGAAAGAACCCTGACAGGCTCAGTTCTGTGCAGGCAGAGAACCCTGACAGGTTTAGTTCTGTGCAGGCAGAGAACCCTGACAGGCTCAGTTCTGTGCAGGCAAAGCCAGGGAGGGACAAAAAGCAATTGTACATGGTCCTGGAACTGGGGCACAAGTGCTATCAGGGGGAAATGTGTCTACAAAACAGAGCTTCCCTCAGTGCTCATTACTATTGCTGAAGTTGTCATTTTTGTGTTCAGTCTGAAAAAAGGCCAAATTACACTAAACCAAGATTTCTAGATCTAAATGGATGGTTTTATAATACATATGAATTAACTCACTGGAGAAGTTTAAGCACATTTAACTCAGTGCACATAGAAATTCTCCTGTCCAGATGTTTAAACATGTGTAGGCATATGCTTTATTAGACAATGTAAACTTCGAAGTAACCCAATGTTTTTGGATGTGTGAAATTCGTGACATTTTACCAAAACGCTCATCAAAAAGTAAATTAGTAAACTGAAAGCTGTGCTGAGACTAAACCAAACAGAGCTACAAATCTGCATTTTAGGCCTATGTTAAAATTACACTGTTCAAGTTCCAAAATTCAGATTAGATCAGCACATTTCCAAAAGACAGCATAGGTCAGGCTTAGAAATATGTCTTAATATTCTTCCTTTTCACTTGCAATACACACAAGGCTGTAGATGGAAATGTCCAAAGAGGTGATTGTCTTACCTTGCCCAAAAGTATATACATGACCATCTTTTGTCAGTGCAACAGAGAACTGGGTTCCACAGGCAACTTTTTTTATTCCAATTCCACAAAGAATATCCACCTTCTAAGGGATAAAGTGAAAACAAGCTATAGTCTTACAAGGATATAAACAGAAAGCAAACATGAATTTAATCCAAACTCCTGCTTCCAAAAAAGTTGCACGCATTGTAGGATTATTCTAATTAACACTTGGAAATTATTACAGAAAACAAGTTTTCTTTAATTGCATTAACACCTATTCCATGTACAATGATTCAAAATACCTTTTTTTCCACTGGGAGTGAGGGGAGTGGCATGGGAGAAAGTAGATGAGTGTGCAAACAACCTTCCCCTCCAATTTCCAAACCGTGAAATTTCTCTTCTCTAAGACAAACCTCAGATTTTCACTATTTCTACTGCTACTGAGATACAGTCACTATGATTTACATGAAATTCTTCAGAGTACCAGGCTCAGCATCATGTGCCATCAGAATTACTTTTGCCAGATTGTATTACAACAACACGGAATTAATAATTTAACTTCTGAAAATCACACTCTGATCACTGTGCCACACGTTTAACAACACTGACAATTTATGCAAAGAATAATTCCCCCATGAATTCTAACCTGTGGTGAGGACTTTGCAGTGGAATTTCCCAAACCAAGTTTCCCATAATCTCCATCTCCAAAGGCCCAAACCATTGAACCATCTGTTGACACAGCCACTGTGTGGTTGAGGCCACAGGCCACCTGGGGGAAAGAAATACATTATTGCCACTCTTTTTGCTAACTTACTACTAACTCAAACACTCCAACTATCTTTAAGAAAAACAATGTTTTAAAAATTAAATATATTTGTAAAACCATTAAAGTTTCCACTGCTTGTCAGACTGCTTTAAAGACACTTAGAACCACTGTAGTAAATTTTTTTGTATTTGTTCCTCTCAGTTCATAGAACCAAAGGATAGTCTTATGCTACACATATGCTGTTTAAAAACATAAAAAAACTCAAATTCATGCTTAAAAATTCCTAAATCTTCAAATGTTAAAATGTTAATAAACATGGGCAGTTTTGCAGAAAGAAGATCAAGAGAGTTAGTAATCATTTAAAAAATTATTACATATTCAAATTATACATAGTCAAATTCTGCCACCATAACCAAAATAAGAGCCAAGGCAAAAAAACCTACAACAGAACACATAAATATGTTGAAAACATCAGTTTTAAATGAAGATACATTGCTAATTTTAGATAAACCATGCCTGTCCAATCTGGTAACCTTCCAGCGCCGTCACTCGTTCTGGAAGTTTCTTATTGGAAGTGTTTCCAAGTCCCAATCGACCATAATCACCATTTCCAAATGTAAAGAGTTTGCCATCTGCTGTCACCACAGCTGAGTGTTTGAAGCCACATGACATCTGGAAGCAAAATAAACATTGTTTTTACACACATTTTAAATCTGGGCAGAAGATTAGATTGGCTACTAACATGTATATATTTAATACCTCTTTCTCCCCTAAACCACATATTTTAGCATTAGTAATTTCTCCAAAACCTCATCTCTTATTCTTTTCAATGTTATGGAGAAGGACCAGAGGATATTGGCAAGAAGAATGTGCTGTGTTTATCTTGTATTTTTATAAAGAAAGCTCCCTTCAAAACCAAATATGGTTTTGTGCACTGTTAGTAGTGCACACTGTTAGTAGTACTCCTAAGTAGGAGGAGGTCCTGGTGACTAGTTTTGTCACCTGACAAGGACAAAGGGAAGCTTGTAAACCATGTCTGTATTTTGACCATCCTTGGATCACCCCTCTCTTCCAGGCACTTGCTCATTTTTATCCTTCTCCAGAACCAACTGTGAGTTAAGGCCACACACCAACACGGGCTCTGTGGTACCAACACCCTCACTGGGCACAAAGCTCAGAGCAGTAACAAGCTGCCTGTTTCCATTCAGTGGACACAGCCCTGGGTTACCAGGCCTGGAGCTTGAAGGAGACAAAAGTATTTTGGAACCTGCACCACTTCTTCTCCCTGCAGCGCCTCGATCTGCCGAGGCCGGCGCTGCCGGTCGCTGTTGCCGTGTCCCAGTTTGCCATAGTCTCCATCTCCCCAGCTGAACACTTCCCCACTTTCTGTTAGAGCCATGGAATGTCCATCAGACCCACAAGAGGTCACCAGCTGAGTTACAACAAAGCCTGGTAAAGAAAAATGAAACAACAACGATTAGAATGACTTACGATGAACTCTGAACATACATTTATCCAAGTGTGCCCAGTGGCAGCCAATTAAGTCTGGGGAAAGGAACAAACCACAATAACAGGGTTTTTTATAGCAATTAATTTACTTTTCTTTTGAACAAAACCTTTGTTTTCTCATGTACAATTTATGCTCCTGTCCTGCCATTAGTTTTAGAATTAAATGTTACCATCCTGAGCAAACATTTTTCCCGGAAGCTTTCTTAAAATTAAGGACTTTAAACATATCACTACTTTAATTAAACACATTAGTTTAAGGAATTTAAACATATTACTTTAATATGAAGGAAATTAATATCTAGTTTATTTGTTAATTGTTTTTTAATTAAAGACTACAGAATTTAACGTCTAAATCTGCAAAAAGAGCCTTAACACAAATAATATACTAACTACCAAAATGTTCATTTGTGCTCTCTCAAAAGATTCCTTTCAAACCCAACAGTTTTACCTTGCAGTGCTGAAATGACTGTTAAGACATGAAGATCATCAGAATTTCCCTGTCCCAGTCTCCCATAGCTCCCTTCACCACAAGCCAAAACTGTGCCATTGGCTTGAATGACAAAGGTGCAATTCTGACCACACACCACCTGGTTTAGAGAGACAGGAAGGAAATAGAATGTATGTTAAATGCAGCAAAGCTGTAATACCTGCACTACAGTTCTCCATCTCCTTTTGCTTTCTTTGTAATTAACACAATACTATAACAATTCAATGCTATTTCAAAAACAAAACTGCCACATGTATTATGTTGAAGTTGGGCAGGTATTTTCAAATCATGTAAAATAGTTCTGTGTTGCCAGATTTCAGCAGTTTCTTGGTTTGAACTTGTTAAATAACGAAAGCTTTCCTTTTTACTGAAACCCCATGTTTTGGGGGTACTTACAGTAAATTCAAACAACAAATTGAAAAGGCATTCAGAGCAAGATTTTGACAAACTGCACAAATAACAGATGGTACACCATTAGATCATGACTTGTTTTAAGTGATCACCTGCTGAGCCTGAGAGAATGAAGGTGCTGCTACTGGGATCATGACATTCCTGCCAGCCTCTGCCAACTGTCCATGTCTGCCTGCTCCCCACAGATACACGTCACATTTGCCTCCCAAGTGCCAATCCTTTGGAAGAGCAGGAAACAAGGCTTCAGAACAAGACTACTTTCGACACCTTACAACGTTTCAGAAGAATAAAAAAACCTCCAAAACACCCCAAACCCTCCAAAGCACCAGTTTCACTGACCTCTGGCCTTGATGTTGCCCAAGACATGATCTGTTCATCCATGCCATTGATCCATTTACTGTTATCCTACACAGCAAAAGCCACAGTTAACACACTAACCTGAAGAGATGCACACTCTTTTTCTGTTATGCAATTCATATTTTCCTTTCTAAGAACGACATTTACTCTAAACAATACAGCAGTAAGAATAAATGTTTGCAGACTAGCAATGACACAGTTACCTGTGGCTTGCAAATTAAAAAAAGAAAACAAAATTCATGACAAGGTAATCTTTTTGTATTTACTGATGTTTAGGGCTTTTTGAAGTTACAGTTGTAAACACTGAGTTAAATGTTATAAGCCTCCTGATTAAAAATTCTTAATCGAAAAATTCCATTTTGATTCACATAATAGAAGAATTCATAACATAAAATTTGACACAGTAAAATAACTTGGTGTAGGAATGTTACTCTTAAGACAGCATTGCATTTCTTGCTTCTGTAATATATGAAAATTACTGTCAACAGTTTTGGGTTGGTTTAATTTTTTTTTTTAACACGCAACTGACTTGTGCTCATTACACACATACAGAGAATATACTTAACAGTATATTCCAACCAGTCAAATAAAAAATAAACTTACAGTTAACACTGGTGCTTATGCTAATAAATACAAATCTCTACAGATCAGAGATGTTAACTGCATCACACCACATGCTCATTGACAACGTGCTTTGCCACTGAGACAACACACCAAATTTTACCATTAGGAGAGTGAGCTCATCCTCTGGAACGGGCTCCAGGTCTGGAACAGTGAAGGACTCTGGGAACTGTGCTCCCTTGGCCAGGGCTTCTGCAGCTTTAATGGTGGTGGAGAAGCACTCGAGCCAGGCCCACTCGGTGGGGTTCCAGGCCGAGGGGTCGGGGGGGCAGCTCTGGTGGTGAGGGGCCACCGGGGGGCTGCACAGCAGCTGCTCCAGGCGCAGCCCCACGGCCAGCGACGCCAGGCACTGCATGTAGGGGCTGTGAACCAGCTGGTCCCCACAGACAACGTGTGGCTACAGGCAGGGGAGACACCGAGGGAACAGCGTTAGAAACACAAGTGCAGCAGCTCATCAACAGCAACGTTAGTCTTAGAGAAAAATAATTTTCTCTCTGCTTAGTCAGAGTTTCTCTAGGATTTAAAATAGCATCACCTAAAATTTAAAATAGTAGGTGATTACTAGCTTTGAGAATACTGACAGATATGTGCAAGTAGGAAATACTTGAGTTCTTTGTGGTGAAAGACTGAAAGCAGCTCAGAGGCAAACAGTGACCTCGTGTCAGACACGGATTTTCAATGTTTGCATTACTCCTCTCACCTTTTCATAAGCATACTGCTCCTGCAGCATTATGGGCAGACGCTCCAAGAAGGCCCTCATGCAAGGGGCCATGTTTAACCCCAGCACTCCCTGCTGTTTCAGTGCAGTCCTACACGTGGCAAGGATGTGATTGGAAGAAATCCACTCGGATGTACAGTTCACCACCAACACATCCTGGGCAACAGACACATTAACGAGTCAAAATTCACAAAGCAGGATTATTCAGCTCCATTTATTACCAACCATCTTAGTTTCCACAGGGGGCAGAAAACACACAAGTTCAAACACTTCTGCCCCTGTTGGTGAATAATCTGCTCCCATTACGCCACTACGTTAAACACAGGATACTATTAAAAAAGCCCAGTCTTTTCAGTATGAGGTGATAAGTTGAAAGGCAAAACAACATGTTTCAAAAATGTAAGAGTGTTAGATAAGGTATTTCTATAGGAAAAGAAAAAGAGGGAGGGAGAAAAAGTAAAAGACAGACAAATGGCATTTTTAGAGAAAAAACTGAAAGAATGTTACTCTAAGCATAGTGTCACCTTTGATCTGTTAGAGCAGGCAGCTACTCCAACTTCAGGTATCCACACTGCAGTCTGGATTGCCCCAGAGCCTATCACAACACTCTGCAGCACTGAGCCATCCTGAGGAGAGAGGGGTTTGAGTCAGCACACACAGCTGCATTTCTGTCTGAGTGCATACAATCACATTCCTAGGGGACTATATTCTTCCAAGCTGATCAATAACTACTTAAAAACTGAACTGTTTACCCTAAAAGCAAAAAAAATCTAGCATTTTGATCATATTAAGGAGATAATGTAACTAAGAGTTAAGAAGTCTTAAAAAATCCACATTATCTGACTCTTGAGAAAGATATCTTGAAAGGATATTGTTCCCAACTATAAAGGAAGAGTGGCTGGTTCTGCAAAACCTAACATGACCAAACCTACAGAATTAATCAATAACAGAACCATAAAGTACTTCAATGTTAAGTATCACTTCAATTTATATTTTATTATTTACAATTTTATAACATTATTTTATATCATGCTTTCTCTAATGTTTCTAACACATGAGTGGAGGGGTTAAGTTAGTCTGATGCCTTCAGCATTTCAGATACTCATATTAAAAAAAGAATCAAGCCACATCAAAGATGATCTTACCCGTAGAGACCAAATATTCATGAGGCCACCAAGTCCCCCTGACACCAGGGCCAGCCCATCAGGGCTGAATGCAACAGTCCTGACAGGAGTGATGTGTCCTCTCAGCTGAAATACACACTTGACTTCTACTGCTTTTCTGTATCCATCCTGCAAATAATTTCAGTTATGGAATACTGAATGAGTGACAGAAAATGGAACTGCATGACAGCATCTGTATTTGCAATAAACACTGATCATCCATAGAGATGGGGTAAGTTCCATAAGATAAGAATAAAATATTTCATAGTGCTTTTTTTTAATTATCTTGGTCACATTATCATCCTTCCTCTCCTTGCAAAATGCCACCAACAATAAAGACCACATTACAACTTACACAGTGAAATTAATCTTGACTCTTTATCTACAAAAAACTTTAAATTCTTATTAAATTTTGCTATAAATTTATCAACTTTTAAAAGAATTAAAACAGACCAAAATATAAACTTTGGCCAAATAACATTTAAACCTGTGATTCTTCATTTCCTCTTCTGAAAATGCCTATACATAGACAAATGCAATGTGAACAGTTTTAGCTAATGTCTTCTCCCAGGAAATGCTGAGACTCAAGTGACTTGCTCACATTCTTCTCCTCCCTCAATTTCACAATGAGCAAAGAGAATTTGTTAAACACCAAGTTTACTCCTTTTACCTTGGCACTTGTTTCTTGCTCCCACCATCCTTCAGAGCACGATGAGCTGGACTGCAATGTGATCACTATGTCCTGGGGCACAGTCCACACACACACCAAACCATTGTGGCATCCTCTGAAGCAAGTCAGGATAAATGAGAAAAACAAAGCACAGGTATTAACCAACAAAATACCAGTGGCCTGGTATTAACTTACAATATCAGTAGTCTTACCACCCTCCTACAGAACTATATTGTATCAATTAAAGTACAAAGGCATGTTCCTAAAGGATAAATGCATTTTTTCTGTATTCCTCACATCCTGTAGCTTTTCAAAGCTCTAGTAACATATTCTCAGAAAAAATATTTGGATGAAACAAAAAACTTTGGAGCAGGATGAGCACAGACAGATCTCACGACATAAAGAAAACATTTGATAACACAACCAGTGACACTGAACGGTGTCATCTGAAGCTTTATGAACCTCCTGACAAGCGGCTTACTGAAGGAACGTTATCTAAAAAAACCAAACCTTTTCTTTGCTCTGGACACTACAGACTAGCAGAACAGAGCTGAAAAGGAACTCCAGAAGCAATAGAAAGGGGGACATACGTAGCTAACAGGAGCTGGGGCTTGGGCCCCTTCCCTGGCAGAGCACACCAGGCGATGCCGTTGACGAGCGCGGGGTGGGACAGGGAGTGCAGGCGCCGCCAACACCCGCCCAGGGAGCCCCACAGCTTCACTGTCTCCTCTTTGGCACAAGTCAGCAGGATCCTGCCAGTGGGGTCCCACTTCATACTGACAACCATGTCCTGCGGGATTTAAAAACATTAAAGGCTGGGATGAAGTAAAACAGTAAGAACAGGAACATTTCAGTCAAATTTCACTCTTGGTGTCAATGTAGCTTTTAATTATTAGTAATAAAAATATTTAATTCTCAAATCATTATAGAGATTGTGAGGTGCAATTATGAAATCATAATGATCGTTTTCAGAACTATTCAATTAAAGAATTCTAAAGGTTTGCTGGAAGAAACTAAATGGAAAGCATAGAAGATGATTTCTTTTCACTGCACACCTTTTTTGATTTTTTCCCCCCGATGAAGCAGACAAGGTTGCCTTCTATTTTCACACTATGAAATTGTAGTACAAATTACCCTCATGGTACATGACTTAGAAACATATTAAGCAATGGGCCAGGTGCAGCTTCGTGTCTAACTGAGGCAGGAAAGGAGAGCAGTCCACAGTAAGAAGGCAAGGACAGATTTACTGCTCTCCTCCAGGACCACCCTGCTTCAGACACCAAGAGCAGTTCACAGAGGCACACAAGGTGCTCTTACTACTCCCACGTTTGAGGAATTCTCCTCTTAGCCTGGCAAATAATTTAAGGACTGCTAATGATTTATTATTACATACTGGCCAAGCAAAGGTTCCAAACCACAGCAACTGCATATTTAGAAAAATACCTTTTTCTTTGCGCAGGAAGCTAAACAAAAACATGTGACATGAGCAAAATCAATATTTATTATGAGCACTTCTACAAATTAAAAGAGTTAGTCTTCTGAATTCAGTCATGCCTAGTTGTTGCTTAATACACTCTTGTCACTGCGTGTACATACACCTCACAATCTCTAATAGAAAAATAGGCTATCAAATTTATCTTTTTTTTTTTTTTACATTTGGTAGTGTTCTTTTAAAATATATTATGTTTAATATTTATATCACAAATAGGTGTGTGTTCTTAAAATAATCTGCACTTGACTTTGTAAATAGCTTTCAAATAGAGAAAATAGCTTCAACATATTTTAACCTACAAAATTTATACATTAGTTGTAAAAAGATCAACCTTATGTGCATCAATTAGAACAACTCCTCCTTTCTCCATTGGTTCCTTTGTTCCTAGGAGCAATTTTCCATCTGAATAGCCAACAGCAAATGGTCTGTCTTCACTGAACCAGGCAAGGCACGTGACAGACACTGTGTGAACACACAACACAAACATTAGTCAAACTAAATGGAACTTCACATTTTTGCAGTGCAACTGTCTAAACTATGAAGTGCATAACAACCTTCCCCACCATTGAGGTCTCTTAACATACTTCAGGTCTGAAAATTTCCTCAGATTTGTATAGTAAAGATAAAATTGAGCTCCAGTGTAACGGCAGCTGTTGAGATTATTTGGTAATAGTTTTCTCATTCTTCTTTTTATTGAAATAATTGAATGTAAGTTCCTGGCCTGGTGAAAAGAACTATGCTAGGGAAAAGAAAAAAAGCAGACTGAATCCTATACAAACATATGAGATAGGGATGCTTCTAAGAAAAGCCCTTGAAAACAATTTGCCTTTCTTAGCAAGTTGATACTGCCTCACTTGATTGTGTAAAAAAAAAATCTGCCAAATTCCTGAAGAAGCAATATGTAAATCCACACAAAACTACCAAAGATGTGCTACTCGTTGTCCCACGGGACTGGAACTACAAAGGAAAAATGGCAAACCTTCAGGAATTCAAATGAGAGTGACTCCATGCTATCTGCAGACAGAGCAGACACTGCAGGGAATCTCTATGGATTTTCCACAATGGCAAGGGAATATCAGGATTTGACTGGCTGCTACAAACTGTTTGTCTGTGGTGTGGGGGAGTCAGGGGTAGATGGAGATCCCACAGACTTTTCTCCTCCCAGAAATGCAGCTGGATGACACTTGCAGGTAAGGTACCAGAAGTCATGTCCCATAACAACTCTAATTTCCAATCCTGATGAGGCCACTCACCATCCTTCCTGTAGCAGTGTTCCAGCTCCAGCCGGTGCATGGCTGAAATATCCACTACTTCAATAAGGGCGAGAGATCCGTCCATTCGACCAATTAACAGCAATTCTGGAGCATCTCCTGTCCAGGCTGCTGCTGGCCCTTCTTCTGGCCAGGCCAGAGCAGACACCCAGTGAGGCTGAAGATCTAATAATCCTTTTCCACCTAGGGGATCGAAAAGTCTTTTAAAACTATTTTATCTTCACAAAGAAAACAGAAAAGATACTTTCCATGGGAAGATAGCAAGTTATCTTATTTAGAGCTAGGGCACACTAGAAATTCATGTAAGTTACGACAACACAAAGCAATGGTCCACTAGTCTACACAGACACAAAACCCAGCTAAAAATTCAGTTATCAGTCAAGTGACAGTTTTTTTAAGGAAAAAAGCTAAATTCTTCAGTATCCAGTAAATTTTTACTTTTCCTGGGGACTGTCTATTAACATAGGCAGTGGAACTGGTGATTTTCATAAGTGGAAAGCAACAGAATGAAGTTTCCAAGATTACAAGACAGAGTGACTAAAAGTCTTCCTCTCAAAGATGTAAATCACACATCCATTTGGAGTAAGTGCCTTCCTCTAACTGAGACATTATGGGATACTGTAGGCACTTAAATTGGAGAACACACACAGTTAAATACTTGGGTAAACAAACATGGAATAACTCAGCAGCTTCCCTACAAATGTGTTGTATCATACAGAGTTCACAGGTAGTTCAGAGCGTACCATTGACTTGCCATATGTTCACCATCTTTTCTGTAGCCCCAGCCAGATATTTGCCACTGATGCTCCAACACACAAGAGATAAACTAAGGTCACTGGGTGACCCCAGACTTTCTTCAGAATCGCCTTCTCTATAATAGAATAAAATAATGCAATTAAAAAGGGCTGTTTCCTTTAAGCAGAAAGGAAAACACAGAATTCATGAAACATCTGAGCTAAAACCTGGAGTCCTGCCATCACTGCAGATTTATGTAATATATTTTTCTGCTCATAGTGATACATTCTCTCTAAAACCACTTCAAATTACAGAACAGGTTATTTCCAAGAAATTTCAAGTTAGGTTTCAATTGGAAAAAACAAGTTGGACAAGAATTCAATTTTAAACTCTTCCTCCTGTTACAATACTGTTACACTGTTCTAAAATTCCATTTTAAAGTCTCCTTTGGCTAACTGCAACAGGACCACTGATATGTTTAATTGCCCTTAAGATCACACACAACAGCCACATTTTTTACAGCTTTTAAGAAGAGAAAAGCACTTTTCAGACATTCTCATGAAGAAGAATTACGCTTAGTTTCTGAATCTCACAAGTCACAAATTCTTTTTTCACACTTGAGACAAATAACCACACTTGCAATCATTTGCTGGAGCTGTTCACTGGAATTCACTGAGGGGATATTCACTTTTTTCTTGTATGACAGTCCCATACAGTTTTTATTTTACCCATTTCTCCCTTATGAATTGATTAAGGATGTTTTTAAACAGCTTTCCATGCTCTCTTTATACAGAGGTTGATATATCATGTTCATTTCCAGGTTTTTTCCAGTGCTCTTTATTTTGCATGCCTTAAACACAGCCACAGTCTCAGAGAACACCAGAGATTATGTGCAGGAGGTACTGCAGGGTTGGCTTTTCATTTTGCACAATTACAGCTTCAATTAAATACCTGACTGTTGTAAAGAATCAACTTACAGCTTGTTGAGCACACAGGTTTGTTGCAATGAGTACTGTTTCTTTGTCACATTCCACACTCTTATGGTGCCATCGTTCCCACTGGTCGCCAAAAGTCCCTTTTTATTGCACCAAACACATGTCATGACCTGCAAATACCAAAGTAATCATGGCAAAACTGGAATGCAAAACACAGGTATGTTTGCTCACTAATTTAAAACTCGAGTATGTTTGCTCACTAATTTAAGACTACACTAACTAATGAGACAGAGCATCAGCGACAATACTGAAATCCACTGTGACAATCAAAAGAGATTTATTTTTCTACCTTTATAGTATTATTTACTGCAATCAAGCTGCTTTACAAGGCTGCCATGCTTTGCACAGAACCATGCTCCACAGGCCACCACTGCACACAATACTGCACAAAGGCAGTATGCTATCTTTGTTAACTAGTATGCCAGAAAAATTCAGATCTAGTCTAAGAAAACACTCAGGGTGATTCTGCTGACTCCATGAACCATAAGAACACTTCCACGATGCCTTTAAATGATGCTGCAAAGAAGCTACGCATTTTTGTGCATCAGAGGTGCAGTAACTCACCTCAAGCAACAACTTAACCTCCAAAAAAAAACTGGATAGCATCAATGTGTATTTTTCAAGTAACAACACGTTTTCTCCCCGCGTCTCAAAGCCGCCGCGACTCACCCTGTTCTGATGAGCCTCGAGCTTGATGAAGGAGCACTTGCGCAGGTCCCCGCCCATGTCGGCGAGGGTCTGGGGCACACTCTGGTTGTCCCTGTCGTGTGCCGCCAGCGTGCGCACGAGCTGCTGGGCCGCCCACTGGCGGTGCTGCGAGGACAGGCGGGACGAGAGGCAGCAGGCGGCCAGCGCGTTCGCCAGCTCCAGAGGGCCTACAGCAGAGGGATCATAGGAAGGATGGGCATACAAATGGGCAATTAAACCTGCTTAAACGAAACAGTGAGATGATGCCTGCGTGAGTACCGCACGGAGTGACACACGTGAACACAGCATTAGCCAGCACCCCCACACACCGCTTAACCAGACACTTTTAAGAACGTTGCAGCCACGTTAACTGTTAGAACAGATACTCTTCTGATACTGAGAGAAGAATAGTCCCGTTTACATTTTCACAGAAGGGACTTGAAGAATAGGATTATAAACGCCCTTATTCCCACTGTACAGCAGATGGATGTTCAAAGAGTGAGTGCTTTCTGACCAGGAAAATGCCTCCCTGACAGACATACCCTGCTGTTCCTGCCGTGTCCTTCCCTCTCTATCACACCAACAGCAGCTACTTTGTGCCTCCCTGACCTCTTGAAGCAGAGCCAGCACAATTTTCTGCATCAGACACAGAACAGCACCTGGATAGCATCAATCAGCTGTTATTCCCCTTAATTTCATGAGGAGGCACAACCACGGCTCAATGTCTCACCTCTGTGGCTTTGAACAACTCAGTTTCATACTTCTTTAAAGTGGCAAAAGATGCAATTATGCAATAAGATTGTATTTCTAAGTAAAATGTGTGTCATTGACTGTAAGATTTCTTTGACTAAAACAAGTTTTGCACATTTTTAGAGCATATCTATTTATATATTTTTCTAGAAAGTCTCGTCCTTAAATATAAATGAGGAACTGAAGATTTAATGATTAACATTTAAAACCAAACCATATCATACCTTTCTTTTCAATTTCAGCTTTATCATAGTTTGGCCTCAGTTTGGCCCCTTTGTCTGCCAACAATGCTACAAGTGCTTGTGTAACCACAAAATTTGGAGATGTGACAAGTTTGTTTTCTTCTGCAATTCCTCTTAAAAAACTTGGCAAAAATTTTCGCTGAATTGGATCATCAACTGTTGTCAAATTTACACCAGTTGCTGCAGAAATCAAATTCTAGAAAGAAATAATTGGAAATGGTAAATAACCAGAACAAACAGAAATATCAATTTTAGAAAACATTTTCAGATGGATAAATCAGGCAGTTTTAAAGATGTGCAATTTTTTTCCCCTGTGCTCTACAGAGCTGACTCAAAAAAAAAAAAACAAAAACCCCTAAATAGAAAAACCCAAAGAACACAAAAAGCACATCCATTTTCCCTACTTGAAAAGAGCAGTGAGCAAAAAAGTGTAATTACTGGATTTTTTTACCAACAATGAAACGTTACCCCTGTGCAAAGCCATAAATAAGAATTCTAAGGAGATCCTACAAAATGGACATACAAGGAGATACACAAAATGGACTGCTGGATCTCACGTAACAGCAGTTCAAAGGCAGTAGTGCAGTTGAAATAAGGTCCTACCTGTGTGCACAACTGCACCAGCAGCTTTGCAGCACTGGGAGTGTTTGATGCCAAGCACCCGACTGCAGTACTCAGGTAGGCAAGGCAAGAGATGGGCTTGCTTGTTTTGCTGTGGATGCCCCTGGATCTCTCTGCTGAGCTGGACACAGTGGAGGGGCTCGTGGAGAGCCCGGCCCTGCCCGCCGCCGCCAGGCACATCAACCGCACCAACGTCCGGATGTCCGTCAGTCCCAGGGACTCCAGACCAGCTGCCAGGCTACAGCTGGAACCACTGGGAAATGGAGGTAAATGCTCTTGGTTCAAAAGAATACAATCAACACAAGTTTTTCTCTTAGAAGTATTACATTAGTACATAAAATGAGAACTGCTTCCCCAAACAGCTTAAAATTGCATCCTTATCAAACGTAGCTTGGTAACTGGTTCCAAAAGGAAAGGTGCAGTGTTGCCTGACAACAAACCTGACAGACAGAAGTGAGAGTGCTCTCATAACCATCGTTCTTGCCAGGAGGACTTGGGCAGCAGCTGTCACTCTTCTCAGAGCCATAACACGGTCGTGTGGATTCACAAGGGCAGCTGCCTGTTCTCCTAAGGTTATCCTGCCAGAAGAACTTTTCTCTATTGAGCCGTGACAGCCTTGGAAATAACAATGAGTTGTGTTAGTGTTTAAAGAAAAACAACAAACATTATCATACAGTAATAAGCACAGAAGCAAATGTGGCCTAAATTTGTAAATTACTCATTCATTTTTCAGTATTTTGTACATACAGACCTATCGTGATAATGACCAAGAGGAAAATACACTTCATAATTTAATTATTCCTTATTTTCATAGATGAGAACTACTTAACAACGTCAAGTTCGTCTTAATTCCTCTGTTTCCCTTTTGCACCAGAGAGGTCTACTTTAAGTCCCAACTTAAATCCTTTCTTTGAGTTCTGCAAAACATGCATCCATTATTGAGACTATGGTTTTATTAACAAATTGAAGCTTCAAGCCTCTGTCAATTTATAATGCCTCACACTCCTCTAACTTCCTTATAAAGTAAAAAGGACAATTTAGAGCCTGTCTTCACTTCATCATGGTGGCAGGCAGGAAATACTGTCAGGATGTTTCTGCACTGCCCCTATAAAAACCACACCAAAGGAGGGGGTGGTGTTGTTTGTATTACTACTACTACTACTACTTCTTTGAAAGAAATGCACTTCAAACTTACCTATTTGCATGAGTGTTTCCTCCATGCTGTTGGTGGCTGTCACCATTGCAACTGAAGCCCCCAGAGGGTCACTGTCAGGGAACTGCACAGGTTCGGGGACAATGCGGCGATCGTTTAACCCAAGAGGTCCAGCCAGTAATTCAAACTCCTCTTCTCCTGTCAGCTTTTCATCTTCATCTACATCTAACATATCCCAGTCTTCTAAAGTTGGAGAAATATAATTACACTTGGTTACAAAAGCTAAAATGGTAGATAATTTCACTTATTGAAAAAACAGTGCTAGGTATAAAATGTGTATTGTAATCTACAGCACAGAGGTCTTACAAACTTATCTTCTGATGCTGACACAGACACCACACAGTAAATCAGAAAAACAAAATCCTGCTCTTGGCTCCTCTTTATTCAACTTCATCTTTACATACACTGCACACAAGTTTCATGGAAGACTCTGTTAATATTAAAGTGGCTTTTCTCTAAAAATACTGAGAAGCGGAGATACACATTTGCACTTTGAATCATGGTAACAAGTATTAAAGTAACAGGTATTAAAAACTTCTGGTCTTCATATTTATCAAAAAAATGTGCATGAATTCCTACGTTGTAATTGTACAGCCACTGACTTTTTCAACTAAAAAATTTTTTCAACTAAAAAAACTCCCAACTAAGATGACTTTAAAATATACTTTCATGTACAGTTTCAGGTTTATTTGCATGGAAGTACATTCATGAAAAAATAAAACACTATGCAACTTAAAAACTTACCTTCATAGACACTGTCCTGTTTACCTATTAAATCAGGAGCCTGGCCTTTGTACCTGTACAAGAAAATAACAAAGCAAGTGACTGAATGGCTCTAATATTTTACAAATCTGCATAACAATTTTACATCTGGTTCCCTATTAAGTACAACTTTACTGTTAGGTCTATGTAGATTTATGAATTATTCTAGAAATGCTTAGTAGGAGAGAAATAAAAGGGCTTCTAAAAGTGTGTGTGGAGGGAGAAAGCATTTTTCAGCACTAAAGTGAGACAGGCCATACTCGAATTGTCAGACAAAATTAATAAAAGTTTTCAAAAATCATTAAGAAGTAGGCAACATCCCCAGAAATTATTCCTTCTTTTTCATGTAAAACCCAGAAGTGTCAAGTTAATCTGTTGTTGTGGTTCGACCCTGGCTAAATGCCAAGGACTCACACATAGCCAACGAGAAGAGAAAAAAACCCCAAAGGCTTTTCATGAACCTTTGTGATAAGGACTATAAGCAACTTCTTAACTATTGCACAAGCAAAACAGGCTCTAACTTGAATATTAAGAATTTATTATTACTAAAATCAGAGCTTAATCAAACTCTTAAAACGCTGATGCCAGTAAACACGCTTCAGCCGCTTCCTTTCTTTAGGCAGAGTATTCCACCATCTTCTATCTCTGTACCTTTCAGAAGTTGAGGTTTTAGATTTGCTCTTCAGGGCCAAGTATTTCTCCCTGCAGATGCCACAGAGTAAATAGTAGGGGTTGCCACTGCCACACTCCCCCCCGAACCAGCCGTCCACGTAGGAGCCGTTGCTGCGATAGCCCTGGCGGTTCGCGCTGCGCCCACAGCCCGGGTGGTTCCTCTTCATGTGCTGGTTGAAGCTCACAACACTGGACTCACACAGCTCACAAACCACCACTTCTTCTCTGTCTTCAGATTCACAAACGTGCTGCACAGCAAGGGTTTCACATGTTATTTGGACAGCACAGCTAGCTTAACAGTAATATTATATGGTCAACTTGCACAAAAGCAAAGCATAAACAGACAATTTATGATGTAATGAAAAAAAGACCATCTCAGAACAGGAAAAACAATTGGAAGTAAAGTTTCAGAGGAGAAAATTTCCTATTTGACTTCAGATCGACTCAAAATTCTTGACAGTGTAACTTTTCACATGTAAGCCTGTTCACATTCAACACTGTCTTTATCTGGATCTCCTCAGAACTTGTCTGCAACTAGATCTAACAAAGACAAGAGTCCTTTTTTGTTTCAACAAACAAAAAAGCAACAACAAGTACTATCTCTGTCAGCAAATTTCAAGGTTTTACCTGAATAAGTAGTTCATTTTTCTATAATTACATTTCTGTCCTATGTCAGTAATTTCATTGACATGTTTCAGTGAAACAAGTGTTCTGAAATTCAATACACACACCAAAACCTGCTTCCATATTGAAGTCAGGTAACACCACAATTAGGAGATGAAACCTTAGTCCTATGGGCTGATTGTCTAATTCAACACTGATTATCCAAAAATTAATAAACTGCTGTTACTACATTTTGTTTCCACCTCAATAGTTTTTTAGTGCTCTATACAACAATTCAGTGAGGAATGTCACCACATCCTTCCCAAAGAATGAAATACATGACATAAATTAAGAAAAACTGACTTGTTACAGATCAGATACTATTAGTAATAGCAGTGGAAGACTCATTTACAACTGTGTTATCTCACACAGCTAAGGCATCTGGAACCCCTACTTATTTATATCATCAGGACAACAACTATACTGGTTCTGTTCTCATCTTTCAGGGAAGGGAGAAGAAAAATTATGTACATGTAGAAGTGCAAAGCAAGAATCACAAGAAAACACTATTCTTAATCTAGAAATGAAGCTACAGAATAGAAGATTTTAAGCACTGCTGGCATTTAGAGATATTTTCAAACAGGCTATAAGCAACACATGTTACTTTCAATTTACAAACAGGAGCATGCAAAAAGCAGTAAGTTAAAGCAGCCCCCGCTGCAGTCACACACACCCAGGTGGGCCAATCCAATACCTCTGGGATCCACATTCCCAGAATATCATTATCACTAGCCAGGTCTTGCCCAAACATTGCTTCCATGGCTTCATCATCGAGGTCAATCTCCAGCTCCTCGTCCAGGTTGAAGTCGTAGAGAGCCCCCGGGTCCTGCTGCAGGGAGATGCCCTCCCTGCGGCTCTGGTTCCTGTGGGCCTGCACGGAGCGGTACAGTCCCGCTCGAGGGGCGAGAGAGAAACAGCAAAACAGCACTTTTATTTCACATGTCACACACACGACTGTACTTTCAACCTCTTTTTTCTGTTTTCAACTCTTCTGCTAACATAATCTACTTATTACTATATAAAGCTCTTAAATATACATTGATACAAATCAATGTATATTTATATTGATTTGTAAATATCGATGGGTTTTCAAAATTTCATGCTAAGTCCAAATCCTCCTCCTAGTTATTTACTGGCTAAGCCAAGCCCCTGGAAGTCTTTGAGTGCACTTACCAGCCCGTGCCAGCAGTGTTCTGGCAGCCAAATCAAATTTGTGCCTTCGTGTCACAGCCGAGCGACTCCTGGAGGGAGGTCCACTTGCAGAAGCTGCATTATCCACATGATCCATATTGTCAGGGCTACAAGAATTTGTTTTACAGGTAAGTCAAACCAAGTTTTAAATAACCACATAGAGTAAGGAAGGAAAAATACCACATTGTATTTATTAGCATTTGTTTATTTCTGTCATGGAGTTAAAAAAAAAGGTTTGGAATTCAAGAATTTTCAGTTCCACTGAGTACATATTTACTGTGATTTTGACTAGGACATTTACCTCAAATTAGATGCACCAATGTCTACATCTATTTGATACATCCATAGTGGCTAAGCACTGCAGAAATTTTCAGAGAGCACTCATTTTTTGCTATGTTAAATACAGCTTGATTTCGGTTTTTTTTGTCTTTTTAGAAGAAATAAAACCAACATCTTGTTGCTGGCTGAGTTAACCCCTGGTTTTCCCCAAATCTTTTGCAAAACATGAATTTAAGTTACTTAGTAACACTTGTTGCTTGTTTGATTTCTCCCAACTGAAATCTGTGAGTTTTCCATGAAATGACACTCTGGGACAAATTAACTGATATCCACACATATCCTGCTGGGATCAAGAAATGTGAACACAAATGTTCTCAAAATATACCCTGTCACCTTCTCTATTAAAAAAAAAAAGTTGCCATGATTCCTAAAAGGTGTCACCTAAAAATATAACCACTGCTTCCAGGATTTAAAAAACCCCAACAAAACCAACAACGAAAAAGAATCCACCAAAAATACCCAAAAGAAAAACAACCACTTTTCCTCCTTGTTTAAGAGATAATTCAGCTCTGAGGTTGTGAAGGTGACAGAGAAAGTAAACTTCAACTCAGTTTTCACCTGCCCTGGACAAACCAAGTATTAATTTAAGAAGAAAAAGGGAGAAAAATACCTTCTCATGTATACACTGAAGGAAAAAAAGTACATCAATGAAATTTTGCTTTATTACTCAGTCTTTCAGTTAAAATGCAACTGTAAGCCTTCGGTTTTTTCCTTCCTCTTTCCTCTTTTTTTTGGGGGAAACATGCTCAGTTACGTTCTTCCCCAGTTCTGCACACAAACAGTACCAGAAAATAAATGCCCCACACACCTAATTTAATTGCATCTTTGCTCCTACTCATGCTGGAAAAAAATTCCAAGGCAGCACTACAAAGTCACACTGTCAGCAACAAGGAACTTGTGAGATCTCCAGTTCTGGGACCAGATTACAAGCAATGACAACCACATGACATGTTACCTTTCACTAAAGCCTTCCTCCATTTCAGTGGCATCAGCAGATGGGATATCTCCTGGAGACTGCAAATAACAATGATCCCCAGATTTCCCACCACTGCCAGAGACGATTGTCCCATGTCGGGAATCTGCAGTCCCTTCTGACTGGGGCTCTTCATCATCCTCATTCCCAGGGTGCTCTATCATCCACATGGCCAGGACTGTGATATTCTGTGCATCTGCTTCTCCTCTGGCACCTGAAAGCAGGAAAACCACACTTTAAAACTGTATTTTAGCAGTGATGATTATTAAAAAAATCAAGCTTTCTTCCCCCATAAAAGGTTCTAGAAATTAAAAATTAAGTATTCTACTAAAAAAAAAGTTTTCATGCATATCTAATTTTTGTGTTTAAACTGGTATTATAGCCATAGGTTACCTGTAGCTTCCATAGCTTTTGCAATTTGCCTGAGGGAGAACCCCATCTCCAGCAAGGGAACAGCAATGGCAGGAGGAGGAGGGGATGTGGAAAGTCGGCTACTTGGATCAGACAAAGCTTAAAAGACAGAAAATGTCAAATTTAAAGTGCAGAAATCTTTCTTTAGTGTTACTTTACTAGACCTTACTGTGATATACTAGCTTCAAATAAGGGAATATTTGCTCTCAACTTTTGTCCCAACTGCTTTCCACAAAGTAAGATACTTCTGTAATGAAACCACACGGTGTTCATTCTTATTGGTAACAAAGATTATCTATGACTCTGTTTGATCAAGCATGATACTGATGATAATCACAGAACTCTCAAGACATTTCTATAATTTTCATTTAAAACTGTATCAAGTTATCTAGTTGATCTATATTTCGGTAGCTTAGATAAAGTTTTCCTTGTCCACATCATCAAGACTCCCAAACGTTATGAGATCACATGCACATTCTTCTTGAGGTACAGCAAGAGACCTCAACTAAGCTGGTAAACTATGTGGAAAATTTCTTTGTGGATGACAACTACACTTCTGTGCAGTCTTTCAATGAACTCTAAAAAGGCCACTTACTGCCCCCAAACCAGTTTCCTTATTATTTGCCAAAAAAGTGAGTTCTGATCAGTGAAGGCAACAATGCACTAGCAAACACTCTTGTAAAGATGGTATCATGACCAGAAGTAAGTCACCCCATAATTAAAAAAAAAAGAAAGAAATGTGAAGCTGAACAGACCAGCTGCTATTGCAATAAATGAACCCACTAAAAAGCCCAACTAACAGCATGGATGTAAGAGCAAGAATAAAAAGTTGTATCACTCAGGAATTTTAAAGCACAGATTTTGTTTCTCAGCAGGAATATGAGATCTGGAGAACATACTTTAACTCAGACTCTTCTGTTCATTTAATACAAAACACATAAATATGTAGTTTCTTTTCAGTATTATCTCTTTTGCAATGCAACACTCATTTCTGCTCTTTACAAGCTCAAGATACTCAACAATTTGCTCAGTATCCAGCTGAGAACAGTCTCCAGCTATTCCATTCTGTTTTGAAGCCTCCCATTGAACCTTCATATGACTAAACAACAGCATGGGGAATCCACGAAGGTTGGACAGCCCTTTCTCATTAAATATGATTAATTGTAATGAGCTGTACTGGTGTATGTGTCATAAAATACACCAATTCCTGGTTTTGGAATTTCTTGTCTGGTGTATGATCTAACAAAAGCTAGAAAATCAGTGCACTTAACAGTGGCACACAACCAAGGAAACAAGCCAAAATCAGATTAACATTTTGAAACAATTACCAATTATACTGCATTCTGGGTTTACACATGCAGTTTGTAATCCCATCCACAGCTTTTAAAAACTCATTTCATTTGCTTGATAAAGTCTACAGCTGAACACTCTACATTTTTTGCCCTGAGATAGTCATCAAAAGGTTTTCAACAACGTTTTGCACGTTAGGTTGCCTTACACAGAAATGCTGTTGGTTTTCAATGTGTAAAATCATGTCCCTGAAGTCCTGTGAATTTCCCCACACTTCTACCCACACTGACAAGTTTACCTGTACGATTGGCAGGCCTTGCAGACTGGGAATCAGGAGAAGTCAGACTTTGTCTCCTTCCAACTTCATCTGAAGGAGATGTTGGTAAAGAGGATATTGGAGGAGTCTGAGCACGTCGTGCTGGAAGTACAGTTGTAGTAGGATAACTGGAGAACATTTGCCTTAAAAAAGGACAATATACATTTCTATTAGAAAGAGCTACACTGAAAAAGGTCCGACACAAGAAATACATGAAATTAGAGTGCACTTGGCCACTCCTACTTTACAGCAGTGGAGTTCTGTAAGGGGAAGGCACAATACATACACTGAGACAAGCACAAAACCCATCAGAACAGCTCATTCCTACCAACTTTACACATAAAGTTAAATTGTAAGTGTGCACCTCAAAAGGGCCCTCACAGACCAAGGGCTGTCCTGGGAGATAAAACATAAGTAAACACCTTCACCATTTCCCCAGTTTGTCCAGAACTCAGGCTGACTAATAAATCAGGTAAGTATTTTATTTTCACTGTCCTGATACGAGGACGTTGTTGTGGCTTTTATTACATTATATCTGCAAAAACTGTGTATAGTAAAAGCTTAACAGTTTTTTATTTCTAGTAACACAAAACCCACAGGGTAAAGTAACTAATTAAAGTGTGTCCTCTGCAGAGGCAGTTCCTGACAGTAAATACAAATACTAGCATTTTCAAAGGCTTAGCTAAAGACATGTACTGTACATAAACCACACATAAATACACCCACAAAATCATTTCTGCTGATAGGATGCTTTACCTAAGAAGACTGAGAGGCATAACACCAGGTGACTCTGAAGCTGGAACTGTTTCTGTGTCAGTTACTGGAGTAGTAGCAGTGGTAGTATCCTCCAGAGAGCTGCTCATGAAAGATGTTGTGCTGGAAGCAGAAGGGCTGGTTGTAACTGGTGTTTGGGCTTGCTGAGACTGATCACCTTCTTCTACTTGTTGCTCCACTTCTGCAACAGAAAAAAGGACGTTACAGCAGTATTAACATAATTGTGTAGAGCAAAATAGTAGCTGTGGCTAAACTTTCAACTTTTAAAAATAACTAGCATTCCAAATTCTCCCCAGAGAATGGGGTGTGCAGCAATGCACACCATACACACACTTCTGCCAGTAACTCAGGAAAGAAATCATCAGTGGAAGCTGTTCCCACACTGATAGAAGGTAAACAGCAAACAAACCATTTACTTACACCAGACCTTATGATACTTAAGATTTATGGCTGTAACAACCAGGACTATTCTCAAAATAAGCAAAAGGGGAAGAAGTCTTAGAGATGCAAATAGATCTGATTAACCATAAAGCTATTTTTAACTCAGCTGTGCGAGTAACCATTTCACGAAGGGTTTTTTTGTTGGTTTAGGAGAGCAAATCCTTCTGACAAGTATATACAGAACTGGTAATTCAAAAAAAATATTAAAGACAAATTAGAAATTCTTATATTTCTGACTGAGATACATTCACTTTTCATTAAAATAAGGAGTTAGAGAAAAGGCAAGAAAGTCAGTATTATATCTGCAAAACAGCTTTGCAAAACTTCTGTCCGATTAAGACTCCTCCAAAGTATGACCCCCACAAAATTAAAAGACTGTGTTATTTGTATAAATATTAATGTAAGGCCTATACTGTAATAATTTTGAAAATGTACCTTGTTTAAGTCTGCCACCAAACTGGTCCTCCAGCAGCCCATGAACCACTAACTTGTAGATCATGGCTTGTGCCCGTTCCAGGTCAGCCAGGCCCAGAGCTCTCTTGATGGGCGAGCGCATCACTGCCCGTTTGACCATGTGCCTCATCAGGAACTGCAGGGCTGCCCTCATCTCAACATCTTCATGAACTACTGGGGAACTGGCACAGTCAGAGTTGTGACCGTTTTCTGCCAGCACTTTTGGTATCAACAGTAGCTCAGCGTACTTACTACAGCTAAGGAGAACACTGAGTGACTTCATAGCACCCAGATAAAGGTAAGAGAGCTGCACAGCTCTGATTTCTGACTGCACTATATCATGACTTCTTGGAGTATGTTCGTGATTCTTTTTTCTTCCTTCAGCAGGTTGGTGTTGGGAGTCCACACCTAGTGTTGATGGTTCTAAAGAAAAGGATGCAATTTCATTTTCTGACTTGGAGCTCGTGGCACCATGTCCTTTATCATCAGCGCTTTGGCCTAATCGCGTGTCTGATCCAACATCACCCTCTGTTTTCTGCTCCATTTCCCCTTTATCTTCAGATTCATGTCTGTGTTTTTTCTCATGTCTCTTGGTGCTCTGCTTTCCCATATCTTCATGAATGCCAGTCAGATAGGTAAGGTCCAGCAGCACAGTAGCTGTCAGCCCACGAAATCTTGCAACGTCAAAAGGCAGTGGTTCACAGGGCTCCAGATTATACAATGGAGTATCACTAGGCGACCAAAAAGTTGGGAAGCTTTAATAAAGATCAGAATGACACAGGAAAAAGCAAGTGAGGGAGAGACAGGAGGAAAGTACAGGAAATAATGTAGGCAAAGCAAGATGTAAACTATATTTGATAAAAAGAAACAAACCGATTCTAAAAATTAAATGCAAATAGGGGAAAATGAGCAGAAAATGACCAGAAAACAGGGAGATATGGTTTCAAAGTAAAGGCAACAAAGCATACATAGGTTTTCAACAAGCACTGAAACCCAGAACCCCCACAGAAGCTCTAAACTCTGTGCTGACACAGGCTTTGGCTACATTATTTAGGAATATGTAACAGACTTCTATCAAGAAACACAACCTTAAGCCAAGTTTTTATCATCATACGTGAGCTGAGTCTGTGAATAGGTATAAAAGTTTATAAAGAAAACTTTTTCACGTTCAGGAAAAGCTTTGATTGACCTCACGTTCCTGTTCAACTATTCATCACCACACTACTGACAGCTTGTAATTCTGTCTCTGCTATGTCAGGACAGATTCCCTGCCAAAGACACTGAGTTTTTAACGTCAGGGGTCAGAAAACCCAAAAGACACGTATATCCATCTGTCTGTCTATGTTCACTGATAAGTTGTGGTAATATTTAGGACTGTTAACACTTGACTGATTTTCATTTGAAGCAAGACAAAAATTCACCAGCCCATATTTCCATATATCTTCTATTTTCCATACATCCAGCAGATAAATTACTTTTGATCTTCCTTTTATTAACCCAAAACGTTTTCCCATCTTACAACATAAACTTCTACCTAAAAATGGAAGCAACCTTTAGCCTGGTTTTAATTAAGAAGGTAAACTCCAAACTTAATTCAGTGCTTTACCAAGACCTTCAAGGGCTGTAGCACTTCACTCAAATAATGCTTCAAGTTATTTGAAGGGCACACTTACTTTAAGGCTATATTGTCACACAAGCATTCTTCAAAGAATTTATATCTGGAACTAAATCAATTGCACCTCAGTATATTTAGTTAAAAGTGACAACAGCCTTTGCAAAGACATAACGCTGCAATAGCTCTAAGAGGCAAATTGACCTTGGCTGTTTTAAAATGTAATTGTAACTGCCAGTAAAAAAAAAAAAAATTACTGCTTAATTTCTCCAGAAGACTATGGTTCAGCTATAGGCAGGGGAAGTTTAAGAAATTAAGTGAATCAAATTTTTTCCACACAAAAGCACAGGCCAATTCCTGTGAGAGCACCAGAGTCTAGAGAAGCCACTGGCTTCATTTCAGAGTTTCCTTCCAGGCACCTTCCCTCTGAAGGTATGTCTGCAAGACAGGTGGAAAAAAGGAGTATTTCCTTCCAGCCTCCTCCCTGGTACCATCCTACCATCACTGGCAGAACAGCAGCTCTGGAGTGTTAACACCTAACACGGGGCATTCCTTGGGCTCTCTAAGGCAGGCCAGGCAATAATGAACACTACTTTGAGGCAGCATTAATTTCACTACCACTGAAGCCTAAACTTAAAACAACTGACCAGCACGACTCCAATGTAAAACGTGTGTTACTTCTGAACATTTCCACGCACAAACCACCCCAGACTGTGGGGGGAAAAAAAAAAAGGCACAGGAAACGCACATACCTGATTGTAATCTCTGCTTCATCCCACTGCACCTTGGCCGAGGTGCTGCCTTCCTTCACGACTCCCAGCAGGGTGGCGTGGCGGCCGGTCTGCTTGTGCACACAGCGCCCTCCGACGCGCAGCCCGGCATCCACGCCGCCGATGACGGCCAGCACTGGCCACACCTCGGCACACAGCACCTTCAGCTGCAGCTCCGACAGCTCCGCCACGCCGTGCCGCCCGTGCCGGCTCTTCTCCTCCTCCTTGTTCTCCTTCTCCTCTCTCGCCTCGTTCTCTTCTCGACTCTGAACCGAGCGGCTTTTCTTGAGCTTCTGACCCGCTTCTTTGAGACACGATTTGATTTTGTTCAGCCTTTCCATCATTTTTTTGTTGATGCAGTGTGTCCAGCGGTCCGTGCGGTGGAGGATACGGATGAGCTGGATCGTGGCTTCTGCCAGCACTGCAGCAACGGGACTGCAGATTGGGTCCCCGGGCAGCAAATCTCGTGGTGTCCCACGCATCTGCATATCACAGATTTTCACCTAAGGGTTTAGAGAGAACCGTGGAAAAGTTACCTTCTCAACATACCTGGAGAAGCTCTTTCTATAAATGCAGGACTACCCTGATGAAGAGAAATAATTATTAGCATTGTCTTTTTTTGCTTGAGATCCCCAGGAAATCCACTCCGAACAAAACCTCCAACCCTTCAAACTCGAGGATGCTGAAATTACAACAGCTCATGTTTCTCACATAAGACTTCCAATAAATCCCAATAATACGTATTATTGGGATAATACATTATTGGGATAATACGTTCTCCCTGGTTTTGGGGAATGGGATTTTTTTGTGTAGAACATTAAGTCTGTAAGTCAATTTTAAATAATAAAATACATTTTAAATTTAAAATAGATTACAATAGTTAAGATACTGTGTATTACCAACACTGTTTTGATCAGGAATCCGAACCAGCACCATACAGGCTGCTATGACGAAAGCTGACTTTATCCCAGCCAAAACCAGCACACCCAACACAGATGAACATTTACCTTCTCTCCTGGATTACTGCTATAGAACATAACACAAGGGTACAATTCAGCTGCATCCACATCTTCAAAAGCTAGTTTTGGCTCCTGGTGAAAAAACAAAATAAAACCCCCTCAAACTGAGAATACCTTAACAAGCAAAAATACGAAACATGAAAAAGTTATGCCTGTGTTATAAACATTTTAAATACTGAAACTGTCACATTTTAACTATCATGCTTATCCATGTCATATTACTGTTGCAAAAAAAAAAACCCCGAAAAACCAATAGATGATAAATACCTCTCCATTTTTACCAAAGGAAATGGTTCTTGCTTCCATATCCAACACACATGTGATGAAATCTCCTTGGGTGAAGCTGGACAGAGTCAAAGTCTGCTCTCCATTGTGGTAAAGGTTGCCACTGTAGGCTCTGTACAGCCACATATCCGAGGTGGTGCGATGGTTGAAATCATGCACTGGCCAGCGAGAAACTCCCACACATGTGCCCTCATTGCCTCTGTTCTCCTTCACTATGTAGAACTAGCAGGCAAAACAAACAGGGAAAAGTCAATAACATACATTTGGACATAATAAAGCAATTGTATTTTTAACTCTTTTTCTCAGAAGCTTTTAATAATAAAATAATACGTTTATAAGGACAAATTGTGCTCTACCTCTAAAATGACATCTTGGTGTGCAAGGACAAACACTGGCAAGTCATTGAAGATAAATGTACTAGTAATGAGGAAAACTATATGTAAATACACAAAGAAGTTGTGAGAGTTTTTTCTGGACTCAAGAGATACACAAACAGAAGTTGGGCTACAAGTGCTAAAAATAATAGTACAGAGAAAAATAGGCTTTTTGCCTCATGTTCACAGTGTCAGACCACAACTGTGTATGTATCTCTAATCCTAAAAAAAAAAAACCCAACACACACTCCAGATGATGTATTAAAACACTATTCTTGCCAGTCAGGCTGATGTGCCTTTTTGGAAGAAAACATCTTGTGTTCTGAAGTGTTTTTTGCAGAACAAAAATCAAAATCTACATATTTCAGTAGGTAACTTTTGCAAAACTATGCACATTTGTGCTGATTATGAATCTTAGGGACAAGTACTATCAGCTCTACAAATACACAACACACATTCACAGTCTCCAATCTCTGTACTGAAATATCCAAATGGCAGCACTCAAAAGCAGCCACAAACTGTTTCCTTTGAATTGAAAATCACAGAATGACTTGGGCTGGAGAAGATCCTTAAAATCATTTAAGTCCAACCATAAACAGAACACTGTCATTGACTCAAGGATGTTGCCATAAGGGAAAAAACACAGGCAGCTGTTGTTAATGATTTGTAGCACATTTCCAGAACAAAGTGAGAGGTTAAGAAATACACTTTTATGCAACCTACCTTCCACTGGTAACACCCAGAAGTAACTCCAGTGGATGCTAAACCATATCCTTTGCCTCCACTCCCGTGAGTCAGAATCTGCCCATTCTCCACTATGCAGCACTGAGCTTTCTCAGGATCAAAGGACACTTCCTGAATGGGAAGATTCTCATCCTCATCTTCAGACTCTCCTTGCTTCTACCAGAAACAGGACAAAACATTTGTGGTAAATGTAATTCAGGTGCATTCAGTCACAAGACAAAGTACAAGCATCGTTACCTGGAGCTTCATTTCTTGCTCTTTCTCCTTTAGTTGAATTGCGTGTTTGGCCTGAGCTATTGGAGCCTCCCACATGCAGTCAGACAGAAGTGAGAACAACCGTTCAACCACCTGGTGTATTGGAACACAACACACTTTCACTCCAACATGAGCACAAGTAACATTATATTGCTTTACTTCGCTCTGTAGGTATAAATGTCAAAATATTTAGTGGTCTTAGATTGATAAGTATCTACACTGAGCCTCACCTGATCTGGATTTTGAACAAGTGAAATAGAAGTTTCATGAAACATAAGTTTTAGAAGAAACAGGTGTAAAAGTTTGTAACAAAATATACAGACCTGAGCCATTTGATCATCTTCAACACCAGATTCACACGCAGGCAATACAGCTTCCAGCACATGGAGTGCCAGCAGTCTGGTCCTCAGATTGCCAACCAAGGGAACTCCTACAGATGGAACAGTATCAACTGAACAACTGCATCAATGGAACAATGTGCCAATAATCTGCAAGTGCCTTCTGCATCAGGCCTGGTTACACACCACCAGTGCACCAAAGTGGAACTCATGTACTGCTCAAGTTAGGGTTGATTTTTCACTATGTAACACATGTTCTAACAGGGCTTAATTTCTGGAACTGCACAACAGAAATGTAAGTAATCACTGAGCACACCTTGACAAGGTCATACCTGAGCAACACTTCTGAGAAGCAATGTTAAGAAGCACTTCTGTCCACTTTGGAGATGCCATTTTTGACTGAATTGCTTTTGAAGACACAACTCTACGTAGGAAAACCAGAAAGTCTCCCAGGTGCAATTCTGCTGCATGTTGTTTTCGGAGGGCAGCTAGGAAGGGAAATCAAAAGTTTGCACTTACAACCCCCTAATGTTTTGTGACCAGCAGTCCTTGTTACTGGCAACAATCTGTTCTGCAGGTAAAAACACCATGATCCCTGGTGGCTGGTTGTTAACCCTGGCTGGCTGACAGGTGCCACCCAACTGTGCTCTCACTGCTGCTCCTCAGCAAGACAGGGATAAGAAATAAGACAATGTTTGTGAGTCAAGGTAAGGGAGGAAGACCATTTTTTTCTCCCTCATGGGTAAAACAGACTCAACTTGAAGAATAATTTAATTAGTTTAATTTATTATCAATGAAAAACAGAGTAGGACAAAATTAAGATATTAGTATTTCATTAATTTTTTGCTGCAGACTTTTTCATCCAACATAGTGTCACCCTCTTGCCATCCACTCAGACTGCAAAACTGCTTAATACAAGGCAAAAACAACTACTTCTTGAACAAAGCCATATTTATTTGTAGTTTGAAATTTAGATAACTATTTCCTATGACCACATTTATGACAAATACTACCACCACCAACTCATTTTTCAAGGAAAAGTGTGCTCTCTTCCTAGTTCCAAACAAGATGGAGTAATTCTTTTTCTCAGCCTGCTCTTATCCTTGTTTTATGCATGAATTCTATATAAATCTGAACAGAGCACAAAATTATTTGCTGACTTTGATCTCATTTACAGAGTTAAAAGTGACCCAACAAAAACCACAACACACCAGAGCACATGAAGACCTCAACATTTAGTGGTTTCTTCTATTATGTTTTATGTTATTTTAAAAATTGGAACAGAAATTATGCAAGGTAATTACCTCTGAAGTCTCTCTTTTCATTATCCCCAATCGAATCTGCCTTTTTTGATTCCACTTCATCTTCTTCACCTTCCCCTTCTCCAAAGGAAGCCATAAGCATCACACCAGCTTGTGATAACAAGTTCTTCAGCTGACTGCATAACAGATCCAGCAAAGACTGGACCACCTTTGGGCTCAGTTTATCAGCATAGGTTCTATACACACACACACAAAAAAGTAAAAAGAAGAGTATTTGAGAGCTGATCTGAGGAACAGTCATTGCAGCAGGTTGCTTTGTCCCATCCTCCACTATAGGCTTGGATTAGTATTATTTCAATTCTGTTTTTAAAACACATTAAGACTGTCTAATCTTTGAAGTCAAAAGATACATTTTCAGTACATCCTAGGGGAAAAAGAACAACTTTGTTAATTAAGCATAATTCCACTGCAACTTTCAAAGATGGGGAGTTGTTTCTGTGAGTTTGGTTTTTTTTTTTGTGCAGGGTTATTGGAGTTTTTTACACAACAAATTTGGCAGGTAAATGCAATGTGTTGTATGAACACTGCAATACAGTGTTTACTGTATACTGGTACAAACACAATTTATTTATCAGTCTTACATGCATCTTTCCTATGAACAACAGAACTACTCCTTTTTTCTTAGATTATTTCACTCATTTCTGAGCAACATTTATTGTCCTAAGGAAAGCTCACTCAAAAGAAGACTTATTTTTAAAGGGGGCTGAAAAGCTTAACAATTAAGTTTCCCAAAGAGCATCTGACACTCACCCCGTGGTGATGGCAAGGATCTGGAGGAGTCTTGTACTGGCTACTTTCAAAGCTGTGCTGAGCTGAGAAATGCCAGTTTTGGGCAGCAGCTGCAGAGGTTGTCCCAGCATGGTGTCTGTGCCACACAGCTGGGACAGCACGTTCAGCAGGCCAGTGGAGATGGCCAAGGACACATCGACAGGCTGGTAGTGCACACTCAGAGCAAACACTGTCACCAACAGAAGACGCTGCTGTGCTTCTAAGATTAAAATAAAGTTGGTTTTAATCAATAAGCTGTTTAGAATAAGAATACTAACAGAAGAACAGTAGATTATTTTTTATCAAATTTAATGAATTCAATTATCAAGGAAAGAGTGAGTCTTCTTTGTTAGATACTTTGAGGTAGTCTTTCTGATGTACCATTGTAGTCCCCTTTAACTCAATGTAACTCTGTGTCAGGGTTGTCCAAGGAAGAGTATCATGCAGATCTGGTTTGTGATATCAGTGTTCTGGGGCTAAATCTCAAACCAGAATCTTCTCTCCAGAATAAGGATAATTGGGTGAAATACTTCATTTTCTACCTGTACTTCGTGTTGGTTCTCAAGAAATTGCTTTCAGTTCCATTTCAAGTGAAAAACCACAACAATTCAGGTAAGAATGCCCATTGGGTTCTACCAACAAATTCCAATTACAGAGCTCTCTTCTGTACTGAAGCTCTTGGTCAGTGCATGTACAAAGGCAAAAAGAGGTGCAAAGTTCCAGCTATCCCTTAACACAGAAGCACATGGCAATATCTGAGTATAGAAGGACAAAGGGCTTTCCAAAGAGGTGAGGTGTCCTGTTGCTCAGTTTAAGGTTTAAAGAAAGTTCACTTGAACACAGGAAGAGATTGGAGACTTCTCACCTTTTCAAAAAATTGCTTATCCCTGAAAAACCTTTTGAAGCCCCAAAGTCATGGGTGGCTGTGGAAGATTGTGGTGTGTGGAAGAGAAAGGCTGATAATACTTAAACAACTTCAAATACCAAGGCCTAACACTCAAAGAAAACAAAGCCAAAGAAAAGTTAAAAAGCTTCTCTCTTAGGAAAAGAAGTCAGACAATTCAGTGAATTCTGGTCACTAATCTAAAAGTCTGCTTTGTTAACATACAAGCTGTTGTACTGTATATTAGTTTTCACTTACCTATGTGATGTTTATTAGCTTGTAGAGCTCTTTCTAATGTAGCAGATAATTGCTGGTAAATTTTGTGCACAGCCACCTGGATTTCAATCTGAATGCTTCTTTTGGCTGCTCTGATGCCATCCTGGGCCAATCAAATAAATACTGTGAGAACTGATACATTTTTATCACTCAACTATTGAAACAGGAGAAAGGACTGAAGTACACACCTGGTAGTGATGCAATCTTACACTCTCTCCTTTGGCACCTGCATGTCCTACAGTGCCCAAACCAAAGCAGCCAGCAAGAAACTGGAGTCTAACAGAAGTAAGCAAGGAGGAGGACTGAAATCCTGGTACTTGACGATTTCCCATTAATGGCACACTGCCTTTTTCCTCCATCCCTGACAGAAGCACTAAAATCTGATGAAGTGCCTCCAGACGAAGCTAAAAATAAAGGCAGACAAAAGACAGTATTAAGTAAGTAGCCAGTATCCTTAGAAATTGAAATTGGATCATCTCCAACTGTAAGCAAGGATGGATGAGGCAGCTGTCCTCTCCTTGGCACATTTTTTTAAAAAGTCAATACTTCCAATTTTGTTTTAGAGTTTATTTACATAAAGTTCCCAGTTCCAGTTAAGGTATTTAACGGAAAAGAAAGAAAAATGTCCTTAAGAGATAGAATTTGGACAATGTTTAAAATCCCTAAAATGAGCACAATGTATAAGGAATAACAAGAGTTGTTAAACTGAAATGTACCTCAGCCCTCAGCTGCTGCTGCTCCATGGCAATTACTGATGCTTGTGGACTGGTGGACATACTCTCCTCTGGTTCCTTAAATGCTGGGGAGTTTCCCACATCTCCACTTACAAAGCTCACAACATTTTCAATCAAAGTATGAACTCCCAGGGATCTTGAGAGATCAAAATCAGACTCCACGAATGAGTAGGACGTGTACAACCAATCCCTGCTGTGCTTCAGTCGCACCCACGAGTCACTCAGAGACTCCACCTGGCTGTGAATTGCTCCTAAAACACACACAAAGCAGCCCCTCAGTTCCAGTTCAACAAGTAACACACTTGGGCAGCAGGGAGACACTAAGCTGCTGCTATTCATACAGGTGGAAAATGAATATTCTTGTTAATTATATCATGCATTAAGCAACTTAGAGCCAAACACTTAATTTAAATTTACAGCAATTTCCCTAAAGAAAAGGCTGTGTTTCTTTTAAATGTTAAGCAATATTGCAACACGCTGCCACGTGAGAAAACAAAAATAGAGAAGCCACTCAAACTGCTCAGCTTAAAGCTAGAACACTGAATAAAAATGCTTTGCAGCTAAATGACAAAAGAGTAAAGAAAATGTTTGATACAACAGAAATTATGCACTTGGATATTTATCTTAAGGTCTAGCCATGAAAAGGAGTGGGTTGGGCTTTAATCAAGCCTTTATATATTTCATAGTTTTGAAAAAGCACAATGTTATTTCGGATGAAATATTTACAGAATTCATGATTGCGGAAAGGAACAGGAAATTTTTATTTTAGACTAACAGAAAACATTTACTTTGACTCAAGATAGATACATGTATATTAAATACTACCTACAGCAAGTATGAGATCTGTATCTTTGTCATCTGGCAGTTTCACAAGTTTATTTTCAAGTATTTCCTGTTTCATCAGCATGTCATTACACTGCCTGAAACTTCACCACCACTAACACATGGACTTCTCCAAATGAGCACCAGCCATCAGGCTGCAGCACTGGAAATTAAATTTATCACCCCAGGTTTGATCTCATTTCCAGCAGAGTTTTGCTGGGACTCTATCCCTGGCACAAACGAGTGCCAGGTCACTCAAACCATCACTTCATTAGGAGTTAACCCATATACATCACTTAGTATTTTGTTGGGTTTGTAGCTGTTGGCCAACTTGGACCTATGCAAGAGGGCAGACCCTGCTCAGAACATTCCATCTGTACACAGAGGGAGTGTCTGGAGATCTTTGTGGAAACCTAATCTATGTTTAAACTTACTTTGAAATTCTAGTTTGGATTATTTTATATAAACTATGGATATTTTTAAAATATTTTTCCGTATTGTGCACAATGAGTTACAGACACCTTTTGGAGGATCACAACCCATTTGCAGGACTTGTATAAATCTGCATTACTTCAGTTTTTAAAACCTTTCTGCATGGCCTCAGCCTCAAACATTATTAAAAATAGCTGTTTTCAGGGAAAAAGTCCCCCAAATTCAGAGAAATTCACGTGTTCCAAGCTTGCTTTCATGAGGAAGGCTGAGTTCCAATGGTATCTCAGCAGTTTCAGGACCTCCTTTAAACACTGCCTACCTACAGCAGCTGCTCAGAGCAACGAGGAAAACACTGACCCAGGTTTTGAACTCAGGATAACTGTCCTAGCAACCATTCCACATAATTTTTTCCTGAAGGAAAGGCAAAGTGCTGTTATTCTGCCAATGGATCTGCACCTACAGGTCATGATTTGCACCTTCACACAACTTACAAATTCAAAATACTCTGGAATTTTTATTTTCCTTTGGAAACCAAGTAGTTAATCTCCACTTATTTGGCAAAAATTTAATTGCCAGGGGTGTGAATCATGAAAACCTGTTCACAACTCGCTTCCTTTTCTGTAAATAGTGTTCATGTATTTGCATGGTATCCCTCACACTTACCATAAACAGACTGCAATGGCTTCAGAAAGAACCATCACAGTACTTAGGTCATACAAGGCACTTTACAAAAATATACACACTCAAATTTATTTTGGATAATGCAAAGATTAAGTTTAAACACTACTTTTCAAAGTGCAATCTAATTTCCTAACCTCTGCTGCTTTATGTAACACAGCAATATTATGTGATTTACAGAGAACAACCTATTTTGTCATGTTTACCGTGAAAAAAATTATAGAAAATTATAGAAATTCTGTTACTTAATTTTACAATTTCTACCTGGCAACAGTATTTAAAACAAAAGTAAAGACAGATACTGCTCTACCCTAATTTTAACATTAATTCTTAGAATAGTTGTTTTAAAGTTCTCCTTTAAAATATACGGGGAAGCAGCAGGTGGGAAATCTAAGATGAAATAAGACAAAGTAGAATAAATGGTGACTAAAATCCTTAGTTTCATGTAGGAAGCAGTTTCCTGGCACATGCATGGGGAGCAGAGCCCAAGGGAGAGGATAAATGAAGCCCCAGATGACCTAAGGAAGCACAGATAAATAAATTACCAAGTCAACAAAATGTTGCCTCCACAGCAAGAACTCTTTGAAAAGCCCCCCAGACTCTGAACTGTCTCTGAGCAGGAGAGCTCCAACCATCCCAAAGTGACTTGACCTTCCTCCCCCTTACCTGCCCTACTAAGAAGCACAGCACAGAATCAAAGCATTTGTAAAGAAACAAAAAGCAATTCCAATGTCTTAAATCACAAGCTAAAGGAGACCTTTCAAGGAGAACATTAGAAGAAAATTTGGTTTTGATTGTCCATGAATCTTGTAAGAACTCCCACCATGTATTAATATAAACCTAAATTATTTCATATTTGAGAAAAGATTAGGTCTTAGATAATCATTTAGTGGGAAATGCAAGAGTTTTTAACTGTAAGAGCATTTTAAAATTGTTTCAAATTTGGAGAAAAGTCCAACGATTCTGAGACACAGATTAAATGTAAAACAATAGAAGTTACAGTTCAAAGGATAGAGCTTAAACACAAAGATACCAGAAACCAAAGTAACACCCTTGAGCACATTTAAGAATTAGAGAACACAGATCTAAAAGTAATATTTTTTTTCTCTTGAAGATGTTAAATATCAATAGAAGAATCAAAGGTATGATTGTGTATTGGAGCTTAGCTTGATTCTGTGCAATATCCATCACACAGAACTGATTGCAGTGCAGCACTTGCACAAGCCTCTACAATCACATGAACAGAGCTGTGCAGGGGAATAAACTTCAAGCTTACAGTGAAAAAAAAAAGTTTACTTGTCCTTATAAGCCAGCTTGTAATAATGGGTTTTCTACATGAATGTGGCACAGCTGCAATGCACACTTCAGAAAACAAAAAATGTGTAGGGAAGCCAGAGAGACAAAAAAGAAACATGCCATCAGTTACTTGCTTGAAGCTCTTCTTTTTTCTGGGGCTCAACTGGCCAAAAAGGAGTAAATACACTACACCACACAAGAATCAGAAGACAAAAGCAGACATTTGAAACAGAAGGTAACACAAAATCTCTTCCTCATATTAGACTTACACGACCAATCTCATCTCAATTGATACAACAATATACCAAGTATGTGGGAAAAAACAGTCACTTGTTTTGAGTTAGTACAGCCTGGACAACAGACATTCTAAATTCTCCACCTTCTTTTCAAGGAAAAAAAAGATAATCCCTGTTAACACAATTGCATTCACCAAGATGTGTTTAAGCCCTTTGCTCAAATACAATCTGTCAGTTTCCAGACTCAGAACTACAGGTACACTCCATTAGTACAGTTTAATTTAAATTTCACTGAAGTTGCTGCTTTTTTCAGAGTAACACTGTGTCAGTAACATGGAACAGGACACACAAACACACTGAAATTCACTGAAGTAAGAGGTATGTGATGAAAACCCAAGCCTGGAGGACTCCTGATTCATGATTTCATTGCTGAGTATGTGTTCCTTACTGCTATATTCCCAATGGATGTACAGCATCCCACAGGAACTGCACACAACAGCTACAACACTTGGAGGCTAATCCCTGCATCTGCAAAATTAGAGATTCATCTAAGCAAAAAAACAAACCAAAGGGCTTAGATACAAGGGAAAAATAGCAATGTGCTCATCACCCTCCACTGCAAAATTACTGAGAAAGACTTTCTTCAGGAATGGAAGGAAGTTTACTAATTCAGAAATAACTAAATAAGAGGAAGGAACAAGATACTCAAAGGATCTTCAGGCTGAAGTAGGAATACCCCAGTCCTGTATCTGAATAGACTGAATGAATAAAAAAGGCAATTAGAATAAAGGTTGGACCAAGTGGCTAAGATGTAATTGAGTAAAAAGAGAATGTTTTTCCTTCCATACTCATCTGCAAGACCATAGGAACTCACAGTGTTGGTAGGTTTTCTACTGCCAGTTTCCTATATTGCAATTTATGACTAGGAACAGCTTTCACACCATAAAAACCAGGCTATAACCAACAGTGAGATTCAATTAGTAAGGAAATGTGACCTGAACTGTGAACAATGAGCTGCTGCACTCAATAAACACAAGTTCTAAAATAGGCCAATCCACTCCAGAGGGAATCACTCTCTTGCCTGTAACAAACAAGCCACTCACCAATCCCCTGTAATTTTGACAAATTTGCAAGGACCAAATACTCTGCACAGAGCATAGCTGAGGATAAATTAGCCTTACAAAATCCCAGCTGGAAACACAATGTGTGGCAACAGTCCCATAAAAATTAGTGTGGTTGCATTCCAGTAAACTCATTGAGAAGAGATGAGAGGAACCTCACACCCATACATGAAGAAAAAAAGGAATTTTGACTCAAAAACCTAAGTCTTCAAAATAGCACAGCCCACAGGAAAAAATCAGTGTGATAGAAGGAAAAAAACCTTGCTTTCCAATTAGCTCTTCTTGTCAGCTTCCTTCACACAGCTTATGGAGACACACTTAGGAGAATAAATGTTTTCAAGGAATACTGCAAACTGCAGCAAGGAATTACTTGAAAAACTACATGTAAAAGGGAAGATGATCAAATATTTTAAATAATAAGCTTCATCAGCAAGAAATGAGAAGTGTTTCTTTTTTTTTCTGTAAGACTCCACTTGTTCTTTCCCACCTAACACTGCCAACTCTACATTCAATCCAACAAAAATTTGAAAAGTTCAGCTACAAATCCCTTGAAGCAACAACAGCTACTGCTGCTGTTTTGTGGAAACAGAGACAAGGAAAAAAATAGGGTTTAAGTGAATTGCAATTTTAGAAATGTTATCCACATATACTTCTGCTGTAATGCATGACTATCCTCTGCACTCAAAATAGACTCCAGCATCTATGACTCCAACATCTGTATGACGAGTTTCCTTCCTCTGTCATTTAGAGGGTCATAAAACCTTCTCCATCCTCCACTCAAAAGCAGATCATATGTGGCACAATCACAAGGCACAATCACAAATATGAAAAGAACATCTGAAAAAAAACCCTAAAAAATAAAAATGTGCTTCCTGTTTCTTCAGGGGGGTCTGACTTTGGTGGCATTAAAAGTCCACTGGAGAACACACTGAGAAACAATGCTGTAGTTTTCTGTGGGTCATCTCTTCTACAGCTGTTTACTTGCCATAAACAGGAAACCAGGCTTTTCCTGTTGTTTCAAATCTCAACAAATGTAGCAAACTGAAATGCAGAGTTCATTCTTATGGAGGTACTTAATCCCTTTTGCCAGCAACTCAGGACAGAGCACAGCAGAATGTGTCTATCTAGAATTTAGATTTCTTCTTTTCCTCAAGATGAGGCAACAGTGAATAGGAACATCCCCTTCATTATTCATATCACAAGAATAAAGATGAAACTGAAGGTGTTTCACCAGCCCAAACACCCATAACTGGCACTGCACTATCTCTGGCACTTCAGTGTGCTGGAGCTGTGACAAATGGGGGCACAATCCAAAAGGCTGTAAGCTGCACCCTCACCAAGCACTGGGACATACTTCAGATCCAGAAGACAACTGGGATGCACAAACCAGATGTGTCAGAAGAAATGAAAGACCTAAAGTAGCACTGAGCTGAACAGCTCATGTGCTTAGCACACAGATGTTTGTAGCTCTTTCCTGACCTTGAGAGACATCAGAGGAATGTTTCCCTGTAAATCCACCCTGCAGTCAGTGACTGAGTCTGGTGTTGGTTATCAACCAAGACTGTCATATCTGTCATCCAGCACAAGTAGACAAGTTTGCATTATTGAATGCTGACCAATTCCCAAAAAAAAAAAAACCCACTTAAGTACCATGGGACAGCAAGTAAGTCTCCCAGCACAAGAAAAGTGGTATCAGTCCTTGCTGTCACAATGTTCAGTTTGCAAATGAGCTGTTTGAGCTTCTTTAGGTCCTGGATAGACCAACTGCATTTACCTGTTTTCCTCAGTGTTACAGACCTGGTGCAAAATCTTCCTGCTGTAACAGAAGTTTTGTTCAGTCTCCTCCTGCATTATTCCCCACTTCCCGAGGCTGTGACCAAAGCAACATCAGCCTAACCAGCAGCTCAGGAACCATAATCCAGGAGATACAGTGTATGTGAGATCTAATCCAAGATCATTGCCTGGGTTACTTTTAGGACACAGAGGAAATCAAGTACCGAGTTCTGTGTCAGAGCAATGGCAAAGGTAACAATGCTGACTCCAAAGTGTCCTGTAGGTCAGAGGACTGACAGGCCTGACACATCCTGCTATCACAGTACAAACAGCTCTACAACACTTCTTCATCCATTCAGCTGTTCCAGTTGACTATGCAGGTACAAGGAACTCCTCTCCACATTACTTAAATACTGAAATCTAATGGGTGCTGCCATTGACAATTTGCCTTACAACTCTGAAAGACTTCAAAAAGCAAGCAACCTCTCAGTACTCTGCTTAATGCTGAAGCCTTTTAAAGCAGAACTCCTATGTTACCTAAGAGTATTAAGGCTTCTGTTAAGGCTTATCATAACTCACCTAATTCCTGTTTATATCTTTCCATGAATTTTACAGATACAACAGATCTAAGTCTCGATTCTCACAGAGATTCTGCATCATCCAGGGTGAAGTGGGACTTTACTTGTCTGTGTAAACAAACAGCCTTTGCTCCCTCCACCACCTTCTATCAAGGAATTCCTTGAGATTCCCAAGTATGAAGCAGCAACATAAAGTAATATAAAAGTTAAACACCTGAATTACACTGGAGCAATAAAACACATGGTTGCTTAGTTCTGTAGGTATGCTGGTGTTGACAGGATCCAAACTAAAGTGGTATTTTCCGATTACAAGTTCTCCATGTTCAAGCACATTTTATGGTAAAAATATGTTGTTAGCACAGGAACAGAGCATTCCACATGAGCTTCTGTGTCAATTTTTTATTCCTTAAGTCACATGAGTGAAAACAGAATGAATGTTCCTAACTGACTGAACTTCACAAAATCCTCACTTGCATCAAAAGAGCATCACAATTCTAGAAACTAGGATGGAAGGTAATAACCTAGGAAATACTGTAACAAAGCCACAAGGCAAGAGAACTTCACACAACAAGTGGCATGTAACAACTATTTTACATGTTAATTTTCCATGTTACATAACTGTAAACAGTATGAAACCACAAACACTTTAACTTACAAAACTCTAACATTTATCAGGTCAATATTCACTAGGTAAACAACAAAACTTACCCCTTTTTCTGTGTGATGCTGCCAAATCCAAATCAACATTTCGTCTTCCACTCTAGATTAAAAGATTAATAAAAGCCTCATTTCTTTAGGTGAACATATGTGGTGCATAATATTTGAGTATTTAAATGTCATCCTTCACCCATAAAAGTGAAAAAGTTAACAGAGCTGTAATAATTTAAACTGGTTTTACCACTATTACTTTCTCTTAACGATGAAGAAGTGATAGAGTGAAACTCAGTACTTAGCAAATGTTTAAGATGCATTTTCCATCTAAATGGAAATGCTGGTTTACTTACCAGTGAATAACCTTCCTCATCTGACTCTGGCTGAGACAAATCAGATTCACTTCTTGATTTCATTAGTCTGTAGTTTGAGTTTGCATGGATTGAGCGACTTTCTGCTGTAAGACTCTCACTCCTGCCCCAGGTGCACACACGTTCATGTGCACACACACACAGAAAGAAAATACTGGTATTAGAAAAAAAGGAAGAGTTGACAGACAAATTTAGCAGGTACCACAGTTTCATCTGGGAGCAGACTATCACAAAACATCACAAGACCACATTAAAGAGGATAAAAGTGGTCTGATGGCTTCGATTACACTTATAAAGGGAATTAGTAAACTTTGTTACTTCTTCACAGCCTTACTGGCCAACTGAACAAATGGCAGCCTCAAATGAGTGATCTCTAGTGCCTTGGTAAGTATTACATGGAGTAACAAACACTCTGAGCTGAGAGCACGAGAAAACAGACAGAGTCAGTGGGTGAAAAAGCACTGAACTTATTAAAAACCCACCCAGAAAATGCATCCTAAAGTTGATATGCTGGAGATGAAAGCCACTTTGACAATGACAGAGGCAGCCACCCATGCTTTAGGGACTAGATTTCCAAAAAGAGGCAAAAAGAATAAAAGGGTACTGAATATATATAGTCTTCCTCTACACTCCCCACAAATATCTTAAATTAAAATACCAAAACAGAGTTTCTGTACACTAGAAGCTTAAGCAGATTTAGACTAGTAGCATCACCTACACAATTTCCATGTTATACTCTACTGATAAACACAAAGATCTCTAGAATAAAAGTTTAAGTGGGTCAAGTTGAGAATAAAATTGTGTTACCAAGAGCACCTCACGTTACAGAAGCTAAAATAGATTATGTAGTACTTATACTATTTAAATTAAACGCTTCTCCCATTCATTGAGCTGTCTGGCTTTTTTTTTCTCCTATACCTAACAACAGTGTCTTAATGTTAGGAGTATTTATAAAAACCATTTATGAACAACATTTTCATCATAATAGGCTTTGAAACTTTTGTTTTAAACGTATACAGCAATTTTTTTTTACACTATTATATAGGACTTTGGTAAGGACCAAGGAATCACCAATATGGTAATAAAATCCAAACACAACCAAATTATAGGAAAAATTCGTAATTTTTCCAATTACCTCATGTGAACACTTGATGATCCCCTAAGCCCAACTCAGACAGGAATTAAGACTAAGACTCAGAATAAGATTCTTAAGGTTTAGTTAATGTGGACAAAGAAAACTGAGAAAACCCACTACTCTCAACAGAAGCAGAACACTGTTCTAAGCAAAAATCTTCTAAAAAAAAATTCTACAAAACCTTGGGGGAAAACTGAGGTTATTTAAGCAATTGCAGAGTGTGAGCAAAGCCCACCTCGTCATGAGGCCGCTGCCCTCGGGAGCGGCGGAGGGCGGCTGGGGGCACTGCCCGTCCTCCCTGCGCTTCTGCAGCTCCTCCACCACAGGGCTCACGCCCAGGATCAGCAGGGCACATCTGTGGATCACCGAGTTGCAGGCAGCAGTGTACACATCTTGGCCTTCTGTCAGGTCAGTGCTGATCCTTCGCTCCTGCTGAGACTGAGGGGGTGGATCATCAAGTCTAGTCCCTGTCCCAGTGCTCATCCTATCTCGATCCCGACTGCGAGCTACTTCACGGGCTGATAGGAAACATTGAAATATTTCTGTAACATGCAACACAAAAAGAAGGTCTTAACTTCTAGACAGATCTACACAGAATAAAATATTCATCTGAATCTTAGGCCAAAAACTATGCAACTACTAAGAACAACTAATATTTTTCCGACAGTAAAAGAATACATTAATAATACAATGCCATAAAAAGTCATGCAAAAAGGTTAAATGAAGCATGTACACAATGTTAATTTTAAAATGTGGAGGACAATGCACTTTGACAGGACACCAAACACTCTTTCAGTGTCTTACTGCAACCCAACTCCTGTTTGGATGGCATCAAAGAGAAAGACATTATTTCATGTTTGCCTTTTAGCAGATGTATAGCAGATATAAAGTAATGCTTCTGTACACCTGTATTACAGATATCAGCATATCTCCAATACTGAAACAGTTTCAGGCTTTTATTAGCTTTGGGCAGTACAATTAAAATTCTTAGCCTCCACTTTCCTTAATATTGCTGTTTTCTTAGGTGCCAGATTCTTCTAAAGAAGCTGTGAATGACCTTCTTAATAATGATCTCTGTCCAAAGACCTAAGGTTCTCTCAACTTAATAATTTTAATTTTGAAGATTCAGTTCCCCTCTGGAAAGGCAAAAGTAAACCTAAATACTTCCTTCATTGATATTAATAGTTAGAAACAGAAATGTATCAAGGACACAAAGTGAACTCTGCATGTCAGGATGAGCTTCCCTTAGGAACTCCAGTGAAATAGTCATCATCTTCCTACTTATTTGTGCATGTAACACTACTGTCTGTCTGTCTGGCTGCTTCTGGACACATTTCCTTTATTGCACCCAGAAACCTGTCCAGGTGGGACAGCACTGCCCAGCTATCTTCTGAAGAATTAAACAAGCTTTTTAGAAAACCCATGAGAAAGTACTGGAAATAGTGTTACAAATACCAAACTCCGACTAAAACCTCCATGTTTTTAACAGATCAAGACGACACATTCAAAGACAGAAGTGAATTCCAGCTCAGTCAGTCCACCATTATCAACAGCACTTTTGTTTCCAAACTTCACAATAACATTATCTTTCAAAGCCTACTATATAAAATAACAGCACTTACAAACACAGCAAAAATTCTCTACATAAATATTGATGAAAACGCAGAGATCTATTGATAAGAACTTCAGACAAAATTACACAGAACTTATTAGTCTTGTAGACAGTGTGTTTAACAAGTGTTGGTGTATGTCACATGCTGTGGAGTTGCCCATAAAGGCAGTGCACTTGTCCAGCACTCACATTTCTTTGTATCTGAAGATTTTTCTGAACCTACAAAAGCATTACACCATTTCATACAAATAACCTCACCATGTTTATTCAAACAAATCTTCCATAATCTTTTCAATAATTTCTTGATTTTACCTCAGAGAGAAGACATTTTTCTTCTAAAGGACAAGGGATTATTGATACACATAACTAGTACTTACTACCAGCTGTCATAACTTCATGTTCTCTTTCCTCCTCTTCATCTTCTTGTTCTGCATGTCCTTCTTCTCTGTCACGTTCTGCCTGCTCCTCCATTTCTGCTTCTTCATCAATTGTACGAGTGAAAGAATGTTCTTGAGTATCAACATCAGCAGATTCTTGGTTATCCAGCATCTTGATTAAAAAATATACACATAAAGTGAAATTAGTTCTCATCAAAATGAAAGGTGAATGTAAAAAAGCCACAAGCATTGAATAAGGGTTTTTTTCCAATTGAAAAGATACTTTTGATATTGTGTGAAATAAACAATGACAGCTGTTTACATTCAAGGCTTTAAATACATAAATTGGAAAATTTACTTTTGTTTTAGCAGCCATTACTCAGATTATTTCCAGAAAAATGTCTCCTTATAAAGCTTACTTTGACTCTACTGTCAAACTTTGATACTTCAGCATCAAAGCCTTAAGAAATCACGTTCTGTTGTATCATAAAAACTTCTCCCTTAAAAAGGACATGAATATGACAAAACTTACTTTGATGGACAAGATTTTGTTACTTAAAGTGATAGTAAATATGTTCTCACTTTTAACAGTTCTGAATTTTCAGTTCTTTTCCTCCTTTTTATTTCCATGAAATTACCAGATGCACATCCCAAGATAAAAGATGAGCATGAGGTGCACAAGAAGAATAATGGTGTTAGAATTTGAATTTAAAGATTATTTTGATTGAGTGGGTATAGTTGAGTAGATGCTTTCCTTCAACTTGAGGATATAAGTGCTGACTAACAAAATACATATTACCCAACAGACAATTTTCCACTGCAGCAAACAGCTTTAAACAATCTGAAGAAGGCAAAGCTTTAAAACATGCAGTTACATTAGAAGTTTTGGAATACTTTAGAAAACAATTAATCCTACAAAACTTTGGGCACAGACATCCCACCAACATAATTTATCTGCAAAAAAGCTAATGGTTTTGGTAGCAGCAGATCATGGTCACCATTTTTTGGTGCCTCTTACTTGCTCTCATCATTCTATCATTAAGCCTGTCTATACAATGCAAATGAAAACCAAATATATATTTCCAAATAGCATTAAATCTGAAGCAATAAATCTACTGTATATGTATGAGATCTGCTGTATTGTATCTGCACAGTAAATTCAAGGATTTCAGGAGTAACAGAACTTATTGAACACACACACAATGTTTTCAGAAGGGCAGAATCTCTTGCAGACCTCTTGTTAGACCTCTGCCCTGAGAAAGGAAGTGCCCAGGGCACATATCTCCAAAATTAATTAGAAGTAGGAAACATACCTACATGATTTTAAAGAGCATCTCTAGTGCTCTACAATATAGTTAAAAGCCTCTTAAGCCTGATGTCACATGAGAATTTTGTTGATTAAAGTATCTTGCTCATAGATTGCAAACCACACTTAAGAATTAAGAAATTAAGGAACTTGAATCCTGCTTTAAGGAACACTTTGTAATGCCCAACAGGCCTCTAACCCTGAGTGATTCAACGAGAACTTACATCATCAATTCTGACCTGGCTTAATAAAACCATTCAGAGGTTGCCATCATACTGGTTTCAGGCCCAGTGCTACCACATCAGACATTCATGGAGGGATGACAAGGACAAGTTGGCTTTAATTAATGCTAGGACTAAGAAGATAATCTGACCAGGGAGGAAGGAAGAAGAGGTAAGGCACAGAAGGAGAAGAGAAAGTTACAGAGACCCATGGCCCAGGTAACTCAGCTGGATTCAGGAACAGCAGCCAGACTAAGCTGTGGCCTGTCCAACACAGCTAAGACATCTCTATCTAAGCTCTAGGCTTCTGTGGTCCAGGTTACAGGTAACACCAGGCTTGAGGCTGTGCTCCAGTCAAATGCTGCCAATCCATCATTTGCTTTAATTGATTTACTACCACGTGTACCACAGACTAACAGACTCCTAATGATACACTGCCCGTTTTCCTTTGAAAACTCCTGAAAGTTCTCCAGTAAGGCAGAGCAAAAATACCAGCACTATATACCTGAAACTAACATTATGTAATATTTTCTCAATACACAGTAAAACCTGAAGAACTGAGCAAGGGATTTACAGAGCCTTACCCATCTGTCTCTGGAGGACGATCTGGTCTGAATAAGTTCCATGTTCCTGCAGGCGAGCAGGCGGCTGCGCACCTTGTACACACAGCGATACACTTCTGCCAGGGCCTTGCCAGGCTGGTACCTGCCAACAGCCACAGCCAAGGCAAACAGTCACACAAACTGCCTGCAAACACTCGGGCTCAACTTTTAAAAGCAGCTTTAAATTACTTGCCTGCTCTCACCACAAGCCTGACTAAGTAAACTTGTATGCTTCAGGAGAGCTGCAAGAACGAATCTGGACACAGTGTCTAGGAGTGATTCATTACTTAAAGTTGCAGTATCCCAATCTGAAAAACAGAAAGGATTCATCAAAACCGGCTGCTGTTTCCAACAAACAAAAGTACTTTCAATGATGTCGTGAAAAAATCTTCACACATTTAAATGCTTCAACTCAGCAGCAGCTTCAATGCTTCAGAAACGTTCACATCAATCACCTGCACACACACTGCTGCAGACCAATGTGTTCTGCTCTGCTCAAGGTGCTTCAGGATGTTGGCCAGGGCTGTGCACAAAAACTGCCACCGGTTTTCCCCACTTTAAAAAGAACTATTACAAAAATAATATTGTTCTATAAAATAACTAAACTGCCAAACAAACCTCCACAAAGCACCATCATTTTCCATGGGGAAAAAAATTACTGTCCTGCTTCCTTATAAATAACTTTATAATATTTTTTTCTATTAAAGGTTATCCGTGAACCCTTGTAAACTGATGTAGAAATGACAAAATCTTACAAGGCCACAGAGAGTTTGGTCTAACATACCTGCTCCTCAGGCAGTTTGCATTGCGAACAAAGCAGAACCACATCAACTTCTAAAGAACCCAATTCCATAGCCAAAATTACACACATCAACCCATTCATTTCAGATTCTGCAAACAGATAATCAGCAATTTTTTTTGCTGGAATTCCTACTTCTGTGAAATTCTGTATCCCGAATATTCCTCTGTGATGCTCCCAAAAGGCCCACAACACCATCTGCTATTTCCTTCAGTCAGCTCAGCTTGGCCAGAGCTACAGAAAATTATCTCTGGATACTGCAGAGTTCAGTACAACTACAATGCTCAGTGGATCTTATTAAGTAAAAGGAGACCTGGGAAGCTTGAGCAGGAACCCAGATTTTAGGCAATAAGCACGAAGAACTATTAATACTGTAAGGCCAGTCTCCCAAAGACTTGAAAAACAAAAGGTAACTTACCCCTTCATCCTATTCCTAACATATTTTGCAAGTTACTTTGTCTTCTCCCATCTCCTACCCATTAATTTTCCTTTCTAATTGCAAGTTTCACCCTGCTCTATTTGGAAAACAGAAAAACCAACAACTGAGTCAGCAAACAAGAGTTTCTTCTTACTAGTTTGGAGGGAAAAACAACATTGAACTACATTTGCCAAACACTGAAATCAATGTCAAAAGTAAGAGAAATAGCAAAACGAAGATTGTGGAACATAATAAATCACGTTTCTCATGTTGCAGAATTAAAAACTGTTGTCAAAGAAAACAAAGGATTGTTTTAAGAGCATAGTTGAAGTATGTAATGTGCTTTTAAGATACACACACACACACATACATTTTCAACATCTTACCTTTACTAACAGCATAGTCTTGCATGCTGATCCAGAGGCTCCTTGCTGGCTCCTTTGTACAACCCAAGGCCAAATCAACATAGACTGTAATCTCAGGTCTCAGCTTATAATCAAAGGGTTTCTGTTCCTCATTTCCAGACAGGGCCACTTCTAACAAGGAGCTCATGCATTTGTCTAACAGAAGGAAAATACCCAAGAAATTAAACTCTGCAAATTTTTAGGATTATATGAATCTAAAAGCACGCTCTGCTTAGTTTAAAAAAAAACAAAAAAAAAAACAAAAAACCAAGACATCTCATCATCCTACAAAAAATTACATGAGCTAGGGAAGTGACTTAAGAGTTACAATTTACATAATACTTACAGAGCTTTAGAAGCATTATCCAACTCCTCTTCAACAGCATAAATCTGTATCATTAATTCTACCTGAACTGCACAACTATACACTTGCATTTACTGCCTGCACCCATTTAAAAACACTATGTCTTGTAAATAAGTCTTTAAGTAGTCTACTCACAACCAGAGATGTAAACTAAGAGGAAGAGGCCACTTAGAAGCAGAAGCAAGTGCACTGTTCAGATAGGAATCAGTGACTAGAACACTAGTGCTGAGTTGTCAACAATTCTGGTAGATCATAAAGATGGAAGTTAGTGATTAATAGTATTGTTTCTAATTAATGCAAAATTCGCTTTGCAAGTAGAATACAATATGATATTTTCCAATAATTAATATGCAAAATGGAGTCCCTGGTGTGTTTGTTAAATGCTGAGCATCTACAAGTAATTAAAATTAACGTAGTGAAGCCTCTTGAGTTCTTTCACTGAGAAATCACAGATTTTTACTTCCATATGCATTTCCAGCACCCTTTGAACTACATGATATACTTAGATATCCATTTTGCAACTTTTTGTATTTCTACACAAACAGACAAGAATGCTGTAAGAGAAACCTAAGCACACAGACTTCTTCAAACATGAATCATAAGAAATGTCAAAACTGAACACAAATATTTACAACCACCATCAATACATTTGCATTTAAGAGCTTACCTAAATGGGGAATATCCATTTCTGCTCCATCACTGAAAAGTGGAGTTTTGAGCCAGTAGGCTGTATCCTGTTCCTCAGGAGACACGGGAGGGCCTTGGAGCATCCCCCCAAGGCACCTCCCAATGAGCAAGGCCACCGTCCTCTCGAGATCCACCAGCCAGACCCAGGACTGGGCAGGCTGTGGCAAGGGCACACCAGCAGGATCAATTAACTCAGGGCCACCTGGAAGGATTGATTCTCAAATTAGTCACTGCTGCCCAGATGTTACAAACAATTCCAAAATCAGCAAAATTAACATTAGATTTTGGTAGTATTTCCCAGTTAACAGCAGATTTGCCCCTCAATCAAGAACCTGTAAGCTGAAGGAACACCAGGTAGGATAAAAAGATGGCTTAACACTACAACTACAGCATAGGCAGGGGCCATCAGCATCCAAGGCACAGCTGCTCAGGAAGTAAAGGCTCTTTTAAACTCTGCCCAAGAACCTGTTTTGTCCACTACATACTGATGGACATGTACAGATACATGATACAGCTGCAAACTGCACTCAGTTAAAGCACAAGAAGTATTTCTTGAATTGGAAAGGAGACACAGCAAGATGTGCAGTTTAAAAAAAAAAGCCGCCTTAAGGGGGAAGTTAAACTTTCACTACAAAAAGGTGCCTTCTGTATTTTTCAGATTCAAAAGGTGTTAGTTATTACACTTACCATGGAGAGGCCACTGCAATTCCTGATCTTCCAGAAGGGCTGCAGCAGGAAGAAGTCTATTGAGGCGATCCAAAGGTGGCAACAGGTCGAGCAGGTAACTTAGCAGAGGCCGAGCCACTGACACTGGCAGCAGCAGTAAGGAGTTGACAATCTGAGAGAGCATACTACCAGCAGCTGAAACATAAATTACATCTGCAGAGAAAGAAAAACCAAAGCTGGATTAGTTACAGTTATCTAATTATATTCCAAGCACAATTTAATGAGTTGAAGAATGGCATAAATACCTCAGCTATCTCAAAATGGCTCAACTGTACACGTGGAATTGATGGGTTTAATAATTATTAATCTATTTCATATTTTACTTGCACACTTTGCAGTAATAGCAAAAAAGTACCTTTAAAAAGAGAAATCTAGAACTAATGAAACCAAAACAATAGAGATGGAGTATCTTTTCCCTTCTGTACTTTTCCTGTAAGCAAAGTGTTCTATCAAAAACATGAACCAGACACTATTCCTGGGTAGACACCTCATCTCCTCCTTTGGGGGAGGCCTGGGATGTCTACTTCAGATACAGGAAAAATAAGCAAACCAGAAGTGCCCTAAGCTTACAGAGCCATCACTACTGACTTTTGCATGAACATTTACCTCTCAGTTTTTCCCCCACACTACCATTCCAAGAGCTTTCCTTCAGCAGTGTTGCAGAACGGGAATAGATGTCTGTGGCGTGAGGCAACAAAAGCTGGAGGTGTTTGTGAAGCAGAGCCACACTGCTGGAATTCTAGAAGGAAACAAACATCATAATTCTGTAAATGTATTTAAGATGTTAGTTATTTATTTAGTTAGCTTTCAACTACTCAGAAGATATACAACAGAAACCTTACACCATTCTGGTGCTTATGAATATTGTATTAATTTTTTCTCCCCCAGATGATAAAAGTAAGGGGACACACCTCACTAACACTGTTGATGTGGCAGTAAGCCAGCAATTGTTTCTGCAGTGAACACAAAAGCTCATGAAGATGAGCAGGTTGGCTGTTTTCTGATGATGATGTACCTAGTAAAAATTTATCACTGTTTTTTTCCAGTTCTCCAAAGGCTTGGTCCTATTAAGACAAAAAGGGGAGAGAAAAAGAACAATTAATTCTGCTTCAGATGTTATAGAACCTTACAATCATCTTAAAAAGGAACTTTTTTAACTTCATTACGTGCAAGTGGATTATGAGATAACCCAACTTGAAATTACAGTTGTTTAGAATGTCATAGTAGTGACTGTGATGACTGTTAAGTGAACATTTCTCTTCTAAAAAGGTTTCTTTCAGCAGCAGCAAAGTTTTTATTCAACTCACCAACTGGGTGAAAAAACCTACTCCCTAACATGGCTCCCAAGTCACAATATGTCAAAGTAAGTAATAATCCCTTAGGATCTGCTGTGGGCTGATGCAGATGATGTGAAGTTAATGGAAAAGATTCATGTTCCTGTGTCTGCCTGTTTGCTCCTGGTGGCTGAGATTATACTGACAAAAACCATTCCATACACTTGACTTACTTCCTGTGTTATATCCCATCTTCCAAAAAAATGTGAAGCCAAAGCAAGAGCAATGAAATAGTGTGATATGAAACCAGCTGCATTCACATAAGTCATCCTAAACAATAAATACCACTGCAATAACATTAGAACCAGATTGTTAGAGATGGTTTAATGGAGTTTAGTCCACTTCAGGACAAACACATATGGCACTGCTACTTTAGATAAACAAAGAGAGAGCCATTTTCTTAAGATGGGGGAAAAAAAATAACCCTTCTAAGTATCCAAAATTAATTTTAAGAAAAAGTAATTAATACAAAGGTGTATACACACCGTATAAAATCCCAAATTTCTCAGAAGAGTCTTCATTAAGATTTCAGCCAGGTGAGTATCTGGATGGCTGCTCTGGACAGCATAGGTTTGATCAGAGAGGTTTCCATAGCTGATACACAACGAGGAGGTTTCTGTGCTGTCAGAGGGTGAGCTGTAGCCAAGCAGGGAAGCTACATGGGTGTGATCCTGCAAGCTTGTCAGAATGATGTCCAACTGCATTCTCTACAGAAAAATGTACAGACACAAAACACCTCTCAGTTAATGAGGATAAAATAATGACCTAAGAATAAAAGAGTATTAGACATAGTTACACAATGATGAAATTCTAATGGGACACAGAAATAAGCTGGAGGACAAAAAAACTCCAGGTTTTCCTGCAGACTTGTAGTATTAGAGAACAGATAAATATACTGAATTAGATGACAATATCCAGTAAAAAACTAAGATTCAGAGGGAGATAACAGACATTGGAACAAATGCTTTCCCCAGTTTGTTCTAGTCACCTGATTATAGGGTGGTTGGGTGTGGACCACACAATTTTCTACACTATACATAGGAAAAAGGGGAAAAAGCACAACAAACACACAAGACCAAGCCAGGTGGCAGAGAACCATGACTTTCACCTTCAGTACTGTTCCCCCCTACTGCTGGTTCTGACTGCTGAAAACACCTAAACTTGTTCTACCCAAATAATTGTCAGGGGGTTTCGTTTGTATCAATACTCATTTTCACAAATCTTTAGAAAATTAGAACCAGGAGATTCATCTTCATAGTTTCTGTATCAATTGTAAACGAGTCTCTTGTACAGTGTATAAAATAAAGGATTTGACCAGGATCCTATGTGTACAGAACTGAACAATAATTTTGCTCATTTTTTAAACTGCAGCTACTGCTGAAGCTTCAGTTCCTGCTGCCCTCAAGGAATGGAGCAGATGTTCCTTGAATTTCTTTCCTTCCCTTTGCAGGATACTGGGCAAGTCTCCTAACCAGCATTAATTCCTGTTTGTTGCTCTCAAGGAAGGAAAAACAAAAAGGGAATTTGCAGCCATCTTTGCAAAGTAGGGTGAAATCCATGTAGAAAATGCATTATACAAATATTCTTTTAAAAAATAGTTAATTTTCTGTTACCAAGACTCCTCAAATCAAACTAGTATTTAAAACTATCCAGTCTCTAAACTTGCCTGGATACACTAACACAGCAACTCCTAAACTTTCTGTAGAAAACCTGCAGTGCTCCCTGCCTCCCTCCCTTCAGGCTACCTACAGATTTTGTTATCCATCTCACCAGGAATGTGCTGGCACTCTGCAAATGAGGCTCACCTCAGTTCAGAATGTTCCAGCAGAAAAACCCAAAGCAAACCACAACTGCTTTCAAAGCATGGCATATTTTTACTTGACCTTACCTGTCCTTTAGATAAGCTTTCCCATCTATCAGGGCCTTGGGGTAGAAGGGAATGTAGCAATTCCATTCTCTCTCGCAGTGGAGGAAGTAGCATAGTTGCTCCTACTGACAGTGTCTCAATTACAACCTAAAATTAGAGTAGCAAAAAATACTTCTTCACTGAGGAAGGGGGAATTAATCAACTCACCTCTATCTTCAAAAAAATACATTACATCACCCATGACATATCCAAATATCTGCTGAATTTCATTTAACATCAGAATTCTATCATACATTAATCTTTCATGCTGGGATGCAAAGATATGCAGTACACTGAAGTGAGAGCAACAAAGTTAGTACTTCCTGTAAGAGTTCATCTTAAGAGAATTACTCAATTATTTGCTCAACCAACAACATTAACATTACAGGCTAATTATTACAAGGAAGAATAATTGAAAAGTTACAAAATAAAGTCGCTTTTTAAAATTCCAATTACAAGGCAGACCTCTGCTTTCAGATCATAAAACAGTGATGGTGAGACTACAGTTTTTAACAGTGATGAGCAAAACTGTAAGTCAGTATCATTCAAATAAACCTCGCAAACAAAAGAAAAGAGAGTGGTACAATTCCCACCTGTAAGCAACAAAGCATGACTTACTTCCTGGATTTCATCAGGGACAGAGGAGTCCATCAGTCTGAAGAGCAGGTTCCGGAGGGGCCCGGCCTGGCGGCCCAGGATGCTGGTGGCAACACCCCCAGCCAGGGCAAGTGCAAGGTGGTTAGAGAGCAGCTTCAAACACAGCTTCAGGAAATTGTGATGTTCCCTGTAAAAAACCCCCATCTTTGTTAATATCTCCTGTTACTACCCTTACTCCTTTTCACTCATTTGTGCACTAAGCTTTTAACTCTCATTTTTCGTATCAGAAAAGAGAATTACAAGGCAGAGTTTAAAGGAACTCTTCTGAGAACCTACTGCCAATCTGCTTAGAAGAACAAAAACCAGAACTAGAACGCACAAGTATATTTGGGGATAATGGTTCCAAGAGGCATTCACTTTAGAAATGCAGTCCCATAAATGAGGAGGCAAAATCATCCAAAAATACACAAAGAGACAAATGCATTATTCATGGAGAACAATTTCTAAGAAGTAATAAATGTAATCTTCTCTCAGAAGACTCAGGAGCACTAAAATTGGGTTCAAGACCCTGTCACAGGATACTAATTGCTAAAGGTCAGAATACTAATTTCTAATGTTCTTAAAAAACTTCTGAAAAACTGTTACAGGAAAAAGAACTGACAAGGCAGAAACAGTAAATGCATTTCAACTACACAGAAAAATGTGTTTCAAAGGAAAACTCTGAAATAAAGCATTTAATTCAGGGCATAATGAAAACAAATTCCAGACAAAAGATCCTGCTGCATTTGAAGCAGTGCAAAGTTCCTGTGTTATACAGACAAATGGCACCTGAATGAGCAAATAAACCACATTTATGCTTGTTAAAGAACAGACTAACCACGACTAAGCCACCCACCACTACTGTAAGGAAAAAAATTTATAAAAATCTGTAACAGGCATATGTACCTTGATGAAGGAAAAGGGAGAGGGGGAATTTCACTGTTAATTTTGTCACAGTAGTGCTCGAGAAAAGAACGAAGATGTGAAAAGGTACTTTCTTCAAGGTCCACGCAGTAGGGTCTGTGCCATGCCACAACCTGCCTGGAATCACACACCAAAGGAAATTACCTTCTGGAAATACCAACAGTTCAAGCAGGCTGAATACACACTTAATCACTCTTTTCCTTAGAACTAACTAATACAACTATGGCAGACTAACTTGCTGGCCTTTGGAGGCATTTTCTGCTCTCTTTTCTGTAAAACTCTTCACAATCAAACACCACACACTCAGGAACAAAATCATCCACAACGCCATAAATATGAACCCATTTGAATGTCACCTGATTCCTGCAAAGGCTGACCAGTACTCCTAAAGCTGGTTTTAGTATAAATGCCAGATCACAGAGACCTTGACAAAATGCAGATTAAATACTCAAAGGAGTAATATCACTTGGCACCATTTGAGCCTCACTACCTTTTAATTGATAGCTCTCATGAAAACAGGGTACTTGAAATTCTTCTTGAATTACCTTCCAAACATCAAGTTTTTCTATACCTTTATGTCTATAAATAAAAGTTTACTGGTTCACTTCAATCACTTGCTCATGTCTTCGGTGTAACAAACTATTATTAGAATTATTGTATATTAATAACCAAACTACTTATTTAGGTACCTGTTTTAAGTTTAGGTCAACAGGTTAATCACACAGAAATTTGTTAAGATGTTAAAACACCTCAGTAATACGTCTGAACTTCCTTTCTACACTGAAGGAAACTTCCTAAGCCATAAAAAATTTCACTCAGAAGTAAAAACGAAGATTACTGAGTTGTTTCACCTCCCACTGCCTAACTTGCCAAATTTGAGCAAACAGAGGTAAGTTTTGTCTAGCAGCAGGTAAGAAATCTTCATACACAAAGAACTAATATCCAAATCCTTGGTGCTGATACACTTTTACTTGTAATATGCAACAATTAGAGAAGAGGGGGAAGGGAAGAGGAATGGAGGAAAGGCTCTCCAGTTCAAAACATTGCAAGCACAATACTTGAAACACATGACGTAGTTAACACTTTCAGGAAATAGTTAAATGTATCCCAAAGTGGACTTGTACAAAAAGGAAATTGTACCTGTCCCCAATGTCATTGTTACCTGTCCCTTGGAAGAGCTGTCCAGGCAAGGCTATGGGATGTTCCTGCTGAAATTTGTTGAATTGCAACTCCATCTAAACCACTTACTTTCTTCGGTTTAGTAATGGGACCAGTGGAGTTTCCCTGACCACACTGTCCCATGGAATTGTTACCCCAAGCATAAACTTCATTATCTGCAAACATAAGTACAGCAGAACACAAAACCTGAGATACAACTGCTTTTGACCAAGAGGAGGATTATGTATTTTTACATTTTTTTCTTCTTACCATGAGAAAGTGCCAAACAGTGACTGTCACCAATGGAAATATCAACTATTCTTGTAGCAGCCAACTCTTCAATGAGTTTGGGTCTGAGAGCAGTTGCCTCTGAGGAGCCACAGCCCAGGCAGGCCCCGCAGCCCCACGCGTAAACCTGGAGCAAACCAAGCACCAAACACGTTCAGTTTGCATTACTGCTGCTGAGGACAAACACAACACCACAAAACCACCTGTACAATAACTGCAACTATGCTTTCCACACAACGTGCACAGTTCTTCAGGGGTGTAACATTTCCCATCACGTGCACTCCTTCCCCCAGGCACTGAGGTGACAATGGGGAGGCTGGTGCTACAGCAAAGTCACCATTCCTAAGCCATACTTGGAAAACCCACTGTCCCTGAGCCACAGAGGTGGGAGGGTGGGTGGCCAGTCAGGCTGCATGTGCAGAAATGCTTATTCCATATACACATCATGCCCTCATTTACTATCTCAGCATTTATCTCCGAGCTCTCTTGAGATTTTTGAGATTAGAAATAAAACTTGCAGTTAACAACTATATTCTAACATATACATACATGTAAAAAAACTATTAAATCACCTAACTGCTCATGTTGGTTAATGCATTAAAAACTGCAAACATTTCACTGCTTTTTGTTTCCTGAATCCAATTTGGTCTTACACTGGTTACTTTTACTAACCTAAAAGTAACACATTTTCTGTGCCTAAGCAAGATTCTTGAAAAGCATACTTTTACATGACTGCTCAGCACATTCTGAATTACTCCAGCACATCAGCTACTTCAAGCTCTAATCAAGAGTTTCACTGTTATTTAACTACTTGTTGCACATTTTCTCAACAGTCAACATAATAAAGTTAACCCCACCATCACCTCTCCTATTTTGAGGGAAATCTTGGTTTTGCCTACCTGCCCTGTTGATGTCAAGGCAAGTGAAGACTGGCTCCCAGCACAAACTTTTCGAATAAACATTCCTTGCAAGGCTTCTATAACTTTAGGTTTATACACTCTATTTGTATCACCATGACCAAGTTTGCCTACAAAAGGAAGAAACACAACTAGAAGGTATTTTCAATGGATAAACAACAACTGGAAGTACCCCCAAAAGAATTCTGGGCTTTCCAAAAATGTCACAGTGGATTTTAAAATTAACACATATTACAACTTTTATAAAACCTATTCTCTTTAAATTACAGTAATTACAGACTTGAGGGAATACATATTTTTTATAGTGTACTTTAAAAATTAAATGCTAAGGCCAGGCAGATAAAAGGCAATAGTTTCTAGGATGTGAATAGCTACTGCCATATCACGAGGAAGTTTATTTCAAAGTTACCAGCACAGCATTTTTTCCAGAATTGTTCATGCATTCACTATGTTTTCTGCTCTTTGAAAACCTTCTCCCTCTGATAATCCTTTTTTAAACTCTATAATCTTGCAGCCAAACTTCAAATATTGTATTTAGACGTTACGAGAATCCTTTTGTTGAACAGTTAGCAAACAATGAATAAAAACCAGAACCAACTGCAAGGAGTACTGAAACTACGAGATAGACTGAATAAAATTAATACCAAAATGTTACTTTTACCATTGTCTCCTCCTCCAAATGACCACACTGTTCTCCCATCTTTGGACAGAGCTATTGTGTGTGAACTGCCACAGGAAACCTCTCCTACATTGCTAATATCTTTTACTAAAGTTGGAATGTTGCGGCTGTTGCTGTCACCGTGACCTAAGGAAAAAACAAAAATGCATTTTCTTTTGGGGAAGGTTTAAGTTCTATTTATGTTTTGCAAGCAAAAAGACTTTGCAAATCCCACGTGTATTGTAATCATCACAAACTGTAATTTCTGCCTACTTTTTGGAAAGATGTGTAAGGTTTGGAAGCCATCTGTGGTAAAGAAACATTTCGTTTTTATGCCATACTCCAGAACACCTGTTCATACCTCGCTGCCACTGAATTTTGTACCTAGTTGAAAAGAAATAATTACCAGCACAATTGCCTTTATTACCAGTTGATTAGGGAGCTGTACTTCCTAGCACAGACAAACCACTTCAGCACCACAGCTGGCTCTGGACAGTCACAGGTCTAACTGGTCCCTCTGGCAGAAACCAGTGTCACCTGCTTCAAAAAAGTTTCACATCTCAAACTACAGAAATTCTGCAGACTTTGAAGAAAAATGGAGAAGAGAGGAAAATGAATACACATGGTATCCATAATTGATTAAATATGAACAACTTGCTGTGGCCTAATGAAATGTTACTTTTTAGCTGCACATTGGAACTCAACATTGCATTCAACCTCCCCAAAGCACATTGAAACTCCTTCTTAACACAAAACTCAAGGAGAATGTTTCCACAATTCCCACCAAAATTGTAGGTTAAACCTGTAACCCAGTGTTCCTTTCTTAGTAGCAGGGACAGCTCAGCACCTCCTCTGATTGCCTTGAAAAATTGTGACAGTTCCAGTTGTAAAACCATGTCTTTATCTGCTGTCCCTGTCAGTCACTTGCTTTACCCCTCCACACTTGGTGATCACGACATTCAGAGCAAAGACAACAGAAAGGAACTAAAGCCCAACTTCAAGAAATTTCTATGCAAAACCTGTTGGTTCAACTGAACCTGCTTGAGAAGGTGATTTTACACCAGACAAAGCAGCTGCACAACAAAGATGACACAACAGACAAGTGAACTTAAAGCAAACAGTAATACTGTCTCTCTTGTTTCAGTTAAATTTAAGTTTTTAGATATATTAAGGTATATGTAGTTTTATGAAGAAAAGCAACTTCTCCTGAAATGAAAAATATTTTAAAAAAACAACCCTTGATAAAATTAACTGCATTAAAAGCTTTTAAGAGTCTCTGCACTAGTCACCTCTATGCACACACCTGCCTCTATGTGTTTATGTGCATTCAGGAGGACAGTTAGAAAACAAGGCAAATAAATGTGTAGAATCATTACAGACACACAAATTCTTCAAAAAGCATGTAATGAAATTTTAAAGTTACCTAATCTTCCAAAGTCTCCTTCTCCCCAGGTATAGAGCTCTCCATCTTCTGTAACAGCAGCACTGTGTCTGTACCCCGCAGACACACACACAACCACCTACAGGGCAGGCAAAAATAAAGATTCAGCTTTTGCACAAATCAAACAGGAACTCTGAAAGCTTCTGAGAGGCAGGTTTCAGAAGCAGTCTCCATAAATTAACTTGTTAAGTCATGTGGATCAAATGCACATACAAATGAATCTTTACAATCTTGTCTGTTTCTTATTTGGTAAGAAATATGTCTATAAAAAGGCAAGTTGATGTATGAAACTGCTAATGATTTATTTACCAAGCAGCTTTAACATAATGATATCCTAGTCTTACAGGAGGAAAAAAGAAGCATCAGTGGATGTTTGTAACACTGGCCAAAACAGGCAGGGAGAAGAACATCTTGTGAGACAACACAAAACCACTTTCCAGATGAACCCACTAAAATACTGTATGTGAAAGTCCAAATGTTGCAGTAACAAAAGCAACCCTCTCCTTCTGGAATGGCAGCACAGCTCAGTGAAAGCACATGAGCAAGTTTTACATGAGAAGCTTTACTGACTAATCACAAGCCTAAAGGCAACCACAAGTTGTAGTGCTTTCCTGAAAGCACATCCAGCTCCAAAGAGAAGTCTAGAAAAACAGAACTTTTCCTTAAAATTTTTAGTATTTTACATTTTACACAACATCACAACTGAACAGAATAAAAGCAGTTGTTCCACAAAACATACCTTTCCTTGCAGGGGACCCTGAATAAGTTTGGGATATTTCTGAGTTGAACTATTTCCATGTCCCAGTTTTCCATAGTCACCGTCCCCCCAGCTGAAGACTTCCCCTTCTGTAGTAAATGCTAAAGTGTGACCATCGGATCCTTTTGAAGATGACACCTTTTTAATAGACCTATGAGGCTCAAAAGTCAATTTTTTCAGTGTGGATTGATTATTGGAGTCACCCAGTCCCAGTCTCCCATAGCTGCCTTTACCACAGGCTCTGACAGAACCATCTGTAGAAATAACAAATGTACAATATTGTCCAGCTTCAATCTACAAAAAACAAAGCAACAAAACAAAAAGACAGAGATTAGATAAATGCAAAATTCATATATAGGTCTAGAAGTCTGTATTTTTGAGCAGAATGTCGAGTTTCTTATATAAACTTTTTGTGTAACAATGTAAAAATGAAGAATAATTTGGACTTCAGCAAGCAGTAAAACTAAAATTATTGGAAAATATTTTATGAGTAAATCTAATTTCTTGAGACAAAGGATGTAAATAGTGATTAAACTATTTTATATATTTGTATGTCTTCTATAGACTATCAGAACTCAAGCTGCATGCAGAACTCCAAAACTCAGAGGGAAATCTTCATTTTTTAAGACCAAAACCAAAAAGTGCTTGATAAAGCACTGTAGGTTTTGCTTAATTTTAACCAGTACCAAATGGTGACATTACAGAAATATGCCAAATGCTAAAAACCATATGAGAGTATACATTTTAACTACATAAACATCAAAGAAACAAGACTGAATGTTTTTAAGAAAATAAGAACTTGGCTCTGTTGAAAAGTCAGCACTCAGCTGAGGAATGACCCAACAGCAAATCAACCAACCCAGCAATAATTTGCTACAGGAATCTTGAAGTGCAAAGGTTCAAATCTGAAGCATAAAGGCACATGACAGAACGGCCCCAGGCAGGTGTCAGACTGCAGAGCCACAGCTCTATTTACTGGGAATTAACACCTTCATACAGACAATCCTAAAACAATCATGGATGAAGGCTAAAGAAAAAATTCTTTATCCCAGAAAAAAATCACACAAATACGTTGTAGTTGTGGTGTATTGAAAGAGTAACCTACTCATTCAGAGCACACATTCCACTCCTGTGTATTACTGTTCTGAATGTTTTCTGAATGCACAAACTTGCTTATGCTGCCCAGTCCTGCAGCCAGTCCTCTGGCACATAAAACCTACCAGTGACGTCAATAGCAACAATTTCAGAAAAGGGACCTAAATTGTCTAGTGACCAAAAAGTGCTTTTACTTAAGTCAACACTGCAAAGCCAATGTAGTAACTCAAAAGCAAACTATTATATTCTATTTCATGCATCAATAGAAGTGTTCAGTTGCAATGGCAGATCAGTGACTGGGAGCAGAAAGAGTATGTACATTCATTTTCAGAAAGCTAATTAAGGTTGCTGTGTCAGCAGTTACCCCAGTTTGGACTTTTAAACTAAGAAACCTTGGTGCAAAAACCACCAAAAAGAAGGTCGTGTAGTTAAGCTTTTAACTAACATTAAAAAAAAATTAAAAAAAAACCAAAAGCCAAAACCACTACAAAAAAACCTACAGGGAAACAAACTTGTCACTGCAGAGAAAGTCAGGTAATTCAGTTCATCCTTGTTATATGGATATTTATCTCTCTATGTCATTAAAAACAAAACAATGTTTCTTCCAGGCATCAATAAAATAATGAGTTACCTTCAGTAAGATAACTTGTGTGATCAGTTCTGAGCATCACACCTTCATTACAACTTGACACTCAGACATAAAGTACTATTTACACTTTCATACTGTAACTATGAAGTTACTGAATTTTACATAATGTACCACCAAGATTCACTCACTGTCTGTGCATCAGAAAAACTTGGAGCAAGCTTGGGTTGAAGTATTTTCTCTTGAGTTCCTTCCACCAGCTGATGGCTGCTGTTGCTGCCCCACACATACACCTCACAGGTCTCAGAAACAATGGGGGCATCCCCTGTTTGGATGCTGTCAGGGCTGGCACACGTCCTCGAATAGTCGGAAGCCATTCGACAAACCTATGAAAAGCAGACATTTACTACACAGCAGCATTTCACATTCTTTCCATACAGTCACACAGTTCAATGCAGCTTTAACTGCCCCTCAATATCATTCTCTGCCTAAAATACAAATCACCATCACCATATCATTAGCTGGCCCAAATGATTTTGTTTCCTTGTATCTTAGTTTTTCACCGTTTTTTTCACCTCTTCTACTCCAGAGTAACTCACCTGAGACTGGGCTATACCCACATGTGCACACCAGTAACTACCATTACCCTCAAAGTTGGTTTTTTCAAAGACATACCTCTTCAAATAAACACAGAGCTGCCTCATACAGGGAACACAAGCCATCAGATGTTCTGGTTGGCTCTCTCCATTGACTTCGATCAGCAGACGAGCCCTACAATGTTGAAATGTTATTAAGGGAAACACACTTCCATACAGCACCAGTGCACCTGGACAAAATACATTAGGGATTTGTTCTTACAGTTAAGCAAAATTAAAGGCTCCTTTTATAAGTACACTACCTTTTTGCTGAGCTGTGGTATCTGTATACACTTGAGGAAAACAAAAATGTCACAAGTGCTACTTAAACATTCTTACTGATCCGTTTTTATGAAAATATCTGAGAATATTCACCTAGGACCCAACACACAAAGTAGTGCCACACCTCTAACTTAGCTCATTTTCTTAGCACATTTTCTGAGCAGTAGGAAAAATGGTGAACATCCCAAAGATGTGTAAGCAGAGGTTCAGGCGAACTGTGGAGCAGGAATGTCCAACAAAAATGACTGAACAGGAAACAAGGTGTACTGCAAAACTTTGAATTTTAAGCCAGAGAAACAGTTCCATACTTTCTTTGCTATGAACTGAAATGTACAAGTGGATCAAATACGTCCTTGATTCTTTCTCTGCAGTTAGAGCATAATGCCAAAAGTGACTCTACAAGATCTGCTTTGCTGTTTTATCTTTACTTATGAGGCACTGGGTGGGCAGAAAGGGAGAGAAAACACTGGTGGGCAACAGGGAATTACTGGGGGGGAGGGAAATCACAAAAACCCTCTCTTTTAATACACAGAGCAAACTGGCATTCAGTGTTGAGAAACTGGTCTGCAATGTAGAAAACCCAACCCAGTATAACCTACCAGAGATCGCCGCATCTGTGTCAATATGCTCATAAAGCAGTCAAAGCTGATCATCCCCTCCGGGCTCTGCAGCAGCTTGCTCTTCTCCATGGTGTTCACTACAGCCGAGGCACCCAGAGCCATCTCGATCCACTCGAGCAGGTATCGCAAGGCACCGCGCTGGGCAGCCAGACCCAGGAGCAGCTCGGAAGCCAATCTACGGCCTAAAGTGTCTGCCCCGGAGTTTGGGATTGTCACCCCTTTGAGAAATGTTGTTACTTGCGACAAACAGTCCAAACCCATCGGTGGAATCTTGCTTTCGTTTGCTAGAGATAAAGGTGGCAGGGAGCTCACGACCTCTATTGCAGTGTGGATGACATCATTGCAGAGGCTCAGGCCAGGCCCTGTCACAGGCATCATCCAGCTCTGTCTGAGCAGTGCAAACAACAGGCTCAGCCCAGTCCGAACTCCCATTTCTATGAGCGCGTCGGTGCTCGACCTCGGCCGTTCGCTGACAGAGTGCACGTCTGTGGAGCCAGAGCTGCTCTCTGGTGAGTGCTGCTGCTGCTTCACCTTCCCCTTGTCGTGGTACTTGTTAGAAAGTGCATAGAAGACACGCTGCAGCACAAGGAGGCGCTTTCGCAGAGCTCCGGCGAACGGAGAGTCTGAGCACACCATCTTGGCCAGGGCCAGCTGGCTGCTAAGAAGGGCATCCAAGTAGTGGTCCTGTTCATCACTAGATAGAGATTCCCGCTCAAAGTCTGGTAACTGAGGTCCTTTGAGGCACAGAACCTGCTGGGGCAATGGCACTACTTCTTTATTGCTAACTAACTTGGCGTACAGGATAGAAACCCCCTCCCTCGTTGCAATGGATTCGCTGTCTTCTGTGATCCAGGAGCTGTTCAGATGCTCAAGCCATTTCAGCTTCACAGGTGGGACCATAGCTGCCATGCTGGTTCACTCCTTTGCCATTAGTCCTGAAGGGGAAAAGAGCTGTCAGTAGGTGTGCAATATTATCTACAGACCCTATTACCCACAGCAGGACAAATCCCAACAATCCCTTCAGAAAGTAAGTGGCAAAAGATTAACCACCACCAACTACCAAAGTTTCACCATTTTACCCACATACATGTGCAACCCCCTCAACATGACACAAGAATTTTAGTTGTCTGTATTTTCTCAATCCAAATACACAAATATCCACAAGAAGCAAACTTATATTTTGCTATGCTTCAATGAAAATACACTTGAAAAAACCAGTATTCTCTGCAGAGACAGCAAAACTGAGGACAAGGACTTCAAAACTACACAAGACAATACACAACTGGGTGTGAGTGAATGCAGGAGCAGTGTAAACCTTCACCTTTTAATTCAGTTCATAACTAAGGGCTCAAGCAGTCAAACACATTTTTAAGTGCTCCTGTCACAAGCCTCTCTTTCCCCTTTCTAAGATCAGCTACACATCTCCTGAAAATCCACGTTGGAATGTTAACAGAAACCAGCACAGATGGCTGGATTGCTGGAGTGGCACGTTGTGTCAGTCCTACTCATTCAGAGAACAGGCTCTTCAGAGCCAAATACACACTACAACTACTTAGAAGTAAATTTACAGTATCAAAAAATCACGTATTATATTACATGAACGCAATATATAATGTATGAGAGAACGTAATAATGAAGCAACACTGGCTAACCAGGAAAATTCAAACTGGTTGCCAAACCAACTTGACAGCTTATGACAGTCTTTTAAATCCAAGACATCAATGAATTTGACATATTCTGAGGTTTTTTTCTGTTGACAATTTCAGGAAAAAAACCAAACACATTATAAACCATGAGAGTTTTACAATGATTCAAACTGAATGAAATGTTACAATGAAATTGCTACAAATTCCTGGGAATCCTATGGTGAAAATGGGATGCTCACCATCTATCACAAAGGGGTTTTTGGCTAGTAAGAACCTCTGGAAAACCACCCTTCTGACTTTGGCACTGTCTGAACTCAAGTCAACTTCTCTGCCTGAACAAACAAGGGACAGATCCCTTTTTCCCTTGTTATTCCCTTGAGAGACACAGCAGGTCTCAAACCTCATTTAAACTCCATCTCTGAAACTCGAATGCTTTGCTACCAAATCACTTGTAATTTAACTTTCAGTGAAAAGTGGTTTTGAAGTTTTCAATTGGTTAGACAGGATTACACTTTTTGTTCACTGTTTCAAAATTCAAAATCTAAACTAAACAGAGATGGAAAAAGTTACACTTTAATTACAGAATATCAAACCTTTTTGAAATTTAATCTGAGTGCATTCAAACTAAACACAGCAATAATCCTCTTTGGTCACTTTCAGTGTTGGAAAAGCAGCTCATTTTCTCTCCCTGCTTCCAGAACAACACATCCTGGGCATGTGGCATGGGCAGTATGGCAACCACAGTGCTCAGTCACCACAAACCTCAACCATTCTAACCAAAATCAAGGTGTAAGCTGCTTGAAAAAGCATCAGAAGGGCATCTTGTGTAGTCAAAAGATTACAGTCTTATTTAGGCCAATGATGTAATAAACTACTTCTAAAAATTAACTTTACTGAAGAACTGTTGGCTATGAAGACAAAATTCAGGAATAAAACAGCAGAAAAGTCAAATTAGCTTTTAGTTAAGTTTTGAGAGATCTCTATCTTGAAATCAACAATGTAGTATTTTGATGAATCAGCTGGTAAAACAATGACAACAAAAAGCATATAGGCACCTTTGTGACTTAGTTTATAGTGGAAATAGCAAACTCTTTTGAAATGGAGTACAATAAATTTTGATACACAACACTGAGACTTTTCCTGGCCTTAAGCTGTCACTCTACTAGGAAAACATTTAATTCAGGCTAAGATCATCTTCCCTGATGAGCTTTGTATCACAAACATAAATCCTAAGTAATCTGCATCAAGAACACAAAGTGAATTTTTTTCCAATTTTGCAATATTTAAGTGTCATGAAGGCGACACTTTTTAGACCACAATTACAGCTTTCCTGGTTATTATTTTTAAAATACACATGAACAGCATTTAACAGATAAGGCAATTCAAGATTCAGATCTCGAAAACTACAGAGGTGCAGGGCTGATAAGAATAAGTTGGCATTATAATGATTTATGTCTGCACTGAATTATACAATCCTGCCCTCACACTCTGCTATTTTACACAGCTAAAGGATCCTAATTCCAAAAACATACACTGAGTGTGAAAGAGTTCTCACATACAAGAACACAGATTGCTCACAACTAGTTGAGTCCAGGGTTTTTCTAAATCTATATCTGAGAAAGTTTTTTAAAAATCGTAAATTAAAAGAACACTCTGCTCCCAGAGACACGAGTTACTAATTTTAATGGTGGCAGAACTTAGAACTCTGGTTTCTTCAAGAGGGTTCTTGATGTCAACTGTAAATTTTGTCAAGCTACTTTATAGCTTTACATGCAAGCAGACTTTTTAAAAGTGCAAGAATGTTTTCAAACTGCTCATTTTAAAAATAGTATTGTTTAAAATAGCCCACCAATGCTTTACTGCCTATTGTAGAAAACAGATTTGTTTAACTCCTGTTTTATAATCATTAACCACGGGTCACATCAGTCCTGAATGATCACCTTCTGTTCTTTGACCCTTTTAAGTTCTAATGTATTACAATTTCACCAAAAAAGTCAAATAATTCCCGGGTAGTTTGAGCTGTATTTGCTCTAATTCAAAACTCCCTCCCTGGGGGCAGAAGGAGGGAGTGAAATGCAGTGAAAGCTGTGCCACACTGGAGGGCAAGGGGTGACAGCAAGAGCAACTTGCTCCTCTCTTCCTTTCACACTTAGAGAAAATAAATTTTAAAAATACAGAACTACAGTTGTTCTGCCAAAACACTCACCAAAAAAAGCACATTCTGTACTATTAAGCACCTGTTTTTCCTCCAGCCAAATTTTCTCTATAACAGATTAGCACCCTCACCAAAAGCCTTACTGGAGCCCCAGTGAGCCCTGCCCAGGCAGCTGCTGCAGTAGAGCAGACAAACCCCTGAGCCCATCCCGAGGAGCTGGAGCCAGAGCTGTTCCCCACCATGCCAAGGCAGGGAGATTCCTTGCATTTCACACAGGACACACCTGTCTGCCCACACTGCCCAACTCCCAGCAGCTCAGCCTCCAAGTGACACACACACCTAGTGTTACATTCAGGGCCTTGTTCCCAGAGAAGGGGCACTATCTTCTCATTTTTGGATTTGCTAACTTTGATCCAAATTGCAGCTGTAAGGCCAATTGATGACAATATCCAAACTCTGCTTATGTGACTGAGTCTGCACCTTCTCAAGAGGTAAAGCACAGGATGCAGCTGCAATAAAGGCTCATTCCTGGGCTTTATGTTATGCTTGTACCAGCTATTCTTCATTCAGAAACTTCAGAACACGTTCATGTAACTCCGAGGTGCAAATACTGCTCCTTTTCCTGAAAACTGATAGGTTTTTTGCTCTTCCCCTTGTACACATCTCTAAAAACAGAGGCTGAAGCTTCACTCTGAGCTCTTGGATGTGACCTACTCTCCTGCTGCAGCTTTCAGAAGAAATGTGTTGGTCCTTCTTGAAAATAACATTCAGCTTCATGTGACGGGTGTCAGGCTTTAACCACACACTGCTGCTAACCCTGAAAATGCTCCCTGTCAATCACTTCACATGTAGTAAACCTCCCAAACTTCCACGTGAACAGCTCTGCCTAGATCAGAAAACCTCAAATTTAACCAAGATGATGCCTTGAACGTTACCTATGGCGTAATTCCCAGATAACTGACATTTTTAATCTACAATTATTAGAGAAAGTTTTGATACTTCATATAAAAATGCATCTGTCCAACAGCAGGTTGAGAAAAATCTATGTACATTGACAAAACACAAACAACAAAAGCCCAGTTCTCGTGCCTTTATCCATTCCTTTGTCCTCCTGCTTCTCTGGAAAAAAACAATTAAAAACCTGTGAGAATGTGTAACACAACTCATTTGTCTTATCTTTTAGAACCACAGTTCCTGTTGAGAAAATAGCCATTTTGGGGGAGAAATGTCCACATGTATTTTACTGTTGCTGATTGATAAGTCAACTAAAATTGGACTTAAAACTCAGAGCTGAACAAGGATTACAACACAGTGTTACCAAATTTAACACCTATTTCAAAAGCTCACTCCAGAGAACAGTCAGGACAAAATGCAAACATCAAACCCTAAAACCCAAGTTCTTTGTATCCTGGGTGTAGAATTTTTATTTCAAAATAGCACTGGGAGCAACTCGAGCTGCAGTGGAATAAATCTGAAGGTAACTGAGCTGAGCTCCAGCTCATTTGCTAACTCAGAATTCCCAGTTGTTGTGAACTAAACACCAACCTGCAAAACCTCTGCCTTAGAGCTGGCTGTGAGGGAAAAAAATTCAGGAACACATTTACTAAGTGAAAACACTAATCAAGTGTAGCCACGTGTTACACCAGGAGTGTTTCATTGGCAAGTGATTAGAGGAAGATTCCGAAACCTATGGATGTGAGTGGCAGTTTCCACAAGGAAGAACTGCTGCCAAACGGGATGAAGGGAACTGGGGAAATGCTGTGTGGGAGCTCAGTGCCAGCCAGTGCTGCAAGTGAGCTGCAGACAAGGCTCAGCCCCCTCAGTGCTCTCCTGGAATGTGAGCGAGGTGTGCACCCAGGAGAGCTGTCAGTCATCCATCACCGAGGTGTGCACCCAGGAGAGCTGCCAGTCACCCATCACCGAGGTGTGCACCCAGGAGAGCTGCCAGTCACCCATCACCGAGGTGTGCACCCAGGAGAGCTGCCAGTCACCCATCACCGAGGTGTGCACCCAGGAGAGCTGCCAGTCATCCATCACCGGCTGGGCCGGGAGCTGCTGCTTCGGCTCCTGCACCACAGCACAGAACAGAACTGGGAAATGAAAGTGGAAACACAAGACACACAATCAAGGAGGGCTTTTTCCTGAGCTAAGAGGTGAGTAGAACATTTAAATTACAGAAGAAAACGTGAAGAGAGCTCCCTCAATGCATGAAACACTGAAATTCCCCACAGCATAGACAGAGGTTCCTTTTCTATCAGTCCCCCACTCCCAATGCACCCAAAGGCAACTCTGCACTTCCAAAGCCACATTTCCCTGCAGAACGAGTGAGAATCCCTCTGGGTTTCACAGTCTGTGTTTTCAAGCCCAAAAGTCCCAACCAGCTACTTTTTCTGGTCTGTACATGGCTTGCTCCATTGTGTAAACACACAGCAAACACACAAAATGCCTCATGCAATTATTAGCACCCAAATGTGAGCTCAGAATCGAGGCTTCACATCTTGCAATAATTTGGAAGCATAAAAGGGGATAATAGGCTGCATTTCAAATTCACAGAAATCAAAGTACAAGCAATTCTAATCGTTAAGAAATCATAATTAGTAAATGGTTGGCATTTCCACACAGCCAAAAACTCAGAAGGGATGAAAGCTGAAAGCAAATTTCATTATCCCTTTATCCATATATTCCTGTTCATCTGTTTAAATGATGATTTTAAGAAGTTTTGGTTTAGAGTGTGTTAGCTGCATTTAACAAAAACCAAGAGCCTGCAAATGTTTGTCAGCAAGATAAATATATCAATTATTAGTAGTGTTTAAGATTTTTTTTTAGTTAAAATATAGGGATAAAGAGGAAAGTTGTCATATTTCAGGATGAGCATGCAGTCTTTAGTGGCCTAGCGAATAATTTTAAAGAATTTCAAATATTCTGCATTATTAAAGAGTTTGATTTTTCTTAAATAAGAATTAATTCAGCCTGAAACCACCAGCTAAGTCTTACAAGTTACTTAAAATACTCATTTTTGAGATGCAAGCTTGCCTCCAATAACTAATAAAATGTATTAAAATGTGAAAGGCCTGATGCAAGTCATCATTAAATATAACAGACTACTGAGTGTATGAGCTTCTAATTAAGTTTATACCACTAATGAAATAGGCCAGTCAATGCATTTATTGAGAAAAACTATTTTCTAAGGAAAAATAACTATTCCAGTATCCCAGATAAGAATAAGAGACTGGAGATGCATCTAACTACATTTACAAGTTATTTCCAAGAAACAGAAATGAATTATGAAGAGATAAACTATAAATACTGCTCCTTTCCTTTCTCTGTCACCACAGCAATTTAAACACTCAGAAACAGAAAAAGGAACTTGATCTTGCAATTAAACCCAGCTTTATTTTACAGAGACAATACCAAGTCACTGACTGCATGGATGACTAAAACAAATGTTTCAGTACTTTTTATATATCCATAAATATATATGTGTAATTATATTATAAATTATAAATACCTCAGTATTTCACGTGCACGTGTCTGAAGCACAAGTAATCCTTATGTAATAATCATTTATTTTCAAAAGTGGAATAATTCTTGCAAAACATCACAGGTAACATCAAAGTGAAATTATAGGGAAACTTCTGTAACACGTTATTCTTGTGTTTACATAATGTGGCATAAAAAGGTAAAATGGGACTGAAAAGTAAATTTTCCAGTCACTTACCACCATGTCCTAAATTAGCCATGGAAAAAACAGATTTTTCTAGAAAGGGAACAAAGCAAACATTAAAGAATTCTCATAAATCCATCTGTTTGGCTCAGACTGTCAAATCTCTAAGAACACTCATTTTTTTCCAGATTTTTACTCCAGCTTCAGAAAACCAAGAAATTTTTAGGTCTTCCCACTTTGGGGTAAGTGGGACAGCTTTGATCAACTTCAAATGCAAAAATAAGAACTCACTAAGGAGGAAAAAACACTACTAAAAACATTACTAAACAGGGTAGTAAGAGAACTTCTCAACTTCAACACTGTCAAAGTCAAAGGATTTAGGAATTTGGCAGCTGCTGCAAATACTCCTATATTCCATGGGCAGGAGGAAATACTAATAATTTAAAAGGACTTTAACATGGGGTTGAAGGTCAAAGCTTGTAATGTTCTAAAGGTCCTGTTTCTGAGCTTAGCAGGAAAGACAGGTCCTGGATAGAATGAACACAGTCTCCCTGAAGGAATTTTCCCAGTCTGTCTTCCCTTTCCATGTCAGCTTGGAAATTATGGGAGACACTTGAATTGTTACCCCAGAACCACCTCCATGCAGCTGACAAATGTATCCTAATATAAGTCAACAGGAAGCTTCCTCCAGGGTTTAGATTTAAAAACTATTCCTGAGAAGGCACAGTGTGGAGACCTCAGAGAAAGGTTGTTGGGATGAATTCCAGCAAGGTGGGGATGGGCTGAAGATGGACAGTGTGAATACATCCCACTGCAGCTCCTTCTGAGGGAGGAACAGGGAGATAAGCAACAGCTCCAGGCAACTCCCAAAGGTAACTCTAAACCCTGCAAGAAGACATTTAAGTATGAAAGTCAAGACAAGAAAAAATAGAAAAAAATTGTTTTGTTTAAAAGAAGGTTGTACAAAAAATCCTTACAAAGTGGAAGACAGGAATAGTACCTTACTATTTTAAAAAGCAGAGAGTGTAACAGCAGAGCTTCCCCACAAAACATGGGTAGCTTTTTCAGTCCTTAGCACACACCCTCAGCTTATCAACACACAGAAAGCACCAAATGTGTGCAAGGAAGGAGCTCATTTTAGGACTCTTTTTTAATTCAAACCACAGTGGTTCTACCTCATTGCCAAATGCAGGTAATCACTGGTATTCCAGCAAGAATAATGTTCTTCCACAGATAAGGAAGAAGCTGAAACTGCTGCCTAAGCTGCTACAAGGAAAAATTGAACAATCACCTCTGAAATGCAGCTAAATCTTGAAGTACAGTCATTTCCCATTCCTTTTTTGTACCTGAATCTTCCTGCTCAATTGTTACTTTACAACTGTGCTTTCCCCCCTGGGTACAAGGTCCAAAGAAGTAAATATTGTAATACAGGGATAAAAAGCAAGACTGACCCTACATGAAGTGTTGTCCAACGGACACGGAAAACAACGAGGGGAAGGTATTTTAACCCAGTCTTTAGGCAGAACTTTTCACAGTTCATCGAGATTTTCAAACATATAAAAATGCATAAAATTATACATAATATCTTCAATCAGTATGAAGAAATTACACTTCCTTAAGGCAGTGACTCTAGCACACACGCTGAAGATATCAGCAAGGACAGAATTTAATGAAGCTACACATTACCACAATTTTCTTTAACTTAGTCTGACTACAGCAGAAACCAAGCACACACAAAACCACTTCTTCTGACAGAAACCAAGCTCAGGCTCTTAGAACTGCTACTAAAGCAGCTCAAAGCTTTATTTTCTGCAAAGCTCTTGAAAAACTGCACCTATAAAACTGTAAACGTGTCCTAAAAATCAGGAGTTTTCTCAGAGGAAAAATAAACCTCACAAGCACTCACTGTCTCCCTCTTTGCAATGAGCAATTTCAACCACCTCTGTAAGATGCTGATTACATTTATTTTATGGGACCTAATTACAAAAGCTTGTAATACAAGAAGCTGGAAGTCCATACAGTGAAATCAAAGGCAGGAAACCCCACAATTAAAGAACATGCAAAGAGCTGGTTGTGAAACTCTCACCCTTGAGATCTATTCACTGCCTGTGATGTTACACCAGGCACATACACAGAGTCCTTTTCTTCACTCACTGACAATTCACTTCCCAGAGTTCACAGCAATTCCATTTACTATTTCCAACATTAAGTGGTCCTAGAGCAAAGTGTGCTCAAGGTACTTTAAACATGATGTCACCTGGGTGGTTTAAGAAAGGGATTAGAAACTGTAGTATTTAAACAGATGTCAGCCAGGGCACACTACAGCTCTTGATACTGCTCCAAGGAGTTAAATCTTTGTTTGCAACAGAGAAATAACTGCTGTGGATGGGCCAGAAAAATCAAGCATTTTGTGGCTTACACAAAACTCAGAATAACCAGGTAATTCTACCAGCTCATAAAGAATATAATTCAATTAATTCACTGCAAGTGAGACTGACTATTGAAAAACTTCTTTTTTCCAGGATGTTATTTTAGGTAAGTTTTTGATAAGGCAGAAGTTCTGTATCCATAACTGACCCAGCTCTAGAAAAGTTAACTTACTTCAAGTATGACAAAAAACCTGATGCAGTATGTTTCTATTTACTGCCTCACTGTGATGACATTACAACTCCATTATTTAAGTGGAATCTCTTCAAAGCTGCAACATTTTAGTTCTATAGCATGAGCACCTAGAACCCTTACCAATTATTTTGCTAATTCAAATAAAGGTAACATTCTTTACAATAAACCGAAGTATCCAAGTCCACTAAATTATTATCTCAGTATTCTGTCCAATTCCAACTCTGACACACAACAACTGTGGTTTATTTCTCCCCTGCAGCACCAACTGAAACCAAAGACTCTCCTTTACAGGCTGCAAGGCTTCTGTGGAGCCTTTGCATTTTCCTTGTTCCCCTATTGCTACACGACCATCTCTGTTAACACCATGACCCCCCCGAGGCACCAGTGATGTACCTGGAAGTTCATCTGAATCCAAGACACGGATGGACCTTTAATGAAATAAAAATTACTATTCCCTGCTTTTGCCAAGTCCCAGTCCTAACAGTTCCTGACACTCCATAAAACAACAGATTACCTGAAGTTCTTATCACTGCACTCTTTCCTACTTCTTACAAAAGAGACACAAAGTCCCAGGGAGAATCACATGCTGCCAGCTTTCAGAATGCAGAGATTTTTGCAATCCTTATTAAACTTTTACAATCTGAAAGTACAACTACAAGAAAAGCAACCTGATTTGCTTCCCTTTTTTTCACAAATAAAGGGCTGTATATACAGGACTTTGCAGCAGGTATCAGGGCTCCAAATAACTTTTAGAGCTTTTTTCTTGAAAGGTGATTTAGAAATCAGGAATATATAAAAGTGACTAAAATCCTAGGCCAGCAATAGAAAATGTACAAGCAATGAAAACCTGCAAGATGTTTCATATTGCTCATGGCCAGGGAACACTGGGACAGTTAAAACCAACAGGACATAATGTTGCCTACAAGAATTATTTGTTCAATATTTGACTTGTTCCAAAGAGCACTGCAGATCACTGTGCAAGGTAACAACCCCCAAATGCTCTTTTTGGCCAATACATGTGGTTTATACAGTGTCATGACAAATGGGAGGTGAATGGGAATCCATACAAAACAGTCATGGGAAAGGAAAAGAGCACAAGATAAATTAAAAAATGCTGACCCTGCAGAGAAGTTACTACAAAATAACAAAGAATTGAAAGTAAAGAGACAAAGAGCATCATGAGAAGCACCAAAAAAAAGAAAAAAGGGAAGTGCTGGATAACAGGAGATGGACAGTAAAACGAGCCCTGGTCTCCTACAAATTAGAATGGCAATGCAACAAGCAAAAGGAACTAAACCCGAAAAATAAAGGGAGAAGAGCAGCTACAGCAGCTTGTTCTTCACTCATCAGGAACATGTTACAGTGAAATACAGACTGGCATTAGTTCAGGTGAACATTTGTCTCCACTGATCACCATGTCCACTATCTTTCCTCCTTGCATTAGCATTCAGCTCAGCACATGGAAACCAAATTAATGACATCATAATTCAGATTATTATTAATTCTGCAGACAACTATCAACTTTTCTTTCCAACTATTACATTCCACCTAGCTTTATATCTGTTAAGTAAACCATGCTTAGGTTCTACGGATATTCTTCCACATTTAGTCTTCCTGTAGGATTATTTATTTATTATCTGTTCATTATTATACTACTGAAATAAATACAACCCTATGCTTTGAACTGGTCAGAACTGGTCACTCCAAAAACCTTTTGGGGGACAGACAAAAGGGGGGACAAAGTTGTTTTTTAAGTCAATAAGGAATTAAAGCTATTTGCCCTTTTGCCCTTGGGTTTATAAAGGAACTGGTATAAAAATATAAGCACAGTTTGTCACTGTAAATCCTTGGGTGATGTACAAAATCTACCCAAGCAGAGAAGAAATAAAAATTACTATTCTTAAGAGAAACTTAGAAAAATCAATTTAATCCATTACTTCTTCAGATGCATTAAAGTATACTGAAAGGAAAGCTGAGATGTAAGACACTCCACATACATAACCATCAAAAGCAGTTTGTAAAAAAGAGCTGAGAAGCAAAAACATTCCAATAATCTGAGCAAAGAAAGGTGCCTGAGCTTGCATTGGAAAAAGGATGAAAAGCCTGGTGAGGTTTTACCACTACCACTCTCCCTGGAAAGTACCACCACTTGTACCTCTACTAACCATGTAGTCACAGTATTTTCAACCATCACAGAAACAGACATTTCCTTCCAAAATCTACACAAATTTTTAAGATGCATTCACTAATAATCATGGTTTGAAATTGAGAGTCAGCAATGGATAGGAAGCTGTGATATGTACAGTCAAAATTCAAACACATTTAACTTTCAAGTGAGTTGTGATGTAAGCAGAGAGGTGGCCTCAGCCTTCAGATATATACATAGATATATATAGATACATAAAGGAGGCATATAAGAAAGATGAAGAGATACCTTTTATCAGGGCCTGTGGTGACAGAACAAGAGGCAAAGGTTTTAAACTGAAAATGGGTAGGTTCAGTTTGGATATAAAGAAGAGATCTTTTATAAAAAGGGGGGTGAGACACTGGAGCAGGTTCCCCAGCAAGCTGTGGCTGCCTCTTCCTGTTAACATTTACATTTCTTGACTCAGAGTACTCCTGGTATAACTGACTGCAAAAGAAACTTGTGCATTTACAAATTCATGCATTTCAACAAGTTTGTTTTGAGGACGGTATTTCTGTATTATACAGACCTGACAGCAAAAAAAAAAATTATTACTAGTATGGAGGACTCAAACTGTGGGCTCTTCTTTAAGCAGCAAATTAAATCCAGCTTCCAGCAGAGAAAATGATTGCTTGAGCCACTTGAACACACTCCCAACTAAGTTGATGACATCAGGTCAGTCACAACAAGCAGCCCAGGCCAGAGAATACACCTGGCCAGTTCCAAGGTCACAGTTACACTTGCTGTTGAGTGGCAAATTCCACAGCCATTGGGTTCCAGGCTGGGCTTTGGGACCTTTTCCATATCCAGAACTCACGAGGGTAACTCTGAACGACTGCAGGACACTGCTGGGTATTTCAAACAGCCCTGTGACAGCAGAGCTTCATTTTCTGAGGGCTACTTAGATGTTTTTAAAGAGGAAACACCTACTAGATTTGAATGTTCCACATGACTGTCAGTCTCTGCAGAGACACAGATAAAAAGAAAACCTGCCAGCAATTTAAGAGTTTGAGTATTTCTGAGAACCAGTCAGGAGAAAGAAACACAACCACCACAGGACTCATCAGTCACTAAGATGACTTTGACACCAGGAAATCAAACCAGTCACAGAGAATTGCACCCTACATTTAACTAAGACACACCAGGACAAGATAAAAATCTGTCAAGTCACACGAACAGAGGAAAATTGAGTATTTGTACAGGATCTAAACAAAGACTTGTATTGAAAGGATAATGACTTCACAACAACCTATGACCAGAAATCAAATGCCTGTTCCACCAAGTCTTCCTGAAATGCACATAATTTCTGTCTCCATTACTTCTTCCTAAAACGGGGATCAAAGTGCTTCTCTACCCCATGAGTATTACAAGAGTAATTACACTTAAAACAGAAAGACTGAAATACTAAAAGTGTGTCTTAAACAAACGTATTTAAAAGTATATACTTATTAATTCTACTACCAGAAGACAAATTTCAGTGTTACTTTCCCCATCTGCTCCAGCCATCACTGACACATGAAAACATGCACAGCATCCCTGTACTGTTTTCTTTTAAAGATGATAGCTACCTGAAATTGGTAAATTAAAGACAAAAAAACCCCAACAAGTTCTTTAGTCAGGCCACTTGTACCTTTTCCTGATCAACTACTATCCATTTAATTCAGTTCTGAAATAACAGAAGAACAAGCTTTCACTGGTAAACTTTTTTGGTTCAAGGATTAAATGAATAAAAAAATGCTGTGTTATATTCTAACTATGCCAAGCAGTCCTTTGCAAAAACAAGTCAGACTTTACATCCCTATTCTTAACTCACAATTAGATAAATACCTCCTCTGCACAGTCTTCAAAATAATATTTCAACACCTCCACTTCCCCTTCAACTTACTCACTTCCAGCCACAAAAACATGTTTATCCTTAATGTTCAGATAAAGAACAAAACGTATATATTTAAACATGTACAAGTTTGTTTGTACTCAGACACAAGGAGCTGTAAGATGTTTCATTCTGAGACAAAACCACTGTGTATAAAGGCACCTAACAAATTCCTCAGGGATACAGGAGACTGCCCTTCTGTTGTGTGGCACAGCTTTCACACAAAATTAACAGACTCCTCTCAGACTACTGGGAAGCAGCAGCAGGCTGACCAGGTTAAATGCATATTATATTTTGCCCTGTAAGGACATGAGACTCAACCCTGAGATCCAGGTCCTCCACAGTCCCACATCCCTATGCACTGGAGATGTGGATATATGGGGTCTCTAACTAGGAGCAATAAATTCAGCCTGTATAAAACTTACATCCTTGAGGGGTTTTAAAGAAATAACAGCATAGAACACTCTGCTAAACTACAAATCTGATCAATCTCGTGAGCCAATACATCTGTGTACACACCTGTACATATATATGTAATGTCTACAGAGCACATGGTCCCAGCTACAGCAAATTAAACAGTCCATGAAGAAACAATCACCTCACACATGTGACAACAGAAGATGATGCTCAACAACTGCACTAAACCTCTCCTACATACACCGAGAACGGGAAAGAGCATAACAATAGGGTTCTGTCCTAATAAAAAAAAAAAAACCATGAAAAGCAGCTTGGATACAGTAACTTCTAAAGAAAAATAACCATATGCAGCTTAAAAACAAACAAGAAAACACCTGCTAGGACATCACTTTGGAACACAAAATAAATCAACTCTAAATAAAAGTACACATATAATTTTTCAGTACTGCAAGCCAGAGTCAGCAAATATGCCACGAGGAGCCGATGCCATTCGGGTGACAGGACTGGAGCTACACGAACCCCTTCAGACAAGCACAGTCCATGGAGCCCAACGTGACAAATCTGAGACAGAATTCACGACACCAGCCGGGTCCACCTTGGCCGCACAGCCAGAGACGCGCTTGGCACTGAGGGGGAAATGCACGGGCACACAACTCGTGGGGCTCCGGGGGGCTCGGCCGAGGCACCGGGCAGGGTCCGTACACTTTACACCGCTCTGAAGAGGCACAAAAAGCCCCCGCGAAGGGACAAGAGCTGCCGGAGGACGCCCGTCCTTCTCCCACCCTCGGCAACAGGGCACTGACACCTGCCCGGCCCCACCCGCCGCCCCGTTCCCCAAATCCCCGCGCGCACCTTCCCCCGTTCCCGGCCGGCCCCGCGGGGCGGGGAAGGCTCCGGGAGAGCC
>WEIV01027066.1:98286-192570 GCA_013390005.1 Calyptomena viridis
CCCCCCCCAGGCCCAGAGCCGGGATCGGTGTTCCCTAAAGGGAATAGACCCAAAGGATCGTCCAGCCCAACCCTCAGCCCTGCACAGCCCCAGCCCCGACAATCCCACCCCGTCCCCCTGGAGCTCTGGCAGCCTCGGGGCTGTGCCCACTGCCCTGGGGAGCCTGGGCAGTGCCCACCCACCCTGTGGGCAAACAACAACCTTGTCCTGAGCTCCAACCTCCCCCGGCCCTGACACAACTCCAGCCATTCCCTGGGATCCTGAGCTCCAACCTCCCCCTGCCCTGACACAACTCCAGCCACTCCCGGCTCCTGGCCCTGGTCCCCCAGAGCAGAGCTCAGTCCCTGCCCCTCCTCTGCCCCTGCCCAGGGACTTGTCCCTGCAGTGAGGTCTCCCCTCAGGCTCCTCCAGGATGAACAGCATTGGAATCGAAACATCATCAAACCGGCCGGTTTCATTTATCTTCTCAATAGCAGACAACTGGTTTTGCACAAAAGCCATCAAAAAAACCAGGTCGGGGGAATGAAACACCCGATTTAGGTGAGGACACTGACTGAACTGATGTATCCCTGTGTGCAGGGATAAAAGGTGTGCAGAAAAGGCAGGAGGAATCACTCCACTGGACAAGCAGGAGTATATTGAAATAAGAGTTTGCTCACACCAAATCAACAGGGCAACAACGAGAAGTAGAGAAAGTGTCACCGGAGGTCAGAATTTGGGGTTTAAAAAAGGAAAAAGCACACAGGGAAGACAGTTACAGGCTCGGATGGTGTCAGCAATGCCAACATCAGCGAGGCAAGAAACAAAACAACGAGAAATCTCACTTATAGCCACGTGAATTGTCTACAGCCCTACAAGAGTAGGGATGTCATTACTAAATTAGTGTAGGTAGGAATATAATGGAAGGTTACAACAACTGGTGACAGGAAATAGGTGAACAGGGAATTCACTGTGTTCACTGTGTCTTCCAACAGAGGAGCTACAGGGTAACAACTGGAACTAGTAAATGCCAAATCCAGACCAAGCAAAGGACCAATTATTTCTTCATATATAATTAAGCTGTAGAACACCTTGCTACAGAAAAAAAACACCACAGAATGACAGGAAAATCTCTGCTAGCAATTTACCCATGTAATATCAACCCACAGAATAATGGTCGAGACAACCCATTTTTGTTCAGTAAGTTTTAAGTTTTTTTTTAGTTTTGTACCCCTAACTGCACCAGCTAATCTTCTATCTAAAGCCATAATAAAACTCTGCTGTGAATGAGCATCTTCTTTGTTGGTGGGAAACCCTGTGCAAACATCACCAAAAATGAAGTAAATTATAAGAACACTTTAAAACCTTCCTAAAATATTTAAAACATTTAAAATATGCCAGCTGAAGGATGCTGTGTAAGCAATAAACCTAAAATTTCAGATATGTGAAAATACATTCAATGCAGAAATGTCCAACAGATCTGTCATTCTACAGAAGAGAAAGCAGAATAAACAGGCAATTGAGCAGTACCCTTCTACATGGTCACATGCCTCACACCCACACTTACATTAACCACAACATGAAGACAAACCTTATCATTAACTGCAGCTTTTATGGCTTGCAAACTCCACGAGCAGCCAAGTGTTGTACAATTCTCAAGGAATTCCTTAGGTTTGCAAATGTTTAATGCTTTTAAGTTATGTATACTTAGATATTAAGTTCATAAAACTGCAAGATTTTATTTTTTTTGTTTGCCAGGTCTTGGTACAGCCCATCAATCCCCCTGCAGTGCTGAGAGTCCAGGACTTGGCACCTTTCCATTTGCCTGGATGCTGGGGTAGGGCTGTTTCCACGGGCTCACTGATCCCAGAATTTAAGTTACTTTAGAGGACCACTGCTATTTATCTTTGTGAATTCTTAAGTGAAGCTTGTTTTTTAGTTAATGTTTGATATTAACCACAATCTTTGGTAAGTCTCAGCGTGTAGAAGTCAAGTGATTCTCCACTTTCTCTGTCAGAGCTGGAGCCTCACTGCCTGAGCTACTGTCTGCACCTACAGCCAAATGGCATCCAGGACCTCCCCAGCTCAATAAAACCCAGGATGGCAAGTGATGCAGGATGTGGAGCTCTATTCCATCTCTCTGTACTAATCAGGCAAGTAGTATCAAAATTCCTTAGAACCCAGATGAAGCCAACAGCATTCCAGTCCACAGTAGCACCAACGGGCCTAAAAGTAAGGGTATAAATAAGGGGAACAAGATCTACATTTGCTCTGACAACACCTATGGCTGTCACCAGAAATCAGCCACCTCATCTGAGAGTCAACCAACATTCAATGACAATGTAGCACTCACATCCTTCTGAAGTTGCAGAGGCTCCCCAGACTCCTTTGGCAGCCTGAGGGCACATCAGAGAGCTGAGCCCTGCAGTCACCTGAGCTGTGGATGGGCAGGGGGAAAGGAACAACGACACTGGAGAAGAGTTTTATGGGACAACCCCCGACACAGGCCAGGAATACCTGAAGTTCTTCAGTGGGCAACACCATTTCTCTTCTCCCCATTCTCCTCAGCAAGCACAAGTCTTCAGACCCCACAAATTTTAAGAGTTCAGCAGGTAATGCCCCTGACTGCAGGACATTCATGCTCAATTTCCATTTCCAAAACAGTCTCCATCTTAGTCTCAAGGCATAGAGGGAGGCCAGGAGAAAGCCCATAGGATTGGGTAGGTTTCAAGGGAAAGGAGGCTGTAGTTACTATCTCTGTTATGTCTGTGCTCTCACCTCTTTTTTAAAACAAAAATAATCCTTCCTGATGACTGCAGACCTCTCAAGTCCCACTCTCTGGCTGTCCTCCTTTCCAGCTTCACTTGGACTAAGGCAGATTTTTTTCTAGCATTCAGCTCTGCAAGACCTATTTTACATCAATGATTTCCTATTATTTCACATGAGTCTCTGCATTATTTATTAGTTTTAAATGTATTGTTATGTAATCCCATCAAATGTACTTTTAATCTTAGGCAATGAAGACAAAGGTATGATAATGAAAGAACAATGTGCACTTTAACATCAAGCCCTTTTCTAAAACTGTTAGTGATTATACTTTATTTTTAGTAACCACATTTAACTCTATCCTTTTCTGATCCAAACATTACACTAGGGCTATGAGCAATTCCACTCTCACTATTTTTGTAAGATCATTTTCTTGCCTAGGGCAAGACCCAACAATCAGCATGAGACTGTGCTATTTATCTAGGGCTTGTTCTTAACTACTTTTCCACAATGCAGGATAATTTTGTATCATTACAGAAAATGGGATTCAGATACGAAATACCTCAATTAACTGTTTTTCATTTTTTCTGCCGTTTTTTTCCAGCACACATTGCTAACATTGGCATGCCTTGCTGTTGTCATGGCAATGAAAGGAGTCTATATGTTTTAGGATGTGACTCAGAAATAATTTTATATAGAAATGGGACAACAATTAGAATAATGGACATTGGATGCTTCTATGCCACCAGTTAACAAATGGTCAATGGGAAAAAAAGAAAGATCCCAAATCAGCAACAAAAGATACTGAATAAAAGCTCCTTGATTGGATGCAAGACACCAAACTGTTACTTCTGGCCCTATCTTGCAATTAGATCTGTGTGGGTAAAGCTTTGTCACTCCTGAGAGTTATTAAAATCCCAGTGATGTGCCTGGGCATTTACTTAACTTGACCAGGACCCAGATTTGCCCAAGTTAGTGCTGGTCTTAATGCTCAGAAATACACAAGGAGTCTTGTATTGTGTACTCATCCCAATAAAAAAGGTCTTGAAACAATCAAATCACCTCTCTGTGAGGGCAAGGCTCTTCTCAGGGCCAATGAGTTCATAATTTACATGATGTAAAAAAGAAATATTTTAGAGAGGCAAGTTTGTCAATTAGAAGATGAGGAAAGGAGCTTGTGTCAGTCACTATCAGGTGTGGAGGAAGCAGTTGCAAGCACTAAGAAACACAACTGAAACCAGCCTACACCAATCTAGGAAGTGTCTGGAAAAATTATTTTCAGCCAGGCTATAAATACCATTCACCTATGTCTTCTCTGTGTTACTCATCACAACACTACCTCTTTTCCTGTGGATCCAGGGCTGTTATTAGACCACATGCCTGTGCAGAGATGCCAAATGTGGAGGCACTGAAATATATGCATCTGTGTCAGTCCTTAAATTCATCTCCTGACTCATGTTCTGCAGTGACAGCTCTCTGCTGGGCACTGCCTGTTCATACCAAGCTGAGCCACACTATTATTCATTAGAAAGCAACCTAAGGCCACATCTCCACACCAGCAGCTGGCTCTGACCCCAGGAAAATCCCCACTGCCACATAATCAGCAGTTGCAGAGCTCAGGACTGCACGTGGCTGTGTCCCTTCCTTGGACACAACACGCTGAAGTGCAGAGGAGGAACCAGTCTGAGGTAATCTCAGATTTAAGATCTGATTCAATCCATCATTCTCTCTCCCTTTTTTTAGCCATCTGGTAACTTTTTCAAACTATTTCACTCAGACTAGCCTTGTATCAATGTTTTGTCAGGCCAAAATGAGGAAACATTCCACAGAAGAAATGGGAAAAACATATGGGAAACAAGAGGGGTTTGCACTGGAGGACAATGAATTAGAATATACAGGGGAAAATAAAAGGATTACATGTGAACGACAAAGTAAAAACTGAATTCATACACAAGACTAGTTCCAAACTAAGCTATGCATGGTATGAAACATTTTGGGCATACGGAGCAAGCAGGTTATTAGACCTTCAAAAGGATTAGTAATTCTTATTAGGTCAATATGGCAGCATCCAGTGCACAACTAAAGCACAGCTTAAATAATGTGTCATAATTATAACTATAGGCATGAAGATACTGGAGTTAATAAATGAAAATAGCCAATGGTCAAAGTACCATGGATAGGATTGCCACTCCCCAGCTGTACCCTTGGCAATGCTCACAATACCTTTAGGGCCCTTAGGAGTGAGGTTTGGTGCTCTGCTTTCTTTTGAAAACCCCACTTGTGCAATCCTGTAGTGTGTCCCCACCTCCTCTCCCTTTGTCCCTTTAGCAATACAGTTAGGAAAAGTCCCTGTCACAATTGCTCTTCCTCCCTCCACCCTGCTCACTTTCCTACTCAGTGAGCAAGACCTCTGAATGGGAACACAGTGAAGAGGCAACACAGAGCTGCAACCTCACCTTTGTGCTCCCTCCAGGAGCAGCAAGGTGCAAACACAGAGTGGCTGTGCCTGTGCATTTCGGGAGGAGAGGTCACCCAGCTCCCCTGGCCCCGGAGCAAACAGAGTCAGCCTTGGCAGGACCCGAGGCCGGAGCTGCCAAGCGCAGCACGCGGGAGGTGTGTGTGCAGCTCCCACACTCAGCTGCAAACCAGCCCCACAGCGGGGCACCAGGTCATCCTTAGCACGAGTTGCATCACAGGAAACAGCACTCTGGGGCTAAATAATGCTTGAGCTGTTTTGAGCAAGGACTAGTGTTCTGGTTTGCTTCAATGAAATTCAACATTTAAGAAAGAAAGGTTAACGTTTCTGCAGTCACAAGCATAGCACTGATCCAGCCTCCGTTTTTATAAGGAGAAAAAGTATCTAGAGAGCTTTGGTTAAGCAAAAAGCTTCCATTTTTTCCACTGAGGCCACCTGACCTTGAGTAAGTCCCCTTCCTATTTATTCCTCTCTGGAATAGGCATATGGTATTAGTTAGATGTCTAATCTTTTTGCACAAATGCAAACCATTACTATCCTTTACCACAATTGTTCCATGCAAAATCCTATGCATGATTTCTTTCTGTGAGGGGAATTTAATTTTGTAAGTCAGAAGATATAAATAATTTTATAAAAGTCATGAATAAATATTAAACCTAGGAAAAGAAACAGTTCTTTATACTTGTAGTTGTTTAATTTTTCTCTGCAGAATACAAATGCATAAAATTGATAAAAGGTGTCCTCAAAACTAACATGCAAAGACCACGATTACACACTCAGGTGGTTGTGCCACATGAAGCCTGGAGGCCTGAAAGATACTGTAAAACATCTTGTCTGTACAGCATATTCCAATGCATTGTTTAACATTGTTATAAAGAATTTCTTCTTCCATTTTATCTAGATCATTCCTCCAATAAAAACAATTTTCAAAAAAAAAACCTTTTTAAGGGAAAAAAGCCCATAACTCTATTTTTGTCCCAGAATTCCTCTTTCTGATCTTGAGCTACAGAAGGAATTAGTTTTCCTCTGAGTTTATCATCTTTTACAACTCTGATGGGTATGTCACTGCCTTGCTTATGCTCCATTCCATCAATTCACTATTTCCCCTCTCTTTTCCTGTTAGTTATTCCCATAGTCCCTTAACTGCTGTTTTTTAAACTGACTTTTCTTTGGCTTCTGTCAGTTCATTGATATTTTTCCAGTCTTTAACTGGAAGTGAATATTCTGACTGTTTTCTGAAAGCTGTACAATGAGGAATTATCCTTCTGCTTTCACAAATCAATGACTACTCTGTAAGGCTAAAAGCAGTTTTTCGCTTCCCATTGTTTTCACATTTCCTCTCATTCTGTTTGTTCTTGCATTCAGTTTTTTTCCAGCAAGCACCACAACACCAATAATACCCTCCCACACTTTTCCCTTTGAGATCTCACAATTTTTTTCAGAAGGGATCCTCTTTCCCTTAGATGGGGAAAACACAAGGTACTAATAGGATCGTTACCTCATCCCAGGATGTCTTGCACAGGTTGTGGAAGTTCCAGCTCAGCACATTACCCAATATTCTCCTTTCACAAGAAAACCCTTTCTCATGCTGCTCTGTTTAGAAAGAGGTGGATCAAGTTCAAGCATTGCTTTTTCCTGTCCCACAATTTCTTGGGCTGCTTCCACCACGACCCCAAAGAACAGGCCCACTCACATGGGAGACGTGGAAGAATAAACATCACTTCCAGGATGATACTGGAAAGAAATCTTTCACTTGGAATACTATCAACATCTTCAGAGAAGTAAAAAACAAAGCCTGCACACATGAAGCAACTCTTCCAAGGCTACTGTGAAGTTTCAGGGAGCAGAACCAGGAATATGGCTCCAGTATCTACAACAAAACACCAGGGTTTAACCCAAAAGGCCAGAGGTCCTGCCCACATGTGTCTGGATCTGGATGTGCCATGAAGTCCTGGACTTGACAGACAGAATCACAGAGCAAGCAACAGACATTTCCTCTTTGCTGTGGCTAATTCAGCCCTAAATCACCCAGATTAGGTGAGCTACAAACAATAATAACACCCTCTGCTGGGACACGCACCTTTGGGTTTATTTTGTAGTTCCATGTCCTACCAAGGAATTGCTGGGATGAAGCTGTGCCAGAGCTGAGCACTGGAGAAGAGATCAGGCCATCAGCACATCAGCAGGGAGACAATAAGGTACAGCAATAATGAAATAACAGGGAGGGCAGCAGGGATGGTACCTGCCTACCCATCTTTCCAGGTGCTGATGTGAGACATTTGAAGCTACAAACCAGTGTTCATTCCATTCCTGGCTCTCCCAGGATCAACAGCCATGCCTGAACTGAGGCAGGACAGATAGAAAGTCTACAGCAACAAAGCCAGCACAGACAGGGGCTCTGCCTTTGAAGGAGGCCATTGAGAAGGATTTTCAGGCTTTGGAAAGGCAGACAGGAATGCTTAGCTCTAAATGGAGAGAGCGAGAGCAGCATAGGTCAGAGCTCCTTTAGAAAAGCATCTGGAGTGGATGTGTGACCTTGTCCTTCAGAGAGTTCAGGGCCAGGCTTTTAACTCAGTCCTAGATGTTTCAGCCCTCTGAAAATAATGGTCTTTAAGGCACAAGAACTCCTGTTGTGCTGCACAAGAGTTTGACACACGAACATGCCACAGGAGCAGGACCACAGGACAATGCAGGGCAGCACACAAAGGCCACATCCTGCATCCCACTGAAGCAGGAGGGCACATCCCAGGAGTGCTGAAAGCAATTACTGCAGTGGGAATCCTGCCAGCCCACCGCGGCCAACAGAGCCCTGCAAAATCCCTGCAGGGCATCTGGGCTGCAGCTCAGCACTGCACAGATGGGGCCCTCCCGACACACCGGGGCACTTCGCCTTTTGGGACACTGAGCCAGAGAACAAAAAATGCCTCCTAGCAAACCTCCAGCAGCTTCCCACAGGCAGTGATTTCTGCATCTTGGCCAGGAAGTGATCAGATGCTTTATGCTCCTGAAGTTACAGTTCAGTAAGAAGTTCAAAAGATTTTAATTAGTTAAAAATAAGCACGAATCTAAATATTTTCACAAACATCAGTGATTTTTCTGAGCAAGAATTCAGGTGACAAAAAGAGTCAAGTTGATCAGTTTCTTGCTAAACCTCAGAGGATATTTCACACCGTTATGAAAAGCTGTCCATGGTGCTCAGGCACCATGGTTACAGTCATGGTATGGGATTTTAAATAGAATACTGTAACAAATTTGTCGGTTTGTTTTAGGTTTTAATTAACTAAGCCATTTGAAGACCAGATAAATGTTTATTATATCTATTCTGCTGATGTGCTAAAGATCCAAAGAGATCTTGACTAACCTTCTATAGCTCTATACATACTTTGTCTGATGTCATGAAAATCACAGCCCTATTTACATTTTTACTAAGTAAAATCCAAAAGTAAACAGTGTGTCACTTCCAAGGTACTTAAGAATTAACATGTGGTTGGGTGCAAACCACACATCTGGCCTGATCTGTGCTGCCTAAGAACAGCTTCAGGAACGTGCTGCTTCAACAAAGCACAGGAACATTACAGTAATCATCACAAAGAGGAGAGAGAATCTTTACTTGCAGCAGTTAGAATGATACAAAAACATTAACATGACCTTTCTTTTGGCTGCCAATAGCTGTACGTAGCTATTAAATACAGGGTAAGTTTACATAAATATTATAAAAGCTTGATTAAAAGCAGCTGCATAAAAATACTTGAAAAATACATACTATTTTAGAACTTTTCAAAATTTTCTATTTTGTTCATATTTGAGGTATTTAGAACACTTCTATGTAATTTTTTGTTCTTTGTTTCTCTAAGGAGTTGATAAGCAAAGCTGCTACAAACACAAAAATGCATGAAAGGCTGGGGAGTGAAAAAAAGCCCTCTGTGAAGGACCATTTTAACATTCTTAGTATCCCTTTGTTACCAAATGAAACATCTCAACTTGATAATAAATGAACATTAATGTTGAATTAACACAGAAAACTGTCTTTTCAGCTGATTCTTGGATTCCCATAAGAATGCTGGAGCTCATTTGGCTCGATTTCCAAGCAGAGTTTCCATTTCTTCTGACAAGGTTTACTCTGTGTTCTGAAGAACTACAGCAAGTTGAACATGTTTTGTCCAGAGACCACAGAGAAGCACAAATCCAATGTCATGCTTGGATCATGGTATTCTACCATTTACTGTAGCAAAATGAGCACATGTGGATACACAGCATGAGACTCCTAATTGCTCATATTTTTATTTTCACTATTTTTTTTGCTTTAAACTGAGCAATTCTCTCATTTTGGTTCCCAAGCAGGTAATATTTTTTTTAATTACTGCACATCCTCTTGGGTAGGTTTAAATAGTTTCAAAGTAGACTAAGAAAGACCCTGGCATTAACTAAGGCCAAGAGAAAGAACATTTCAGCTACCTCCTAGTAATACTTACTACACAATGGCTTATTTAAACTCCCTAACAAATTCTGAATTTTGTTAATTTTGCCAACTGCTTTATCAGCGTTAAATTCAGATGCTGAGATTCAACAGGGAAAGCACCTCTTAGACCCTGCTCTGGGGTCTAGACAGAGGTGTAATTGCCAGCACTGTTGCCATGTGAGGTGCATTTGCTGAGGCAGCACCCCCTGGGCTGCTCCGGAGCAGTGGAGGGACTGCAGTCGGGCTGTTCAGTCCTTCAGGGCTGTTCTGCCAGCCGGCCAGGAAAGCCTCCCTGAGCTCACTGCGGGCTCAAGCAGGACACGAACAGAGACCCCAGACTGCCTGTTCTGGAAAGTACTGCCTTTTGGTCCCTCACAACACAACTTTGTTCTTGAGGAAAATTTGTTTGCCAGTCTCAGAGGAGGGATTTTAACTGATCCTTTCACTAGGGGGTGGAAGAGAATCTAATTCTTTTCACAGGTGTCCCCTTCAGGCCTTTAGTCCCCCTTCTGGAGGCCAGAGGATTCCCCCACTCACAGTGTCCTGTTACCTGGTGGAACTGAAAGCCCAGGGCTGGAAGACTCCTGTCAGCGCCATTTGAAGTGATAAGAGTTTTACCATGCAGTGTTTTCTCCAGGCTACGTTTTGCAGAAGTGGCAGCCAAAGGAGAAGGAAACATTACATCCAGCACACAGCAGTGTTTCTGTGCCTCTTGCAGATAAGTAATACCTCATCAGCTGCTTCCCCTTAAATGTACTGTCCATTTTATATCCTTTCAGGGGGCAAAGGAGGTGCCTCGCCAATAATCACCACTCAAAACAAAGGCACAAAGCTGCTTCAGCTGTATGCATGAACATCTTGGCTGAGTCCTGAACCACCATCAGCAACCCCCAGAACTCAGCCCTGTGATTTTAAGCCTGTTTTCTAAGAAGCTCCAATGTCAGCAAAAACACTAACCAGGACAGGTCAGTCATCCTCCTGTCTAAAATTCACCTGCTGGCTCTGGACTGCTGATCTGTTTCTCCCAAATAAACACCATTCTAGCACTACCTCCCAAAGTTCTGCAGATCACATCGTTTAATAAAGATCAGGCATCCCATTATGTAAGAACAACAGCAAAAAAGGGAGAGAGGCACTTCAGATCACAGCAGGTCGTAAGTATTTTAATACTTTTAATTACAGAAATTGCTTGGAGCTGAGGCATTGCACACTGCCAGTGCAGATTTTGTCATTAAGAGCCTGTCCCAAAAGGCACTGAAGGTCATGTCCCAAACTTGCAGGCAGCATTGCCATTTTTGGCACAATCAGGTATTGCTGTGTTTTTATTTCAGGTTGAAGTTGATAGAAGAGACTTTTATTGCCCTCTTTTGTTAATAGGAGAGTATTCTAACAGCAAATAGATTCCGTGGTGTGGGACCCTGTGTGGACTGCCTTTAACACTGGACATAAATTACCTGCACAGATAGTTCTAAACCAAGACGGGTGGGCTTGGCATGATATCCAGTGGTGAAACAGCCTGTGTTACCCACGTTTCTTTGGCCCATGTCACTTTTTGTTGCCTGAACTTCTCAAAAATAAAACCCATCTGAACAGCCCATTAGGTTTTGCTTTACTCGGTGGAGCCAAAGCCATTAAACAGAATCCCTGTCACAAGAGTCTTCATCAATGGGAAAAAAGTCTCAGTCACATTTAACAGTCTGTGGCCTCTTGATTTTTAAAACAAACAGAATGAACATCTGGAATTCTCCCAATGTGACTTTTTAAAGAAATAAACAGCTAATGTGAGTGGAAGTACAGTTTAGGGTGAGGAGGACAAGGCGAGAAATCTGCTTCAAAAGCAAGACAGTAAGAAAGGAGCCTGCAGGGCCTTGAAAACATACTCCCTGTTTGGCAAATTAGAGAAGTGTACTGGCACATTTATCTCCATTCTCTTCCCCAGAGATTCTTGTTCAGAGGTCTTTTCCTTCCAGATATTATCACAGAAAGTCACTGCTGTTTCTCAAGTGATTGAGGCCCTGCCTCCCTGTCCCACCTGCCCCAAACCAGACACTCCTGAGTAGAACATGTCCATTGAACTTTTTTTTTGCCTCCTTGTCACTTATGCTGCAAAACCAAACTTTTCATTTTCCCACAGTATTTTGTGAAAAGTGCAAGCTGGCAGATTTTCCTTATGAACATGTGGATCCTACTGATAAAGCTATCTCCAGCACTTGGTTTGTGCCATCTCAGCTGCATCCCACCCATGCCTGGGAGGCTCCAGGAACCCTTCCACTAAAACAAAACAGCAACTTTGAGATGTGCTAAGGTTGAAAACCCTTGGTGGGATTCTACAATTATTAATTAGCATTTCCAACAAACTGAAGTGCATTAAAACCCCACAAAACAGACACTGAAGAGCAGGGACTTATTACACCTGGTTAAGCTCAACAGCTGGAGGTGCTTTTCAGCACCATTAAAAAAAAAAAGAAGAAAAACCTTTTCAGCTGCTTTTCAGGACCTCATCAGAGCTTTCAAATCATTCTAAATACGAGGGAAGAACATTATTAATGGGGCCTAGATGACTTACAGAATAAATACTGCACACCTCAAACCTAACTCCTCTTCAAGGCTTTTCTTGGTGCTGTAGTGGAGTGTGGCAGTGTCTGCCTCTGGTGACTGGTACCTGGAATCAGGACAACCTCCTCCTAGGGCATGGCCAAGTCTTTCATTCAGCACAGCCACGAGAGGTGCTGCAGGTTTTCCATCACCCAGGGGATGTGGAGGCTGCTTTTTTCTCTGCCCAGGTGACGAGGGCTCTCAGCTGTGCAGGGTGAGACCCCTGGCAGCCACACAAGAACCATTCCTGGGTTTTAGCTAAAATGCCTGCAAAGCACACACCACTGCAGGCTAAACAGCCTCAGCTTTCAAAGCAAAACAAGGTTACATTAATTGGTTCCAAGCACTGAGACCCAGGAAAGCACTTCTGGAATGCAGCTGTTGGCTGAGCAGGAAGAGAAACTGCAGGAAGGAAATGAGCAGAAGCAGCTTCTGGAGCAGAAGCAGCTTCTGGAGCAGAAGCTGAAGGACAGAACCTCACTATGAGATATCTCTGCACACAGAAAACAGCTGCCCCTGCTGTAGGCAGCTTTACCCAGGTTCCTCTGACCTGAACCTTTTCAGGTGCTCTGAAAAACCTGTATCTCTCAGCTACAGCAAAAGCCCAGGTGCTTACAGCTCCACATGCATGACTGTTCTTACCTGTCCATAAGTAACACCAGGGTACACTCCTCAAGAAATTCATAAATTGCCTTACGTGCTGTAGAAAGCCCAGAACTAGAGATCTAAATCATTATGTTTTCCTCTGCTAACTGATCAATCATTTCATTTATCATGGCCCCATTTACATTGTCATTACAGTGATTTGCATTAATAACTTCAGAAAATCTTATGTTCTCCTGTGCAATATCTTTCTTCCAACATCATGCATGCCAAATGGAATAGCTCTGGGAATTCAGTCTTGAAGATAGGGGAAAAAAAGAATAATAAACAAAATTATGGCAGTATTTGCATAACAGCACATCCCTGGGCTGCAGTTAACTAGCAGGGTCTGCTTCTGGGCCCTGGCATTACCATGGTGGGTAAGTGATCTGCCCCCACCACCTGGCTTTGGATCTACTTCAGCCACACAGCTGCCTGCTCTGTGCCATTCCAGATGTCCTACACACTCCTGCAGGATTTCCTCCCAGCAGAGTAACCAAACACCAAAGGAGGATCTGAAATCTCTTAATTTGTTGATTTGCCTCACAGGAGCATAGAAGAATGGCACAGATACACAGTGAGCAAGGACACTGCTTATTTATGGATTGACTTCTACCACCACTCCCTTGGAATGCTCCTATGGCAGGCTGGGAAAAGCCTTTCTGCCTGCTTTGATCCAGGTGCAGATGCAGGGCAATGCAGCACTCCAGATGACAGAGCAGCATTACATATTCCCAGATTTTCATGATCTTGGGCTTTGAGCCATTCACATTTCAAAATGAGGCTTCACTTATTGCAGACTTTTGAAGGCTTAACTTTATACACTGAAGATTTAAAAGGCCCAGCAGGAACTAAGACAAGACTAAAGCTCAGCACCAAGACCAAAACTCCATCCTTACATTTTTTTCTCTTACTTGAATTGCATGACTAGGACTAAACTTAGCAATTCCTGTCCTTTGTTAACTGAATGAGAGGCTCTAAGCTAAAAATCAGAAAGGCCTTTCTATGTTTCAAAACAGTAAGTCTAATTAAATTCAAATGTTCTACAACATTACAACATATTTTAGCTATGCAGAGTAAAAAGATTTAAGAGGCAGCTGAATTACTTAAAAGTTTCAGTGACCAAATAATTGTTATATTAAGACAATTTACACACACTACTACAAGATACTTCAAACAATCCATTGTATGTTGCTCATGAGGCTCATCCTCAGAGAAAAAATGTATTTTAGGAAATACTGATGTGACACAATTTTTCTTACTTGTTTTTGTTGACCAGATACAGCCCACCCTAAAAAGGCCATGACTGAGCACAGCTCCAGGTATGACAGGAAAATGTTACACCTCTGAGAGGGCTGGTCACACATTGTAGTAAACTGATGTAAAATGCTAATGCTCAATGACAATCTCTGCCCCTCACCCCTCAAAAATAACAGCAACTACACCAGCAATGACAACAGTGAGGACAAACCTGAGGCAGCCCTGGAGCTCACTGAAGAGCCCAAGGTCTGTGCTGAGGTTCTGAGTAACCCAAGAGCCCCGTGTTTCTGCCACGAGGTGTCACAGCCCCACAGCCAGGTCACCACCCCCTCCCCTCTTCTCCCACAGCCAAAGCACACCCTCCACTCCATCGGTTCCCCAACCCTTTCCTCAAATCACCCTTCCCTCGACAAAGCCACTCACTGTGAAACGAGCCGCGACTTCTTGCTCGTCTGACACCTTCCTGTTCTCGGCTCACGCTGTGCCCTCAGGCCGAACTCGCGTCCCTGAGCCTCGACAACCCTGAGGGCACAGCTCCGGCCGTGCCCACCACACTCAGCTCCTGTCCCAGCTGGATGGGATCTGCTCTAACCACGTCATCAGGCTCAGGATCAGCTCCAGGTGATGGATCTCTGCCATCAGGGGCACCTGGCACACTTTAACTTTTAACTCTCACTGAAAGACACGCTGGAAATGACACACTACCGGCTGAGCACTGAGGTAGATCGAGTTGGAGGTTTATGTGAAGAGAGAGTAGATATTTAAGTGAAAAATACAGAGAATGTGACTCAATCACAGTGACTATACAGAAGAAAGGCAGAGGAAATGCCTCCAAGTTCTCGTCAATTCTCAACTGAACACTGTTTTTTTTTACCTGCACATACAGCTTCCCTGATCTACGTAAAAACGGGGATAGGAACAATACCTGTTATTACAAGAAAAAAGAAGCAAGTACAAGGAAATAGAGTACGGCAGCACTGACCAGAGGCGAGGGCAGCAATAGGTCCCAAGTGTGCGGAATTGTCCTCCGGGCGCGGTGTGGGCACAGCCCGCCAGGCTCAGCCTTCCCTCAGCTCATCCACGAGCCCGCGCGGCCACCACACGTGTCGGGGCCGGGCGGCGGCTCCTCCACCACATCCACTCCTCCCCGCGATCCCCCCGCTCCCGGGGCCGGCAGCGAGCGCCGGCTCCCACAGGGACGGCACAAACGGGCCCCGGGGCCCGAACCCCGCTCCGTCCCATCCCCTTCCCGGGGCAGCTCCAGCTTCCCGTCCCTCCCGGACTTGGGAGGGAATGACCCGCCAGGGAACCCCAGAGCCCCTCACAGCCGCCCCCTTACCGTGCCCGGGCCCTCAGGGCAGCTCGTGTGAACAGACAGACACTCGCCCTGCTTTGTAAAATTTTATTAGCAAATCAGAATAACAAATATCACTTATTCTTGACACAATTTCCAGGCACCAAAAAACAAAATAAAAATCAGTATTTCTCTTAATAAAAATGTATGTAGATTAAAAAATATCAGCACTAATATAAGAATAAAAATAGTCATATTTTAATAAAAATACTTGGTTGTTTTTCCAGACTATCAGTTCATTTCTTTCCAGGTTCCCTAGTGCTCAAATATAATACATAGAAAATAGATTTTTCTCCCCTATCAAAGCAAATTCTGTAACATAAACTGTTTTAACGAAGTGCAGTGCATTTCCCTTCCCTACCATGCTTTTTTTTTTTTTTTGCCCCTTAATAAAGGGAACCTGTAGGTTATTCCTCAAAACCCGGCATTGGTAAGGAATGAAACCAACCCTTGGAGGTGAAGGTTTCCTCCTGCCAGTGCTGTGAGCAATCACACTGTGCCTCCCTGAGCTCCCTCTCAATGGGACAGACAGGGTGATAAACACAGAGAACACCACTGGGGAAACACTGTAAAACTTCCTAATGAATCAAGCATTAGTCCTGAGAACAAGAGATTGTAGACTCACAGTGTGCTGCTCTCTGGAACAGTCAGGGAACAGTTTGGCTTGGCAGAGTGCTGTGCTTTCTGTGCAGTCAATGTCCCTCGGGAGCCCAGTGGAACAACCCAGTGCTGGAGAGAAGGGCCAGCCCTGCTGCTGTCCTGTGGTGCTGTCCTTCCCCCTCCTGGGCACTGAGATGACCAGAATCCAAACACTGAGAGCTGCCTGTAATGTCTTTGTTAAAACACCTCCTTACATCTTTTATTAATGTGAGCTCATGGCTTCACATGGCCTTGCACTCCTCTGTCTGCCTTTCCCCTACATCCAACTAGCTCAATAGTTGTCAGGATTTTACATGAGAAGAATGACCATCTCCATGACAGCACAATCCTGATCCAGCTATTTTAACCAGGGTTTAACGTTCAGAAGTACAATTTACCTGCTCATCCCACAATATCTAATTTGGAAGCTGAAGGTGTTTTGAAACTCCAGAAATTCAGAAAAATACCACTGGCTTGGAGTTTATTTGGTTTTCCATATCCCAGGGAAAGCAGGATGCAAAATTTGATAGGTAAGCTGGGCAGGATTTTATCCAAATATATATTTGTAGTGTTCTGTTTATGAAAGATTCTCTCCAGCCACCGTTGTGGTTTAACCCCAGTTGGCAACAAGGCCCCCATGCAGCCACTGGTTCACTCTCCCTGGTCATGGGGGGAGGAGAATTGGAAAGTAAATCATGGGGGTCACTTTGAGATAAGAACAGTTTTATAACTGAACTAAAGCAAAATATTATAATAATGAAAAGGCAAAGACAGAGGAATAAAATCCAAGACAAGTGATGCAGAATTCAATTGCTCACCACCTGCTGACCCAGCCCATCCCTGAGCAGTGACCTGTGGATCCCAGCCAACTCCCCCCACATTTTACCCTGACATTTTACCCTGACATTCCATGGTCTGGAATATCCCTTTGACAGTTTGGGTCAGCTATCCTGGCCATGCTCCCTTCCAGATTCTTGTGAACCTCCTCATTGGCACAGCGTGGGGAACTGAAGAGTCCTTGACTTGGGGTAAACATTCCTTAGCAACAACTAAAAACATCAGCGTGTTATGGACACCGTTCTCCCACAGAACCCAAAACACAGCACTGTACCGGCTACCAGCAAGAAAATTAACTATTCCAGCTGAAACTGAAACACACAGAACCAACGGGTTTTCCTGTTACTGCTCCTTCTTAATCCATAACTTACTACAGCACTTTTTGAGGGCTCTGCCTCAAAAGTTACACAGAAAGCTCATAAATACACCTTTTAAATGTGATGAGAAGCCCGTGCACTGCTCCTTATGGGCACGTGCCACAGGCTATGGCAGCACAAGACATGAAATAAGTGCAAATTAAATAAATGGTATCAAAATGCAGTGCCATATTTCAAAAACATCCACTCTCCTGCTTCCACAATTCCTACACCTACATTCTCTTTCCTTTCCTTCAACCTTCCCAGTCCAGGATCACCTTCACTCACTACGTGTCCCTCTCATTCCTCTCCACTGCCTTTTTTCCTCCCACACCTCCTTCATTTTATCTTTCTTCCATCAAATCCTACTCTCTGCCTCTCTCCTCCAATACTTTATTTCCTTCCTTTCACAGAAATACTTTCTTATCAACTGCATTTTAGTCTCTACCTAAGCAAGGATACAAATTACAAATAAAAGCAGAGTATTTTTTTCTTTCTTAGAAACTGGAAGCCACCAAAATTAACCTGATACTAGTTTTCACACCTTCCACTCCAAAACCTCAGCCTAGAAGTGACAAGTATAAAGCCAAATGGAACCAGTTTCCTTGTCCATCTACAGTTGTTTCTAATAGGCTTTCTGATTTTTAATTTATTAAATGGCAAAGTAACTATGAACTTTTAACAACAAATACATTCAATGAAAAAAATAACCTATTCTATGTATATTTTTTGGTACCAATTGAACAATACTGGCTTAGAAACTAACATAGTTGATGCAACTTTCCAGCCCAAAGACTTTACATCAGTATCAAAGTGCTCAATTTTGGATACAACTCCCTGAATAAAATGCAGGTGTCTGCAGTCTGGGTTACATGTAAACAGCACCTACACAAATAGGTGTTAATGAATCTCTAATTTGCTGACAATAAATAATATTGACAACAATAACAAAGTCTAATAAAGACTATTTCTTCAAATACCTTGGATTTTTAAATGCCCTGTTTTGGTGAAGCATCCTGCCATCATTCTGTAAAAATGTTATATTTGGGTGCATGTAAGTCACACAGGATTTTTTCTCTTTTTCATCCCAAAATTGCCCTGGCCTACCTCATTTCTCAGTGGCCACAATCAGTTGTACTCACATTGACAATGGGAGTTGTGTTATTCCTTAGCCAGAGCACAGTTCTTGTGTCAGAACTGTTCACTCCTAGGTCCACAAAATCAAGGTTATGATATGTAAGGGCATTAAGATTTCTCTTCCATGAGAGCAGTAACAGGGCACTGCACACAGCTAATAAAACCTGTCAGATATCAGCCATCAAATACTTATGCTATTAACAAACAGAGATAAAAAGTTCTCCTTAAGACTCAATAACAATTTCCCTGACTGAAATAATAATGCACAGCCTTAACCACTGTGCAGAATGTGAATTACTCTGCAGTAAAAGAATATCAGTAGAAACCTTACACCCTGAGTGCAGCTGACAGCACAAATAGATTGAAGTATCACTGAAACATATAAAAGCACTCCAAATGGTGCTTGTGCTTTGGCATTTCCCTGGGAATCCCAATCCTCAGCTTTCTAAAATGCTCAGTAGGCATTTAACACCATCACCCAGCTGCTGGTGCTGTTGAAGGAAGAAGCACAACACCAACGACTCAGACAAGAGGTCAAGCCAGGGCTGCTTCCTTCAGCAAGGAGGAAAGTTCTGCTGTGTCCTGCCCATGGAATTCCCATCACATTATGATAAGCTGCTTCTCCTCTGATGAGAGGCTTCTATTTGTGAAAGATCCTCGCTGTCACTTTCACAGTTTCTCTGAAACAGAAAGGCCACAATCTCAGAGTCATGTAAATGAGATACCATGTTCTTCAACACGATGTTCTAACATTATCAGTGTACCACCTACTGAGAAAAGCAGAGCTCACAGAACCCTCAGTTTCACTTCAGAAGGTCACAGGCAGTGCTGGGGCCCCCACCCTCCACCACACACCTGGGCACAGAAGCAGCACTGAACTCACTCTCTCCACGATTGCTTGTGTCTCAGGCACAGCAGGGTCACTGCCATGGGATCCAAACATCACCTGCTGCTCCTTTACACAAGAAATGTGGGGAGCACCTCAAAGGTTTATTGAGTCACGGGCTCTCCCTGCACAAGATTCCTGTCACAGTAACACAATGTACAGCAGCACTGAAGACACACAAAGGATGCCATGGTCCCATCTGGTTTCCCAACTCCACACCACTGCCATCCTGCTGGGCTGTGCATGCAGATAAGGACATTATCACATATAAAAAATCACTGCACAGTAGAACTGGTTCTTCTCTTCTCCCTGGTCGAGAAATGCACGTACCGAACTGCCCTCCTGCATTAGGACCCTTTTCACCAGGGAACGGGACAGGTGGTTGCACAGGGAGACGATGCGGTACGAAAGCTGTGGAGAGAGGGAAGAGGGACAGTGTGACCACACACATCCAGTGCACACATACCCAAACATCTCAGTGATCTACTGCCTGGCACAACATCACTCTGTTGTGCCCTGTGCTGCCCTCTGACCCCCTCAGGCTGGGGAAGCCCCACGTGAGGAGGGCTAAGGGCTCGCTGCCATACCTTCCACCGCCTTCTGGCGTATTGCCTTTTGAAGTTTTCCAGGTTAACGGCGGATGATTTCCGAACCAAAGCCTGTTGCTTGTCCATGGGCTGGAAGATAAAAGAGCAATTTTATTGTTTGGCTCCCTTTGGTGCACAAAATATTCAAGATTCCTCATATGCACTGGAAAGAATGCTGGCTGGGGAAGCTGTGGATTCATACAGGCAAAACCAGGAGACAAATAATTCAATCTAGTTCACCCTATGCCTGGACAGGATGGCTTTGATCTCAAAAAAATCCTAAAACCAGAGGGTGCTAAGGCAATGCTTTCACTTTGAAAAGTTGCTAAGATGCTTCTCAGTGCACACCTGCCCTACCTCCATTTTCTCTGGATGAAAAACACTGTAGTAAAATGGGAAAAGGTTGCTGTCATTTAGTATTAGTGGGAAGGATACATGCTGTCTGAAAAAATGGCTTTGTCCTTTAACCATACCCAGAGGATGAGAGCACAAGACATTGATACCCTGGCAATAAATATATGAGGACTGAATTGTAATACCTGACTATGGAAATATAGGAAGAAAAATGAATATAGATCAGAATTCAGACATGTGCCTAGCATTTGGGATGTCAGCGTGGTGTTAAGGAACAGATGTTCCACAAATCCTGACACAGTCCTTCTGAAAATGAAGCACATTCAACTCCAAAAGCACACCCAAATCTGAATAAACAAAAAAACTGTATCTAACAGATTGAGGGGGAGAAAAGGTTCAAACCCAGATCAGGTAAAAGCGAAGAGAAAGGCCAGGAATTAACCCTTCAAAGATCATGGAATCTATGGAGTGACAACCATTCCAGCAGTTCTGACTTGCATATGTAGAAGGTGGACCAAGCCAAGCACCTGAAGCAGCAGGAGAACCAAAGGAGAATGGAAAGCACATCAATGAGGATTTAAACATCTTTTGCAGCAAAACAGTTGAAAATGTTTGAGACAACAAATGTACTTTTCTCATCAAATGCTGTAGGCTTAGCACTTGTGCAGATATCCCAGCAGCAATTCAGGGAGCCAAGCCACCAGCTGGGCTTCTTTCCATTTAGATGAATATACCATTTGCATACACCAGAACTGGGACAGTTAAGCATTAAATACCATTTCCTCATGCTGCAAATGGCTAGCATGGTGCAACATGTTAGCAGAAATCCATCTGAAGTGGAAAAAAAGTCACTGGCTAAATGTCAGCTGCACAATCATCGTGACAAATGTCCCAGTGCCCTTTCAGCAGCAGAAGCATCACTGACTCTGAATAGCTCACTTTACCCCAGACTGTTAAAAACTGCCTCTCCATTCTAAGTACCTGCAAACTAGTGACCTTATCATTGTCTCAATCACCAGAATATCTTCTCAAAAGCACTGTGTCAATTAATTTACAGGACCAAGTCACATTACCCTCAACCAAACATGTTTGGGAACAAAGTGGCCTCATTTAATATTCCTTCTCATTGTGCCAGTGAATTTGTTCATAAACAAAACCTATATGAACAAAGAATATGAGATCAAGGCTGAGGGAAGGCAGTCTTTCTTTCCTGAGAGTGTTTTCTGCACATACAAACTCTCACGAGGCTTTTAGAATTAAAACATTTTAAGAATTACAATTCTCCCCCTCATAAAAAAGTCCTGTGTTTCAGCTGCCCTGGACAGTATCTAATGGGTCTTGCAGCCCAAAGGAACCTGCAGAAGTGACAACTGAAGCATTCAGAGACAATATAAATGGACACACACAGAATTCTCAACACTATTTGTCACAACAGAGCCCGATTCTTCCCAGCCATCAACACCAGCTTTGCCAGGGCCATATCCTGGCTGTCTACATTACTTTGAAGCTTTTGAAAATTTTACATATTGTGCCAAGAGCAAAGCACAGGGAGCACATCCAGTTTCCATCCTCCTCTGAGTACAATGGCAGGAGCAACAATACCCCAACTGTTTTCAGAACCCTGAATCCCCACCAGCCTCTGCACATCTTTTTGAGGAGGTGGCAGCAATGGGTGAGAGCTTTTATCTTTTTATCTCGAAGTAGGAAACATTCAGAATCATGTTAGGAGCAACAATTCAATTTATTTAGGTCATTAACTTCTCTGCAAAAGGAGGAGGGAGGAGGGGCAGTGAAAATGCTACTCTAACATATATATATAGATAGATAGTAGCTGAAGTCTATCTCACTGATTCTTGCAGCTGCACAACAGTCACTGTGTAGCAAATGCTCACAGCAGCCTGACATCTCTAAGTCACTAACTAACCATCAGGGAACAGTGGCATCCTGCATAAATAACTGTTTATTCTGTTCCAAAACAAAGATAGTTACATCTGTGCACATCAATACAGTACCACCAAGTGGCTCTTTGAAATACAAGACAGCAGGGCAGGATTCAAGTTTGGTTCAACTTTTCTTCTACTTTCTAAAACTTAAGAATAAAAAAATCTTTATAGCAAGAACACTAGTCTCAAATCTCAAACCATAGATTTAGTTGTAGCTTTGTCATCTTTTTCACTGTAGAAAACAAACCAGAGGACTGTGTTATCACTTATCAGTCATATTGGCATTTGCACCGTAAAATTAGTTATTTGATTATTTAATTTCAAGTTCCCAATAGTCTTTTGCATAGGATTTCTTTGGCATAGGACAGGAAACTTATCTGTTGATGAATCCTTTAGTTTAAAATTCAGCTCACATTTTCGATGGTAAAAGACCACCCAGCACAACTGGCCTAAAAAATAATCTTAACTTTTCTTCAGTGGCAGCCATTTCACAGAGAATTTCCACAGTACCAGCTAAATGTCAAATTACTACATTTACTTCATTTTACAGGACAGATTAAACCTTAGTAAATATTTCTCTCATACAGTCTGTAGGGCTGCCTGCAGCAGGGCTACACAACTGTTTCCTTCAGCCAACCAAAGATGTTATAATGACAATTTTACTAGTTTCCAGTAAGTACAGACTTTATTCCAGTCCCTTGCAGATGCACTATGATATAGGCAATAAAAAGGCTGTAGGGTTAGATGTGTCCATACCATTGGGATAATCTCGTTCCAAGTTCGGACACTAAGAAAAAACAAACCACATGGAATAAAAAACCCCAACTTCAACACTACAAACCACTGGGAGATTATGGCTTTGGTCAGCACCTTGTGCAATATATCAGAACTTCCACTTTAATTCTAGTAATGTTTTTGTGTGGACTCAATGCACTGAAACCTTTTTAAACTGGTGTACGTTAGAAGAGGCAGCAAACATTGCCCCTAGCCCGATCTCAGCATCACTGATGGGATTCTGCTACACCAAGATTCAACCCTGCAAGGCATCCCTCACAGCAAGATCTATTTAACAGCTCCATTACTGACTCATTAATATCTTTGCTGAAAACAGAATCAAAGTTTCCATTCACACAGGCTTCATTTTCCAGTTGAAAGCTACTCATTAAATTCTGCATCCACTTGAGCTCCTCAGAAAGTTCTCGCCTGAGAGATTCATAGTGGCTCTGCAGGCCCACATATTTCCCAGATATGCCTGTAAGACTGGTGTCCACAGCCCTGATATCCTCTTGCAAATGCCTCTTCAGGGACTCGATTTTACGGCATTCATACTTCAGCTGGGACAGCTTGTGCCTCACGCTCTCGCTCTCTTCTTTGTACCAAGCTTCCTTCTCGTTGTAAATGGAGAGCAGAGCGTCGATGTCGTCCTGCAGGGAGCTGTGGGACACGGCCAGGGTGCTGAAGCCCCGCTCCGTACGCGAAAGGTCCTCCAGCAGGCGGGCAAAGCGCTCGAAGTTGATGTAGGTGTTGTTGGGGGGCATACTGGAGTGGCACTTGATGGTGTACTCCCTCAGGCGCTTGGTCTTCAGCGGTGTGCTCTCCACCTTCTTGTGTTCTTGGACTCTGGTTTCTTCTTTCAGCTGACAGAGGAACCAATATTACTGAACGTTTACAAGTCAATGTGGTCATTCGAACACTCAACACAAGGGGTGCAGCCTGGACTTCCACAATGCTGGGAGGTTCTTTGCTCACACAGTTTCCTTCATGCATGTGATTAAAAATGAAAACCGCCGAACACATAAGCTCAAAACTGAATGTGACAAGTGATGTGCATTCATTCCAATGTGGCAAGTGCAAATAACATGGGTGCAACTTATTTTCATATTAATTTTTAAGAGTTAACAGTCTCGAAGCTGTCAATACTTGTAAGAGGAAAACCAACAACCTTAAAACCACTTCAGTTAATGTTTTGTGCAATGCAAAGCAAAAACTGAATTTCAAAAATCCTCATTAGTCATGCTGAGATTAGCTAAATGTATTTTCAATAAGACTTATCCACATAAGCAAGCAATGTTTATGATGAAAAAAATGCATATGGACATACAAATGTAAGCACACCAGCACACGTGGTACAGCAGTTATGTCTTGAGAAAAACTGTATTTTCCACATTGACTGCAGTCGACTCAATTCAAGAAAGCACTAAAACCCCACACACTGTATATGTCCATGCACACAGAGAAGGATGGAAAAATGCAAGGCCCAGTCCAATTTGGGAGACTTTAATGTGCCATAAACACCAGAGCTTTGTCATCCTCTTTTTGAGAGCTATGATAATAAAAGAAGTCATTTGCAGAAATCCAGGGATTTAGTCAGACTCAACCAATTTCTTCCCAGTACATCTCTCTGAGATACCCAGGGTTACCAAGCATTTAGGGGGCAGTTTTCCATTTAACACACCAATATGAGTAAGAATATGATCTCTGCTTTGCTCATGGCAAAAGCAAGATCTGTTTCTTTATCCAGCCTTACCGTTATCCATGGATGAGACAGAGCTTCCTGAATTGTAAGCCGCTTCCTAAAAAACAACAACACAAAAAACCCACTGACTTGAATGAGAAACACCTGGTACACCAGTTCATTGACCCACATTTCTCCTAGGCTTCCCATGAAGCCTTTGTCAAGATAATGCCAGGGCAAACTCTCAAACTTCAGGGTTATGTTCCTCCCTGAAGCTACTGCTTATGTGTAGTTTGGTTCCTGTTCTAAACTTCAGTAGGTAACTGGCCTTACTCCACACAATTTTCTTACTTCACCAAAATCTACCTGTATTTTTGTGCACCACCCAAAACAATGTTCCTTTGTTTTGTTCATCCAACATGCTTAGAAAAGAAATTCTTGCTATCCACCTTTGATATGAGTCAAGGTACACAACAGTAATTATATCTAAGCTGTCCTTTGGGACATGATATTGCAGCACTGCAAGAGCTGTTGTTTCCTGAAAGTGACCTTTCTGAGAGGAGTATTTCAAACCTAATCACACCTGATCAATCCTTACTTCCTCCTGCATTGTAGCAGTTTGGTGAACACTGAGAATCAAAGACAGAAACACAGCCTTTGCACACGGGACAAATATCAACATCACTGACTTGTCCTTTCTTAAAAGGAGGCTGCTAGACCTGTGCAAGCCTCTCATCAAACCCATCTACTCCTCCCCACTCCGAGGCCTGAACAGCCCTTTGTCTCTATTTTCTCCCCTAATGAAGCCATTAGAAAGAACCACAATGGCCTGACTTCCCTCCAGGACAAAGGGGGTTACAAGGAAGGAGGTGCTACTTCTGTGGGCCCTTTATTAAAAGCAAGGAAAACTAAAAGTCTGTGGTTCCTATAAACTGGGAGTAAAGCTCTGCATATCTGTTACACAGAACAATTCCATAGCAGCACATGTAAAGATTTTTCTGGCATTGCACCACTGGGGGCATATTCTGGGATGGTATGCAAGTAGTTCATAATAGACTGGAATTGTGGAGTGGTAGTTACCTTGAGCTTGAGATTCTGCACACCATTTTCAGCCCTTCAGCTACACCCTTTTGTACCAGCTCAGAGGTGAGAATTCAGGCCTGAACATGAAATTGAACTGAGGACATCTGGTTCCTTTTCTTAGGTTTCTGGGTGCAGTGATTAACTAGGGGCACAGCAGTATCCCCCTGCCTTGCTCTTGAATGGCACTACAAAGTGCAAGGAAAGCTTTGCACATAACTCTTCAGGCTACATTTCACCAGGTTTATTTTAGAGACAAATGGATCTTTCTGAATTTTTACTTACCGTGTATCTTTCACCAGAAGTTTCTGAATAAAGTCTTTTGCCAGGTCACTGGTATTGCTGAAAAATTCTTCATCAAAATCATAATTCACAGCTGTGATGTTGGCAAGTGTTTCTTGTTTAGTTTCTCCAAGGAAAGGTGATGCACCACTAAGCCTAGATGAGCCAGAAAGAAGAATCAGTTGGAAAAATAAACAGCAGAAGTCCCCTAATTAAATTACAGTGACTGTGTAATAACTCTGAGGACATTTGAGGCTCTGGTGTTGTAGCAGCTATGCCATGTGGGAAACAACAGGGCCAGCTTTGCTTCTCTACATCTATGGTTAGGAGCCAGACTCATCTTCAAAGTCTCTAGTGCAGCACTAATGTAGATAGAAATGCACAGATTCTCCTCTCCTAAGTGTCTCATTTATGTCATTGCTCATCAAACTAGAAAAGGCTTCAGTTGAGGAAAGTCTCTATCCCTGTGAAACCTACCAGGCTGAAGCTTCTATGACCTTTAAGCAGATAGTGTTTCTACAGATTGTCTTCAGGTAGGAAAAGCCCTGCTCCTAATTCTCTTCTGTCAGCAGAGCTACTGACAAGTTTCCTGCACAGTGGGTTCAGCCAAGAGACCTTTCCCAGCTGGAACCAAAACTCAGTGTGTGCTCAGAAGCCTTTCCCAGGGAGCAGCTCCACTGGAGAGGCAGGGCCATGCTGCTCAATAAAAGGAATCCACCTGGAAAAGGGCTTTGGCTGCAATAAGATCCAACCGTTTCCGAACAACAAAATTTCATTCTGCTGGCACCCTGCTCCAACTGCAGGAATATATGGAGACATCATAATAAAAGCTTTCCTCCTGTTTTGCCAATCTCTCAACTGTGACTGTTGATCTTCACCTTTGATGACTGTTTACCTTTGCTCCATAAAGCTCCAGTGTCAGGGCAGAGTCATTGCAGACTCCTCCTGCCTTGCCTTTCCTCCAGGTTCCTCCCTCCCCAATACACAGGGATGCTGACTTGCAAAACTCTGGTATATAGGAAATGCTATTTATACCAAGGAAATTGATCTCATCCCTTTTTTGTAATCTTCTGGGCTATTATTGTGCTTACCTATTATGTCCAGCTTTGATAGCATAGTTTCAGGATGCAGCAGGCTCAAAAGGGGACTGCACCAAACTCCTGGGATCTAAATTGAAGTTTTGAATACTAAACCATTTGCTTACATGATTCTGCTTAACTGACCTTTTACTCTGTATTGTCACTATCATGTTGACTGGAAATTTTGGGGGTTAAGCACCTGGGCCTTTCAGGCCAATCCCCAGCTACCACCTGTGGTTTTAGCCACAGAAGAAACACTTGAGTGCAAAAACTGCTTCTTCTCTCTCTCTACAATTGTACAACGATGCCAAAGCATCCAACATAGCAAGGCAGCATCAGTGAGGTGCTTCAGTTGCCTTTGATGAAATGAATTTCATGCCATTAACCACAGACAGTTTCACTTCTTAACAGGCTTTACATACTCCCTCTTAAGCTTTTGTTCCATTTCTGCTGGCCACAAAGAAGGCCACAAGCAGGCACCTCGCCACAGACCGTGGGCATTGTTCCAAAACTAAAGCTTGGAAACCTGCCCTAGAGCCTTAGTTTCTTTTCCCCCTCCCCACACTGTGCTGTGGAGCAGCTGTAATTCCACCTTCTGCCCCTTTGCTGGAAGCCAAACCCAACAATGCTTCTTTTTTTTTCCCCTCTTTGGGATTCAGTTTTGAGTTCTGTGAAATGGGAGGATTCTCAAATCCTAATATCTAATGCAAATGAATTTTGTCATGTCCTGACTCAGTTGCCTGTAAATATGTCACAGCAGACCTCAACACTAAAGGCTTTGCCCTTACAACCCTGTGAATCACTCCACTGGTTACTGACTTGAGGACTTGTCTGCACTTTGACCTCTACACCTGATGATGGGATCCCCCATTTGATTGCTCCCACATTTGCTAAAGTAAGTGGTACCATAAACACCCCCAATTTATTCAGAATAATTCAGAACAAAAGGCTTTAAAAAATTAACAGGCAATACTAGTTGAAAGTGTGCAAATTTCTAGTCCATAGCCTATCATACAAGGTGACCCCTCCCATCATAAAAGGCATGGTCTTTTTTCCTGATCATTTGTAGGGAGATATTTTGCTTAATCCTCAATCACTTGGCATGTGTACCTTAATCCCTGTGGCCACCATTGCCAGGCAGGCAGTTAACAGAGATCTCCTACTCTGGATGCAGTACAGAAACCCCCTCATCACTCTGCCCAGCACAGAACCCTCAGTGCAACAGAAAGAGCTCCAGAGCAGTTGACTCTGTGCATCACTAATGGCATGGTAAGTATTCCCACCTGCTTATCCTCAATTCCTAAATTTTCCTCACATCATATATGAATACCTATAAATAGCAATTTACAAAGTTTAATGTCCTGGCAAGTACAGGTGTGTCACTAAAGACTGGAGTGCTGATAAAACCCAAATATTTTAAATATTTTAAACCCCTTTACCTGAGCTCGGGCTCAAACAGTATCCCTACTTTTTTCCTACACCACAGGACAGATTGTTGCTCTGAATCTGGTTTCTCAGACCATACCTCTCTTTTATAGCTTTCAGGGTCTAAGCCTTTGATATGGCCCAAGAGTGGATTTAATTCCACTACACTCGTTTTCCACACTAAAAATACAATCCCTCCACTTCAGGCCTCTGTACTTGTCCTGAGTCCTGAGCTGTGTAGTACAAATCCTTCTAATACCAGAGTCCACCTTCTTTCAGCTTGGCAGCAAGTTAGTCCTCTGAGTATCACAGGGCACAGACAAAGCCCACATTTCCTAGCATTCAGTATCCACTGAATATGTATGCACTGCTCCCCAGGAGGCCTAGGAGCTCCATTTCAGGGGCAGCAGTTAGGTCTGAGCATCACTGACCACTTCTGTAGTTCTCATGTCTAACCAGAGGAAAAGCAAGGAGTACTGTCTCTCTCTTGCATCCATTGTCACACAAGAAGTTCCACAAATCAAGCTCCATCTTAAAACTCTCATCTGCTTGTCCTCAGATGCCCAGAGAAACTCATTTCTTTGAGAGCCTGAGCTTGTCATAATTTCCTCCTTTTATTTATTCATCACCAGTTGACACACTTTTCTTCTAAAGAGTATCTGTATCCAAAAAGCATTCTGTAATCTATTTTTCCCTTGTGCTTACTGCCTATAAGGATATCCTCCATCAGCCTTTGCTTTACTGGCTTTAACAAGCCCCTTTTTCTCCTCTGAGTTGAATTCTCAGTTCCCAGGGTCACCTTCTTGCTCCTCTCCCAGCTTAGATTCACTTTTTTGAATATGGATGACCATATTTATGCATAATAATCTAGACTGCTGCCTTTCCAAGCAACCTGAAACTTCCCTGTTTCCACCTGAAATAACACACCTTGTAAAAGGTGCTGTTACACTTTCTGTTTCTGTGCTCTCCACACAGGCATTCCAAGAGCAATCAATATACTTGGCTTTTCCATTCTCTGCCATTTGTAGCTGATGAGGTCCCCCAAGAAGAAGAAATGCCCAGTGGTGCCAGGGATATTTGTTCTCAGTCTGCTCAGAATGCCTCTCATCTTTTACCCACTATTTTAAACCTGAAAAGGCTGCAGAGCAACAGCTGCCCCCGAGACAAACCACTGCCCAGCCCTGTGTGCAGCTCTGTCCTTAGATGACTGAGGGAGGAACAGTTTTGTATCAGTGCAACAGAACTTTAGGATCATTTCTACAGGAGTGAATCTTTTGTACTCACAGTATGTAGGTGATGACTCCTATGCTCCTAAAAAACAAAAGAGATTAATTGCATGGGTTATACATGACCTGTGTTCTTCTTAATGTGCAGATCATGAAAAAAAGTCAATAGTAGCTTCAATCCAGGCAGGAGAGCCATTGTGGCTTTTTAAATAATTGTTAATATCCCTTTTAGGGAAAAAAATCAGTTTCACATGTACCACCAAGTAATGTGGGTATCTGGAGTGTCTGTGTATTTCTGCTCCAGTGGGTATTTACTGCAGCACACGTCAGAAATGCAAAGGAACAGAAGCAAGGATGTTTTGTTTGGGTGACCTCCTTTGCCTGCCTTCTCAGCAGATCAGATTAGAACATAGGTCTTCTCTGCATGAAGTGCTCTTATAAATAAAGCTGTCACAAGCCCAGTCACTGCAGGCACATATCTTCTTCTAAGACTGCTCCTCTGCAGTGGACAGTGGCAAATAGTTAACTCTGTAACTGCCAGCACTCAAGCTTTTCATTGTAATTCTGCAGAAATTAAAGGCTTATCTTTTAATTAAAAAGGATGCATAAAAATGGAACGGCAGAACAAAGAGTTATTAACCATATTTAAGTTTTTTGTTTTGTTTTTAATTTGTTGCAGTGCAATGAATTCTATTCAGAGCCAAATAGGAAAAAATACTTATAGAGCAAGCTCGGGGAAAAAAATACAAGCACATTAAAAAACTTACCACATATCTGCAGCTAATCCAAGGGGTTCATAGTTTACAATTTCTGGAGCTGTAAGAAACATTTAATCAAACATCAGCAACTGAGGTAACACATTTTTACCAGGCTGGAGTAGCAGGTCAAGAATTACCAAGAGGGAGAAATGGGGAGAGAGAATAGTTAATTATAGGATGCATTGTTTATAATTTTATAGCCCAAACAGGAGTTCAAATTCACAGCTGTCCAGAAGAGATTGTAGAATAACTTAGAGCATAATGCAGATTAGAATTGTGATCAGTGATGAAAAAAACAAGACAATCAGGTGGAAAAGTGTAAGGGGAAGTAAAGGCTTTGTACTCAATAGGGGAACAGTGTGAGGCAGTTTGATGGACACACAGGTAACTGTGTACTCAGGGACCACAATGTAGAGAGATCTACTTATCCCAGGCAACAAGTAAAAAAATACAGTTTGTATTTGCGGAGTTTCCAATCTCAACCCTGAATTTTCATCTCTAAATATTCATTTGGCAGCAGCCCACTCTCACAGGAGTAGCACATCTGGTTTATAAAAAGCACCTCTTGCCTATTCTAAAGAAATAAAGTAAACCTCTAGATTTAAGTCACCTTGATAAAAATGAGATTGAAACTTCCTCCATCATTCAATTTCTTAATTTTGACAAGATGTCTCAACTTCCTCATGAACTTGCAATACAAGACAAAGGAACATGCCACTCACCTACAAATTCTGGAGTTCCAAAAATGTTTTTAAATTCAACTCCATCTTCTATTTTGTGAGCGAGGCCAAAGTCAATGAGCTTGATGTGTGGAATAGGGATATTCTTGTCTAGAAGCATAATGTTTTCAGGCTAAAAATACCAAAAGATAGATCTGTGTTATTGTCCTAGTTACAGAGGCCAGGACCAGCTTATCACTATGTGGGTAGAACCTAAACTGTGTATTCTACACCCTCTGTGTCGCATTTGATGGGCAGTTAATAATGAATCATTTTAGCAGCTGCCCAGGGCACACCTGACACTCCAGGCTACAACAGATAAGGAAAGAGACAAATCTTGAGAAGTAGAGGAGTTATTAAAATAGTAATATCTTGGAAAGTAACAGGATTTTCAAGTGCTTGTTTTTCCTCAGCATATACAACAGTGTAGAACAAGAAACACATACCTGTGCTTAACCATTTACCATCAAATGATACCCAACCATCAAGTTCTTTTGATAAAGGGATGACAACTGTGAAATCTGACAGTTTTGAATGGATCAAAACTTCATAAAAACAAAGCAAATCTAGTAAGAATAAAACTTTAATCCCTTTAATTTTATCTCATGCAAAATCTGCCTTTCTCCTCCTGTTAACACTCCTAAACTTATTTTCTTAATGATGGCTCTTGCCAGGATGAAAACAATACCCTTTTTTTCACAAGGAGGCAGATGTTTTCCACACAATTAGTGCACAGTCCCTTGATCTGACAAGATCTGCCACTGGATTATCATCCTAGCAGCAATGTAATAGAACACCAAGTGACAGCTCAGTTTATCCTGTGTCCTCCTAACACAGAGACCCTGTTCCTGTCCCACAGGGCCTCCTGGGGAGCTGTCACCCCCTGCCCATGGATTTGTCTGCAGGCAGCTGGAGCAGTTCAGATGTCTGGGACAGAGAGGGAGCCCTGCCTGCTCCTGAGGGAGAGCTCACCACACATATTTGGGCTGACAGCAATTCTACTGACCCCTTCTTGGAACTCCTTGGAACTTCATCTGCCCAGTTGGCTCCACACTGTACTGCAGCCCACTGGGAGAGGTTTTATGGAATGCTTCTGGAGGGACTTCAGGCACTGAACCTATTTAGGGAAAGAAAATGATCTTCTCTACGAGACTAAACTCACGGCTGCAACAAGGGCAGGAAAGACTTAGGATTTACCAGCTGAACAGTCCTGAAAAGGGGAAGAGTTGGGATCTGAGGTCCTAGATCATATGATAGCAAGCTATTAAAAGAACATGTGGCATTCCTCACAGTATTCTAGGAAAAAGTTGAAGCTGGAACTGTGAAATTAAAACTAGCTTGTTCAACCACAGACTTTCTACCAGATAAATCAGATATTTCATAGACTTCTTTCTTGAACTAAATTTCTCAGCCTTATCTGCTCCCTTCCATGGCTCAGATTTCAGAGTAAACTATGGGTTCAACTTATGTCCCATGAAGAGCTTTAATGCATTAATTTGTCATAACTCAATCATAAGCTCAAGAGCAGTGAGAGAGTTTGATTCCCTGCTGGCAGCTGCCTGGCCTTTCCACAGCAGATCCTAACATGGAAATTGCTCCTGCTAACACATATTCTCAGTCAGAGCTGCACTGGGAAAGAATGAATAATGTATTGTCATTGGACTAAGAATGTTTTAGCCTCAGGCTAACAAGTCTGGGTTTATTCCATAGATCTAGGGCATATGTGTTCACCACAGATACATGATATAAACTTCTTAAAGCAGCCAGAACAGACTGAAACAGCAAAATGTCACAGTCACTACCTCTTTGAGGCAGTTTTATTCCTTAGGTGGTATAAGTCCTGGAGCCCTGTCAAGTGAGAGAGAATGATGAATCACCCTCTGTCGAATCAGATCACTGCTTAAAAATACCTAATTTAACACTACAAAACTCCAAACCCAGTCCTTTAAAATCCATGAGACTTATTATGTGAATATATTTTAGGTCATTTGACAGTCACTATCAGTGAAATGATTCTTCATTTGTGCTATCTGGTTTCTATCTTGCATTTCTTGCAACATCTTCATTGACCACCTCACACTACTGGTATTAAATACCAGAATTAGCTGCTGGAGATCAGTTAAAGTCTAAATCAGCATCTTTACCTTTAAATCAAAGTGTGCAATTTTCTTAGAGTGAAGGTAATTCACACCATCCAAAATCTGCTTGATGAACCTGGTTGCTTCCTCTTCACTTAAAGACTCCTTCTGTGCCAGGAAGTCAAAAAGTTCTCCTCCAGAAACCCTGCAAAACACACCAGAAAACATCCTGTTGTCTCCTGCATTGTAATACATAAAATAAATGTCTTTATTTATAAATACATTTATATATGCACAGAAAACTTAAGTAGCAAAGAATCTCAATACAGTCAGAAAAAGGCCATTCTTGCAGACAATCATAAGTTTTATGTTCTAGTCCCAGGTGTGCCAAAACTTCCTTTTGGCCTCAGTTCTCTCCCCTGTAAATTAAGGACCAGCTTTTGCATTGATGCTGCAAGAATTCATCAAGGATCATAAAGGACTACAACCAGTTACATGGTTTAAAGAATACACAGACATGTACCTATTTCAACAGGTGAACTTAACCACTTCAACTGCTATTTTTCCACATTTTCATCTTGGATGAACAAGTTGTAAGAGCCAACAACTGCTGAGGAATTACTTCTCTTAGCAGTGACCATCAGAACCACGAGGCAGTAGGACCTGCCACCAGAACCTTTTCCTTCCAGAACAGCCATTACCCTGTTCTAGCACAGATTCTTGCCTGACATAATTGACAGGAAAGCATTTGTTTGGTGCTGAATTTTTAAGGAAAAAGCAGATTGTAGCAGGTTGGGAGGTACCTAAAATCGTTTTCCCAAACCAAGGAAGTGCTCTTAGTTACTATGAGTTTTCACATCAAAATTGAAATACATTCCATCCTTATTTAGTACATAAAACTTTTATTTTCATTTCTGTACCTCATACTGAGAGTTCCAGTCTATTTTTCTACATATTATGAAACAAGATGATCTAAATATTGAATTGGGGACTGTTTGCAGCTGTTATTCATAATTATGCTTAAATTTGTTTTCAGTTCATGCTGTCATTAATATTATTGGTTTATTCTCATTCAAATTTACTATTGGGGGAACCCACAAAACAGTTGTTGTCCTTGGGCACAGGTCCCCTGTGCTCACACTTGGAGTGCAAGCCCCAGACCAGCTACAAAACCTGCAAACAAGAACAGTAATGTCAAAAGCCACAAAGCCACTGTGTTAGCTTCTGCTGTTGGTGTGGGTGAGAGCAGGCCATGTTCCCAAGGCAGGGAATTACACAGGGCTTAGTGACCTGGGCATTGACGACTGGGTATTTTTTTCACAGCTCTCACATAGTCAGAAACTTTCCTAAGCAACATGAGGCAGGACACTTCAACTGGGCAGAAGTCACTTGATGCTTTAATTGTTACAAGTAAAAGGCTGGCAAACAGAAATAAACTTATATAACCCAGGGCTACGTTACAACTGTTGTTTTTGGTTGCCTCATCCTCCTTCTTATTAATCTCAATTACTCAACCTGTGAGACTCTTATTAGACCTCTGCTTTTCTTTCTTAGGTGACACATACCAATGGTCTCAGCTCTACCATCAGCCTTGCTGACAGTTTTGTTGTACCCCGTGCATTTCAGAAGGCAGGGAACACTGTCTCCTCTCCACATAGTAGGTGTAGGGGCCTTGCTTCATTAGTTTAAAAATTATTACAGCCTACTGTGACAAACCAGTAAAGAAATCTGTAAGAAAAACACTGGTTTTGATGAAATCTGTGAGCAGGCAAGTCCCATTTCCTTAATGATTTCCATTCAAACTGCACTTAAGCAATGCCCTCTGGCAGACACTGCATCCGGCCATCAGGGGGCTGGGACAGTTCTTGTGCTCCTCTGCAGTTCAACCATGCAGGAACACTGCTCTCTCTTCCTCTTTCACCCTGTAAAGTCTCCTTGGTGACTATTTCTTTAATTAGGCCTAAGAATTAGTAAGTTCTCTCTGAGGCCAGACTGACAGCACCTGTAGTGCAGCCTTTGGTCCTGCAGGACAAGGAAAAGCAGGAACCCCTTCAGGAGAGGACACAAGCTGAGCCCCTTGGGAACAGCTGCTCTGCTCCCCTTCCCCTGGCACAGGACTGTGCTAAGGGTCTTGGAGGATACTTTCCTGCTGGCAGGAGGCAACTTTGTTATGAGGAATCTCCTTTGCTACACAAAGGAATGTCAGAAAATGGTTCAGCTGCCCATTGACTGGAGGCACTTCATTCCCTTTCTCTCTTGCTGCCCCCCAGAGTGGCCACTTACACCAGTTGGGTGATTTGCTCTGGCTGCACCAGGGATTTTGCCCCAAAGACAACCTCACCCACATCGTGGGCACCCAGCCAAGCCCAAGGCATCACTGCAGAAACTGCACAGCCTGCAAGAATGAGGTCAGATTTACTTGTGAGCTCCTTGATGTAATTTTCCTCTTCTCTCTAGTTCTCATTAACCTTGAATCAGGCCAGGAAAGGGACTTTCCAAGTTACAGAATACAACATTAAAAATAAAACAGGAAGCAACAAGACAAGATTCAGGGAGTATGAAGTCCCTTTGTTACTTTATCAGCAAAAGGCTCCTTCCTACAAAAACAACATAAGCATTTCATTTTCTGAAGGCCAGAGATTGGCATACATGACACACAGCATATTAATCTCCAGTCTAACACATTAGCCTAAGCTGTAGAGATCTTAAAAGAGCAATGTAAAGGAAAATTAGAGAAGAGATATGATGATTTCTCATTAACTAAGACTCAGGCTTAAAAACAGGTCTGAGTAAACTGCACCCAGAGAGAGGTAAGATCATTCTTATCCATGTTATGCACTTGAACTTAGACAAACCCTCAAGGAGAAGAGATTTAGCTATCCCAAAAGCCAGCCATTATGGAATCCCAGAAAAAACCCCAAACACTTCAGCACTAATTCCTTTGCAGTAAAACACGCACAAACTGCACTACAAGTTAAACTTGAACATCCAGGGAGGTGTGCTTTCTAAATCACCACCTGAAAATGCTTCTTTCTCACAGGTTACAGAAAAATTTCTTCCTCTGTTTCATCTTTTCTCCTTTTACCGTGTCACCTTATTGCCATGACAAGGAAACAAGCAAATGATAGCTTTACTTTTCCTTCAAACTCCAATAAAAGACAAAGGGCAAGGCTCTTATTTCTTGGAAAGAGCTGCTTTGTGTACAGAACCCTGACACCTGTAGAGAAGACTGGTGTATCTATCAAACCTGCCTCAGAGATGCTTCTGTTTGGGCAAAGCAGGCTCCAGGCAGGGCCCAAGAGACACAGAACAGCAAAGTCACAGAAAGCTGTGGGGAGCAAATCCCTGAACAATGTGCACAAGGAAAGACAAACTGTGTCCTGCCAAACTGCACTTCACTGCAGTGGACCTGGCACTGCTCTTCCTACTCTTGAACAGAAGAAACAGCACCTGTGGAATTGGCCCCTGTGTAAAGAAGAGATAGTCTTTGCCTGTGCCAGCACAGTAAGTTTGGGAGAGGGTCAACATTTCAGACAAAATGTCTTTTAAACACCAGGGCAGCTTCTTCAATTAACCAGCAATACTGGGGACATTCTTCTGAAGCAGAAGTCTACTGTAGATTAACATAAGATTAGTTGGCCAGGTGCTGTAATAATAATAAACAGCAGGAGTATGAGACTGAAAGCAGAATGTCAGAGGGGGAGAGATCATCTGCTTACAGTGAGAATTTAATTATCTTTATTAGCAATTATCATAATCTTCAATTTGTATACAGCAGCTGAATGCAGAGGCCTTAATCAGGTCAAAACTCTGTTGCACCCAGATTTTGTGCAATATGTGCCTGACAAAAGGACACACAAAACATGTCAGGGCATGTGAGGACAGGAAAAAGCACAAGGTAATGAAACAGGACGTTGCTTTAACCCAAAGAAGCTGCCAGTCAAAAAAAGCAAGTTCCTTTCCTGTCTCCCAGAGCATGGCTACAGAGACTGACATTTGGCCACTGACAGGCTCGTTGAGGTTAACAGATGCTCAGCATCACTCATATGCCATCTTCCAGCAGCCACATTGATCTCCAGGAATGCTCTCTGGCCTAAATGCTGGCTTCCCTAGAAAGCCAGTGGTTGCTTCATCTTACTCAGGGATAAAAGCCCTGCTGCCTGGGTTCCATACACAAGGTTGAGGCAGGTGCCCTAGGGAACAGAAGGTCTACATAACTTCACCCACGGTGGCTCTATTTCATGCTTCATACACACTGAAAAATTACATCATTTTGCATGTAGGGGTGAGGCTACAGCAGTCCACAGACTGCCTGGTTAGGAAGTTCTCTTGCCAAAATGGCAGAGGTTTGCCCCCCTCACATGGTGGTAAAACAGAAGAGTAAGCAGCTTTCCTTTATTCCCACGCTGTGGCTATTCATCCTTGGTAGTCAAAACCTAAGGCTTAAAAACACCTTTTCTCTTGCCTCCCTCCCCTCTCTTGTCCTAACTCATCTAAATGAGGAAAATAGGAGAGTAGTGAGACTGGCTGCAAATTTTGCAAAGGGCTTGATGGCCTCACATGTATGAAAGCAGAAGGAAACATCCAGTGGCCATTTGTACTTCCTCCAAGGTTCATGGCAGGCAGCAGTAGGCACACATGAGGTAATCCCTCTGGTAGTGAACTGTTTTCAAGTTGACAACACTCCCTGGCTCAGTATCAAATGACCTCAGCTGATGTTAAGGTGCACCTGTATCCCCAGGGATGAACTGGGGGGGCTGTTTACCACCAACCTCCCTCAGTGCTCCTGCCAAGACCTGTGAGGCCTGGGAATGCAGCAGCTCCACTTCTCAGAGCCCGTGTGTTCCAGCAGCCTCCGCAGCCCTTTCCAGTTCCCCAGCCATCCCCGGAGGGCAGTGCCCTTACTCACAGCTCGAGGATGAGGACCACATCCGTCTTGTTCTCGTAGATGTCGTGCAGCTGGACGATGTTGGCGTGCAGGACCTGCTGCAGGATGCTCACCTCCCTCTCGATCTCGTCCCGGCTCACCCCGCGCCGGCTCGCCCGGCTCTGCCGCTTCTTGATGAACTTGGCGGCGTATTCCACCCCGGTGCTTCTCTCCCGACACTTCTTCACTATGGCAAACTGGCCACTGCAAGGGCAGCAAGGTGACAAAAGTGCTCTTAAGGCTTTCATACAATCACAGCTTCCACTGCTGTGCAAAGCCTGGAGCGACGCTGAGCAAAGCACTGCTAAGCCTGTTCTTGGTACAGCGGTGAGGATTGTCAGGATTCTGCAGCTAAAGGCAGGAGAGCACAACAAGGCAGCCTCCTACTGTGCCTGAACTTCAGCAGAACCAAACAACGTCTGACAAAAGGGAGAACAGATGTGACAGCCTCTAAAACACAGCTCATGTTCAAATGAATAAGATCTGCCTCAAAAGGTTCAAGCTACCACTCCTTCAGTGGGTGATGTTTGAGACATTCAAGTCTGGAGGTTCTGAAAGGACAAGCATGCATTAAAATATTTGCCTCAAGAATAAATCTCTAGAGAAGAACTCAAAGGATTGATAACCCTTTGGAAATGTAGAAACTGGTGTCCAGTAACCAATTTTCAAATAAAAGAACAGTTTGTTCATATGTCTGCACTTTACTTGAGAATTTAGCTGTAAATGTAACCAGAGTCAGTGCAGGTATCTCACTGCACCTCGAGGACAAAGAATTTCTCACTGTACCAAACAGTATGTGGTTGCACTAAGGTTAAAAGGCATGTTTCTGCAACTTGCTACCAAAATTTTCCTCACTGTGGCTCCTAAAGTAGCACAACTGCAAAATTGTCCCCTTAGGTCCTAAGGACTGGCAGGTCTCCAGGCCCAGAATACACATTTAGTATCAGGTACTTCCTTACTCAGGGCATTATATCCAGACTTGCAAGGAAAAGACTCATCTTACAGGTAACCTTAACCTTTAGCTACTATGATTTTATTAGACAGGATCTCTTTATAAGAAACACAACCAAACTCAGTAAGGGCACCCCCTATGACCCCTCTGTAGGAGCACTGAGCTGTTATTGTTTTCAATACTGTAATATCCTTCACTGCATTGGTAATTGTGAGATGCAAGTACAGTTGGAACTTAAATTATGCAGCATACCCAGCAATTATATTCAGCACCTTATTATATGCTGTACTTAGTGCTACATCAACACAGACACCTGACTGAAGTCTGCCTGAAACCTACAGAGGCAAAGAAATGACAAATTAAAGCTGTCACTTGGTGCTCAGTGGCTCTCAAGAGCTAACACTGCATGGCAGAGGCAGCCTCTCATGTCAAAGAGTTCAAACAAAAGCCAGACAGCCTGAAGTACTTCTTTTTGGTTTTCATTTTCATGTGTATCCTGAGCACTTCTCCAGAGGGAGGCAGGAACAGATGGGACAAGTGTTCTTATCCCTTTAGGAACAATCATTCACAAGTGGAATTGAGACTGCAGCCATTTGTCAGATGCAGTAATTGAATCATATTTCTGTCTCTTGATTTTATCATTAACCACAAACTCTAGAGAAATTCCTTCCACAAAATCCTCAAACTTGCCTTAAACATTCTGCTAGAAGAGTTTGTTCTGTAGTGCTGAGGGCTGTTTGTGTAAAACATGGGTTTCATGGGTTTTTTTACCTGTCTGATCATATTTTGTAAGACATGTATCTTGCTTGGTCCAGACCTTCTAAAGAGACATAGTACTAATATGATGCTCACAACTTCCTTGAATTCTCTCTGGGGACATAAATTTTGTCAGCAAAGTTCAGGAAGAAAATATTTTTTTATGAATGCTGATTAAGAGAATAACACAGTCACTTTTGCATTTAAAAATTCCAGTGATACTGTGGATTTTGTACATTTGTGTTGATGCTCACAAAAATAATAATGACAGGGCATGGGAATTCCTGTGTACCCACTAATACACTCTACCTGCTCCTATCCCAATTTTCATGCCATTTCCTACATCCCTTAAAAGCAGGCTTTTGCAGACAGTCTTCACTGAGACAGTTTGTGACAGAAGAAGTTGTTACAAGCCACAGAGAATAATACAAATGCACAATTTCTTAGCCTAAGCCACTTAAAACAGTTACAATGCAATTACCAGTGAACAGCTCACGTGCAGACCCATACAGTGATGCCTCACTGGTATTTTACAATCACAGTCAGACACTTTGGATTTGTTAACCAGGAGGTTTGTAAGGTCAGGGACCAAGACAACAATGTTTCTGTGCCTAGTCATGCATCTGCATCCAGCTCATAAGAATCAAACAGTGTCAGCTTCCCAAAACTTCCAACCTAGACTAAGAAGAAAGCAGAAGGAAGGGAAGCACATCTCCTTGGCACCTGACAGCACTGAGAAATTAAGCCATTCAGCTAATTTCATGTGGGGAATTTGTGCTTGATCTTAGACTTGAAACTACATTTCACAGCTCAAATGTCTGAATTTCAGCCAAAACCCCCTGCAGAATTCATGGGGCTTAGTATATGGTGGAAATGAAGATGACTTGGATCACAAACAGCAGTATTTACAACACACACAGAGGCTCACACCTCTGGATGTGCCTACCTGGACCCCAGGAAAGCCTTTGACATTGTCTCCCACTGCATTCTCCTGGAGAAACTGCCTGCACATGGCTTGGAACGGGATCTTACAGGTCTTTTCCAGCCTAAATGGTACTATGACTCCTATTTTTTTTTTTCCCCCAAGAAGTTAAGTTTGTTCCCTGTCAGAAATATTTTGGACAGCTGTACAGCAGCCTTGTGTCACATCCAGCATAGGCTGTCCCCAGTTGTGGTAACAGCTCAAGGGAATGAACAATAGCAGCTGCATCCTGTCAGCTGTAATATAATTAGATACAACATCCAATCTGTCCATTAATGATGGAATTTATCCCAGTAATGAAGACAACCTATTATTTGCATTGCTACTGTCATCTAGGAGATTTGTCACTGAATAAGAACACAGAGACAATAGCACTGGGAGGTTTTGGAGTCTATTTTCAGAAGCAAGCTTTAGAGGAGTGTAGGGTCAGCTCTTTTAATCTCTGTGCAGCTCAAGAGAGGATCTGGAAGGGATGTGGGAACAAAGAAACTGGACAATCCAGAATAACAGGACAACTTGTTGCTCTCTTTTCAAGGCTTCCATTTAACACAGGTTCTGGAGGGTAATACTGTGGGGCAGAATGTTCCTTCAGAGAGAGCAGAGCAGTTTGGGATGTCCCAGTGCACAGCAGTGTCACTGCTACAGCATTGGAATAAAGAGAGCCTGCAAGCAACTGTTTGCATAGGTGTGGGTTTATTTGAACCTTCCTCCAATACTCCTAAAACACCCCAGGGCTCAGGAGCTGCCACCAAACACTGAAAATATGTAAACACAATCCTGAGATGACAGTGCAGGTTACCTGACTCCAGTCAGGCTCCCTGAGGCCACAGTGGGGAGAAGTCAAGAAGCTGCTTCTGTCATTTGAGAAGAACAAACCATTCCTCCCCCAAATACCAAACATATGTTCCCTTTCAGCATGTTCAGTATATCTTTATGTCCTATTCATATTCATTTCATTCATTAAAGAATTCTAAGAAGGACAATTTTTTTTTGGTTAGTTCTCAAAGTTTGAAACCCCAGAGAAGAGATGATACATTTGAACATGCTGACAGATACACTTTACATTGAAATACGTTTTCAACAAGTCATTTGAAAAGTAAATGAAGGTGGCAAAGGACAGTGCTCTGGCATTCTGCCAGTCAAGAGGTGACACAACTCCCTAGATGAGCCAGGACAATTTACTTAGGAACAGATTTGCAGGAGATTTTAGGCACCAGCCTCCTGCTGACTTCAGCAGTAATTAGGTTCCTACACATCTGATGGAAAATAACACCTTAGTCCTCTGCATTTAATTTCCCAAAGTCTGTACAATGTAGATAACATTACTAGGAAATGAAATAACATTATATGGGGTAAGCACACAAACTGGTCCTACAAATTAATTTCCTGTCTCTAGATCTCACTAGAACTGCAATTACCATCACTCACTAGGTGTTCCAAGCAGGTTTTAACTGCCTAGATTCACATGCAGACTGCTGTGAAAGTGGGAAAGGTGCAATCACAGCCTATTGCTCACAGCAAGACCCCAGTACTTTTTCCATTTTTTTTTTAACTTGAACAATGCCATAAATATCTATTTTTCTTTTCTGATGTTGGTTTTCACCTACAGTAGGTGTAGGGAGACATTCAGCTGTGAGACTGCAAGACTGAAAGGGTTTATTTGCTATAACAAGCCTCATCCCAAAACAAAGACATAGGATGCAATTCCCATGTGGTTGCCTGTGCTGAGGCAGCCAAAACACAGCTTAGAGATTTCATTTAAAGGGTTACTAGACTTGGCAAAGTTTGCCAGTCATTGGGTCTCCTTCCTTAATCAGATGATAAATTTGGTACCTTCACAGCAAGAAACAAAGATTCTCTATCCAGTGTCATAAATTCTCTGAGCTGAGTCAACACAGTGTCTTCAACCCTGAAAACAAAGACCTTTATGTTTACTGACAGTAACCAGTTACTTTACACAAGCCAAGTCAGCTTCACCTTCTGCTGGCTTGTCCTTTCTCCACTAAATGAGTTTACAGCACCCTTTGCTTTAATTTTGCATAATCTGCAGTTAGAGATGTGTAAAAATCCTAAAAATATATGATGGAATCATCAATTGTACATTCTTCAGTTAACAGACAAACATCATCACAACAATACTGTTCTGCCAAACTGAATGCAGGGCTTCTCTAAATTCAAGAGGCTGGTTTATTTAGTTCCAGCAAAGAAGGATAATTCATTCTCAGTGACAAGAATTGTTTTAATGTCAATGGTTTTGTTCATCGTGCCTTTTAGCCACTACTAAATCTGGATTGATTTTAACTGGTCATCTCAAGCTTAGAAAGTCTGCAAAGTATTACTTTTCAATCTTTTTCATTCCTATCTCTTTTCCTTGGAAAAAGCACACTAATAATTTTATCCATTTATGGTTGTGTTTTTGTTAACTTTCAAAGAAAAACCCTTGAGAATTCTTGCTGAATGCCTTCCTTGAATTTGAGAGGAAAACAGCTTTTTCAGGATTGATTTTTTCCAAGTGATTAGAGCAACTGCTCTACTGTAAATTTATTAAGCTAAATACTCTCCTCCCTCTTTGCTTACCCTTCTGAGAAGAATTCTGGTGGTTGTAACTGCACTGCAATACTGTTCCCAGCAGAAAGGACAGGAGTCTGCTGGTAACAACTTCTACAAGCTATTTTTATGCTCTCAGCTCATTTATGAAACATAACTCAAACAAAGGCCATGCAAGGTTCACAAAATATGTGTATAAAACCCCTTTACTGCAGGGTTTTCACAAGAAGTCTGTGGTCACAATCATAAAGACCTAGAAGCCTTCTGTAAATGGTAATAATTTGCATTATATTCTATTTTTACAGACTTTTTTCCCAGACTAAACCAGGAATTGGTACAGCTGAAACTTAACCTAAGCAGTGAACAAACAGCAAGTCCAATAGCACAGTATTTACAAGGAAGGTAGAGCACCATAGCTGAAAAAATAAACCAGCAATCCAAGCATGGCAAGGTCACTGAGGGGAAAGTATCTTGATGTTTCTGTAAGACTTTATGGATTGAAACTAAGAAAAACCACCCCAAAACCTTAATCTACTAAATACTCTTATGACACCTCTTATAACTTCATAAAGGGCTTTAAAAATAAAATTGTCACAAACATCACCGTACTTCTGTTTAAGCTGCAAATAAAAGCAAGTTTTGGTTGACTTGTTTGCTTTTTCCCCCTCCCCCAAAAAATGCAAACAAAGTATTTACCTCTCCCAAAGCTCAGCTACAGAACCTAAACTGTGGTAGATGCCAGATTATTACAGAATGATCCAAATCTTTTCTTAAGAAAGCATTTAACAGGAATTTTGCTTGACTACTAAATAGTAGAAAGAGGAAAAAAAATCAGCTGTCACTTTTAAACACAGTGGCATCTGCACTCACAACTCATGTTTTACTAACATTGTATAGTAGTCTGGAGTACAGTGACTGCAGAGGGTGAATTCCAATGTTGCTGAGAGGGAAGTGCTGAGCACCTTTGAACTGTCCTCGATTATGTCACTGTCTGGCACCTTCAGCCACATCTCCCTAGAGCTCCCACAAGGGCAACCAACACATCCTCTGTGCCCTGTGCCAGAACAGAGTCAGAGAGCAGAGCAATATGGACACAAACAGAAGGATCTGGTTTATAGGAATAAGTAGAGAGCAAATAAACTGCTTGAAATGCAAAGAAAGTTTGATAAATGCAGTATTTCTGAACAATGCTATGAATTACCAGTTATCAGTAAAGTAACATGTGATCTGCATTACAGCCAACTAACACCTTAAACACCAGGTGGGGTCCTTAGTCCTGACTCACAAGAAATGTGCCCCCTCCTAAACCATCACCAGCACCTCCTGAGCCTGTTCAGTGTTTTTGGAAACTTCCCAATCCTGCAGTGACAATCAGTGTGGCCCTCATCAGCCCCTGAGTCTGGAGGTGCAGAGTCTGCAGTGATACAGCCTGAGCCCAGCAATTCTGGTGAGTCCCTGGCAGCCTGGTAAGCTTTTTATGTCACCTGAAACTCAAGAATAAAATGCATGTGACAAAAACTTTTCCCCACTTATCAGACTTAGCTTTTAGACTGAGTATCAGCACTGTGAGTGGCAATGAGCAGAGTCCAGAGAGCCAGGGAAGGTCAGAGCTGACTCAGGCTCAGCAGGAACAGCTGATTTGATAAGTTGTTCCTTTTGCTACGTGCAGCAACACCAGAGTAATGTGCAATATGGTTTGCACACTGTACCTTGGCATTTGAAGGCCCAAATCCAGCCAGATATGAACTGAAAAGAATATAAATTTGAAGAAGAGAGCAGTATTATGGTCAAATGGCTAAACTATTTTTCTCCTTCCCCATGTAGCAAACAGATGGAAATGATGCTGGCATTTCAATCAAGACTTTGGGAAATTATCTGTAAGGCCAAAACCACAAAGCATTGCTGAAACTCCCATTTCATTGCTCAGCTATTAAAACAGGCTTTCCCTACAGCTCAAGACTGCTGATGCAGAGTTTTAACAATGAGTCATAGATGTTACCTGATATAAATTAAGCTTGACCATCAGACAAGTATCTGTGAGCTCTATTCTGCAGAAGAATCATTTGTCCAATGCTTTGTCATTGCCAGCCCAGTGATGAGCTGCACTATGAGTATTTCATGTGCATTTTTAATCATAAGACATACTTTTCATTTCAAAAGCATGGAATGAATACTATAGAGAGTCTATTTTCTCAGCTGTTCAAATTTTCATCTGCTTTCTCCTGCAAGGTAAAATTGAAAACATAATTTTATTTTTACAAGAAATGGCAAAGCAAAGACTGGGATTGATAGTCAGTGTTTTTTCCTGGGATTAATATTCTGTTTAATATTCAGTGGTTAAAGACATTACAGAATTTGAGCTTTCTGAGCACTACCACGGAGGTCACTCACCTCTAATTATACTTTCAAACCCAGCCATGGCCTGAGGAGATACACTGAGATCACTTCCATCACTAAACAGATGCTGGTGATAAGGAATGTAAGACATTGTTACAAAGCAAGGCCAAGGCCAGGTCTAAATGACCGAGGTAGAAATCTTTGTTTTTAGAAAAAAACTAAACCTCCCATTTTCTCTCCATTTTCTGTAACAAATCAAAATATTTTGAAAATAAAGTAACATTGAAAACTAGTATAGAAATCTGTTTCAAAAAGAGAAAAGCTAAGATCACTTACTCTGCTAGAAGGAATAGAAAGGAAAAATCAAAAAATAGTGATTGTATCAGACATCTGATTACAATCACAGTGATTGTGACCAAGGACTGGATGCTAAAACTGTTTCAGCAGAAAAATCATCAAATACATGACTTAGAATACCTGTAACAAGAAACCTTAACAGAGGTCCTGGTCAGTGCTCAATAACTAAATTTACATTTTTTATCAAAGGCAAAGACTTGTTTTGTGTGTGTTAATACAGGATTCTTCTTCAAAATTTAAGAACTAGTTCAAAATGTCAATTAATCCAAGAACAGAGGGTTCATGTCTAAGAAAGCAAAATACTGAGCAATTGCTATAGTTAGAAAAAACTTCCTGGTATGAAGATACTGCATGGTGTGTGTTAAGGGTAGATTTCCCAGCTGCAATCACACCACTCTGTTTACCAGGGAGAGTCCAACCAGCTGAGTGACATGACTTTTTATCACAGATTTCCAAGTTCCTCCCCTCAGAATACCCGAGTTATTTCTGCTGTTTGTTGTCAGTGTGTAAATAAATACTCAGTAGTTACACTGTCACAGCAGTGAGTGTGTGCCAGGCTCCAAGGCCCCATTGCCACTGGCAACATGGTGCATTTGCTGTCCTTTAAGGTTTCACCCAGGCAAAAGGGGTTTCCCTGTCTCAGAGAGCAGAGTTGATCCTCCACACAAGGCAGAGAGGAAGCAGGAATTTGGGGCTACAGAAGGCCATTGATAAGCCACTGGTGAAAGACTGAGCTTGGATTTAGCCATGAACCACCCCTAGGTCAGCAGAGGCTGAGAAACTGGAGGCTGGATTACGCTCAAACTAATTAACAGAAATCAGTGATTACCTTTTGATGAAGGCATTGGCTGAAGCAGGAGATGAGAGATGAGCACAGCTCCCAGTCAGACAGCCAAGACACTGCAGTGGCAGGGGCCAAGGCTGGCCCACACTGTGGAGGAAGGCAGAGCCCCTTCCCGGCAGTGAAGGAAAAGGGGGAGACTTCCATACCTGGAAACATCCTCCAAGGTTTGTCTGTGTGTCTCTGTTCAGTGTGAGTCCTTGCATGCTGCAGAGCTGAGCTGCAAGGGAGCAGGACACTGTCAGGTCACTGCAGTGCCACCCTCACAGCACCCTGCAGGGACACTGCTGTTCAATGGGCACTGTCACAAAACCCTTTGGGACAAGCAAAGTGACACTTCCTCCCCTCAGCCCCAACCTGACACGTAACAGGGGCACAAGTGCCAACAGCTCCATAGCCTGGCTGGCAACACACTGAGGCACTAGATTAATGGCTCTGTGGTACAGCCTTTTACAAATGACAGCACACAGCTTGGATTCTAGCACGCTCTGTGCACCTACCACCACTGTCAGTGTCTGCTGCCACTGCTGGAAAAGGCTCCTGCAGGTTTGTACAAGGACACCCTTTGCCCAGGCAGCCAGAACTCTTTTTATTTTACACAATTAAGCATTATTTTAGAGGCTCTCTAGTGAGCTTTACTGGTGCCACTTTCCTGGAAAGCATACCCCCAGCTCAGCAGGCCAGTCCTTTTTCTTGGCCTGCTTTGGCCTCTACTTCAGTTTCCATTCTTGGTTGTCTCCTGCTGCCACCCCCTTGCCACAAGAACCAGCAGTTATTTGACCTGCTGCATATTCCCAAGACAAGCAAGTCTTCACTTGACATTTTTCAAGGAGCATTTCCACTGACTTGGCATGACATTAAGAATGACCTGCTACAACATTCCTGCAAATGGCTTAGGCCAGGATCCTACTCAAAACAGACAGAACTGTTAATGTTTCTTACAAAGTTTATTAAAATCAAAGTTAAAGGATGAAAGTTTTCATTACTTGAATAAAACAGGCATCTAGCAACACAAACTCATATTTGCAAAGGGATACACTTTGAAAATATTCTGTGAAAAATAATTTTTGAAGGATCTGTTTTTGATCAACAGGTACAGAATCAGGTATAGCAAGAAACTCGATCTGCCCAGAGAGTCTGATGTCTTCAAAGAATGACAGCATTAAATGCTGGGGAGGACTGTAGAAACACTCCCAAATCACACTATCTACTACCCTTGGGAGAAGGGGAGAGACCTTAGACCATGTTGCTTTCTACCTCTTCTAGACTACCAGACTAGTGTAACTGAGGACTTTTTAAATAAGTACCCATATGCATATTCATCTTCAGGCAAGTTTTGTAACCTCTCTCCTTTTCTTGTCATCAGTTTTGACAAAGAAAGAACTTAATATTTGAATATTCTAGCACTAAGCTGTATCACTTGTTTATAATATGGACCCTTGCTAAATCACTTCAGAGGCTCTGCTTTTTAGGCCACCTTTCAGCTATGGCTGGAGAACCTCAGTGCCCACAGACTTCATGTTTTCAAACTGACTGATACTATCTTGTGGGAAGTAACATGGTTGTATGTGCTTATTTCAACTATTGCACACATTCAGCTTCTGGAATAGAAGAATTTTATTAAATTAGAAAGAGTTTTTATTTTACTTTTTATTTTATTAATGGCTCCATTAACTGAGTTGCCATCAGCAACTTGTCTTTAGTGCCACATGCCTGTCTTGTTGTTCCCTCCATGTACCCTCTGGAGGAGTTGAGCAACAGAGGTGTAAAACTAAGATCAATACTTGATCAATACTGAGGGAATGTTGGAGCCAAGCAGCAAGTTCCAGCCTTGGCACAGGACTCAGGTGCATTTAAAGCATCCTGTGAGATGCCTGCAGCTGAGCAGTGACTGTGAGGCTGCTCTGGCTGAGGAGTCCACAGACACACTGTCTGCAGGGTTTACATGGCTGGAAGTGAGAGCCCTGGCTGCACAGGGACAGTCTCACTGCAGCACCACAGCAGGCACAGCTCAGCCTTGCAAAGAAGCACTTGCAGCCTGTCATGGAGCATCCTGTACTAAGTGCTGTGCAAAGGCTTTCAGTCAGACAGCTGCTGCCTCTGTCAGAGATCCTGTTCTCATCTTATGGCTGAATCTGAGCTACAACAAGCACTAGGCCTAAATTAATGACTACTTTTGTTCTCAAGAAGTCACAGACTCTTGAGGAGTCAGGACAAGAACAGGACAGGCTCTTCACAGAAGTGGTTTGAAAACCTTAGTTTTGTAAGTGACTTCTGCTGCCAGAATGGTAATAAATGAACCCTTTTGCCTGCCTCTGTCAGCAACCAACAGCTTGTTGCAAGTACAGTAAACTAATAAAAGGCATCTTGGGAAAGATCAGTCACTAATCTGTGTAGCATATTATTTTTCTTCTAACAAAGCAAGATATCATTTGTGACCAGCCCTTCTCAGCAGTTACTGCTCAGAGGTACAGAGGAATGATGAACCAGCTGACACTTCCCATTTAACATACACTTGAAACAAGAGCTCTGCAGAGTGAAAGTGAGCTCTGGAAGTCCAAGTACACTGACAAGACATGATACATGCAGCCAGAGGAGGAGGGCTGCTGTGATCACATAAACCTTGATCAGCCTGAGGCCTCTCAGGCCAATTCAAGCAGCAATGGCCAGCTTTTACCAGGTTGTTTCAACTACACTTCTCCATTCACAATGCCTAATATTCATCAGCTTGAAAAGGAGAGGTTCATCATCTCAAGAGATTCCCAAATCCAATTCAGAAACCAGAGTAATAATATACTACTCAGTCTCCAGTCTCTCATTTTGGCAGTTTGACTGTTTCAGCCCATACTGGGGCTTCCTAGGTTAAAAAACCACACCTTTTACACCCTGCAAACACACACTGAATTTCTTTACTGCTCACTGTCATCAGGTTTTCACTGCCAGACTGATACTCTCAGTACTAGCCAATGCTCAAAAGTCACCAGTTACAGAAAATTTAATAGTTGAGGCCTTTCTGAAAGGGAAGGGAATGGAAAACAAACAAACCAACCCCATCCCAAACCATCTCTCCCTCTAAAAGAAGTCTTCTCAATAACTCTAAAGATGAAATAGTCAAAAGTGAAAAAAAAAGATTTGGCAGGGAAACAGCTTCAACTGTAGTGTTTTAATGGAACTAAATTATTGGCCCTTGAAAAAGAGTAATTGCACATACACAGTCATTTATCAAAACCAACTGCCAGACACTGGGAAAGAAGCCAACATGTGCATAGCCCTAATTTAGTTATTTGCATATTGAAAAGAAAAACACTGGAGGTTTGGACACCAGCTCATCACAGAGCACTAAGTGACTGGGGGAGCCCTGTGTCATCCAGCCCACAAACCCAGTAGTGTTCAAGCAGGTGCTTATGTTTAAGCATGGTAATAGCTGCTAATTACACCTATAATTAATACCTGCAGATAAGCCTTTATAGATTAAAAGCTATCTACAGGCATTAAGGAGCCCAGCTGAAATCCTGACAGGTCAATCTTTTCAGGAATCCATGCCCAGTGTTTTGCAGGCAAATATGAAGCTGTTCTGTCAGTGCTCAGAGACAGCTGAAAACAACAGTGCTGTGCAGGGCTCTTCAAAATGAGGCCAATTCAAGTGCTGCCTCTATGACCACAGCACCAGGGGTTCCTGTTTCCCAGCTGGCTCAGAGAATGGGCAGGTGAACTTGGTCTAAAGCACACACAGAGGTGACACCTATCTACAAAAGACAATGTAAACATACCTTTTGTTCTCCTAGTTGCAAGAAAAGAAACGGGAAAAACAGTTAGCACATTTAATTAAAAAAATATCCAAAGTGCAGGATTTTTAAAGGGACGTGTTGCTATTGTGGTATATTTTAACTGATTTAAGCTATCATGCAGTCATTGGTTTAAGGCACATGGCAAATATCCCTGTGTGTCAGCTTTTAGAACAGTGTGGTGTCATCAGCAGAGCCTTACCTTCCCAGCTCTTCCCCAATGTCATAAACATCCTCCACCTTCTGCTGTTTGAAGAAAGCCATACTTGGTCTTTCATTGATGCTCAAGGATGATACACCTGGAATATTAACAAAGAATGACATTCATTAGGCTTTTCCAAGAGGCAAAGTGTCAGTAACACACATTTCCAGTATAGTCACTTTGGCTCCACTGGAGCTCATTCACACCTAAAGTTACCACTGATCAATCAAAATAATTAATTTAGCAGTCTCAACCAATGAGTGAGGGTTCCAATCTGGAAAGATTAAGTGAAGGGGATTCTTAGCCCTGACATGCAGCATGAGAATGAGCACTACAGGCTCCTCCAACAAGGTGCCAGCAGGCAGGTCCTGAGCCAGGAGAACAGCAGGCAGAGCCTCCCTTCCTCAGGTCAGGCAGTGCTCCTGGAGCACAGGCAGGACAGCCAGCACACACCTGAACTGCTGCTGGAAAAAGGCTTTGTGAGTCCATCTACAGAGCTTCTGGCACATCTTGCATCCCACACTAGTGTTCCAGATGAGAACACCATGAGCAGCAATTGTTGCACATGTTATTCTGTGTAACTGTGCAATTTGTTTCCTGGACACGAACTTTTAAGCTCTGTGAGGTCTGGAAAGACAAGCCTCACACTGGTGCATTTGAGCATCTGGGAGTGCATTATACTGAGCTGCTTTGAGATGAGAAGTTGTTGAGAAATCACATTATTCCTTGGGACTCACCTCCACAGCAACACAAGTTATGGTAACAGAACAGAGTTGAACAGAACAAACATACTTGCTCCCTGGGTAGATGAACACTGACATTATCCCCAGTGGCCCAAACAACATCTAAACATCTGTTTAGATCAGAACACATAAAATAGCTATAATGCCTCTAAGCATCACAATAAAATCTAATTACATTGAGCCACACAGTTATTCTCACACACCTCTACACTTCAGCAGCATATCTGTACTTGTCCAGGTAATGTTCTTTTCTTTATGAATTACAGATGCTGCTTCCTTCAGATGCACTGGGGACTTCCAGCTTCTATAGCTCTACACAGCTCATGCATATTTTTAAATAACAGCTGTTCCATCCAACTGGGGCACACTGGGAAGCACATTTCACAAGAAAACAATGCTCTGTTTTGATCCTTTAGAATAAGTTCAATTCAATGTTGCAAGAAGATTCAGCTGTTTTGATTGATCAGCAGAGTTATTATAGAACAGGACTAAGTACCAAAGAGTAATTGCAGCATTCCTGTCAAATTGAAATGCACATAATTTGAAGATTTGTCTCTAACAAAAGCACAGCTCATAAACAGCAAATATATTGTCAAAATCTGACAATTTGCCAAAATGCACCCAGCTTTTGTCATGACCTCACCTCAGAAGAAAGACAGGCTCCTTTGTTTGCCTCCATCCTTTTTATAAAACATTGGCTCTTAACCTTAATTGCTGACATATTGAGTATCAATTTGATTCCACTCCAAATATGCTCCTTCTATTGCTTCAAAGGAACAGAAATAGTCTCTTAGTGCTTTCACATACATTTTTGGTTGATGTTAGCAAAACCTAGGAGAAAAATTATTCAACTGCTTTATTTCAAGCAGAAGGGCTACTACAGCAGTGCTTACAATGATATTAGCTGGGAATTGCATTCTCTCTTTCAAAAAACAGTAGCAATAAATAAAAGGGTATCAACAAAATCCCTTGTCCCTTTATTAGGTGCTCAGTGCTGGTTACACAACACAGGCTGAGAAGTGGTACCTGCTTCCATCAGAGAGAAACCACACAGGTTGTGACACTGAAGCCCAGAATAACCACTGCACTATTAAAATAGTCTGCAGAAATCAACATTTGCATTGGTGTTACAATGTGGGTTATTTTTTTCCACTTCCACTTTCCATCCCAATACTTTCTGAGATATTTTGTGGCTTTGTCTATATCTTCACAGTGAAATTTTATTTTTCAAGGTGAACCAGGTGAGCTGTTCTGTTCCTCTGCTCACTAATTTCCTTCCCAAAGCCACATCCATGCCTGGGACAAAAAGATCTTATTTTCTTCTCAATGAAAATAAACAACTCAACCTCCACTTTGTAAGCAAATTACTGTATTCCTCAAGCAACCTCTCAGAACCTCACAGAAAGCTCATTGACTAATATTGCTTAGGGCTTAAAACTACAGTCAATAACTGCTTTAGCAGCATTTACAAGAATGAGGATGTCTCTGAGCTTATTAAGTTTATATAATGTTGCTTGCAACTGTAGCAGAATTTTCTGAAGTGTTGGTGAAAAAGCAGTTCAGTCCTCACAGACTTCAAAAAAGCAAACCAAGGACAAAGCCAAGCTCTGCTGAAAACCCCAAACCTTCTGCACACACTTAATTGCAAAATTAAGTTCTCAGCACATGGAAAAGTCATGTAAGGAAAATGCCCAGGTATGAAGAGACACTGCTGAGACTTGCCCAGAGATTGGAAATCCCTCAGGCTGACTACTCCCTCCATCAGAATTCAAGATACAGGGTTATAAACAACATCAATGCAAACACACCTAAAAAACCCATCGTTGTAAGAGAGTCATTGCCATTCAGAAGAGCAAGTTAAAAACACTGCTTTGAGAGTGGAGAACCCAAAATGCCTCTGGGAACAGTCACTTTATGTTTGATTGACAAGTTCACTCATTTCCCAGCATCCTCCAAAGAACACACCTAATTCTGCAGGTGCAGAGAACCCATGCAAAAATATCTCCAAAATAAACTGAAAATTCTCATCCCTTTTGCTCATCTTTTACCTTGCACCCCTTTCTGCAAAGGTCAAACCAGTGAACTTAATCTGACCCCTCAGGCATCCAAGTCAGCCTAGAGCCTTGTTTTTGAAGGCTGGATACAAAACTGTTGCAAAGCACTCAGACCCCTCAGTTGCACCTCTGATGTGCTGGGGTTTCCCACATCCATCACTTCCTGTTATCCAACACTGCCTTCCACAGACATCTCTCCCTGGCTTTCACCCAACAGTCACAGTGCAGATGCCCAAAATAGATCATGTACTGGTGATCCAAAGCAATTGTGGTCAGCAAATACACAGCACGAGGGGGAGAACAAGAGAGAACCTTCACACTTAAAATTCATCTGAAATAAAAATGCCATTCACAAGCATCAATTTAACCCTCCTCAGATTTTATACACTGATTTTAGGAAAAAGGTGATTTCACTTTCAAAGATTTTTTAAACTGCAAGGTTGTTTTACTGTGTTTCTCTAATGATGCTGCATAGTATAGTAAATGATTATTATAAATATATAATACTTCACCTTTTTACTGCAGTATCAAACCCTCCTTTACACAGACCAAATATGCCAAGGCAGCAAAGCACTGCTCCTTCCTGTGCAAATGACTTTCCTACAGACATGTAACAAAGCTGTAGCAAACCCAGAAATAGAACACAGGCCTCTGAGATGGCAGTTTCAGGCACTAGGAATATGTCCTGTCTAATCTCTTCACATTCCTAAACTCTGTAGTACCATAAAATTGGATCTTATTTACCCTAAGAAATCCAAGTTCCCCACTGTGATCCAAGGCATAAATTTAAACACTTTATATCAGTACAAGCCCTGGGTACAGACATTCCTACTGCAGTACAGAAGTGCCTTTTTAGTGCAGCTTGTGCTCTGTGTAAGAAAATGAATGTACAGAAAGCCACTCTTCTGTAGAGGGTGACAGAATCTGAGAGTTAGTTTTATTTCTCTCCTTTAAGAAAGGTTTCCCTGCACAGGTAAGTTATTATCCCATCATCACCAAATTATGTGACAATCAGTGAATGCTCTATACATGTCCACTCACCACTGAACACACAAACCAGAGGTGGGGACAAAACTCTGGGACCATTTGCCTTTCCAGCAGCTTTGCATTTTTTTTCCTCTACCTTAAGGAAACCAGTTTCCAGTGACTGTGGTAACAGCTGAATAATCTTACTTTCTCAAGCACACCTGACATGAGCTGAACCACTAAACCTTTTGCCAAACTCAGAAGCACCCCCTGTGGCATGTTTTTATGCTACAGAACAACAGTTACATCAAAGTAAAATTCAAAACACATTAGAACAGAACAAAGTAACAGCTTCCCTTATAAATTGCTTTATAATATTGAAAAAATGATCAAAACAATTTGGAATCAAACCTGGGCTGTTTTAAATTAATAATTTGGGGGGAGGAATAAAAACAACCCCCACCAAACACATTAAAGTTATATTCTCTTCTAGTTTTGGTGCCTTAATCTAAAATTAAACAGATTTTTATAAGCGCTACTGTTTCCCTCTTTCACTCCTCCTTTCACATTTCCTTCTTTTTCATCCTAGAAAAGATTAAGCAATTCCAACAGAAAAAAACCCTCCAAACAACGCTAGTTTTTACCCTCTGCTTTCAAAGAAACGTAGCACAATTAAAAGTTATATCAATTTCAGCAAAACCTCATTTTCACCAAAATATTTTCCAGTGAGAAAACATCAGCCTAAAAATTTTCCTGCCAGAAAACTGAGGCAGTTATTACTACCCGTGTGCCTATACAGGACACAAAACACGCCCAACATCTGAGCGCTTCAGCCCCATTATAGAACCGCTGCTCCTGCCACCAGCTCCCAAGGGATCCCAAATTTCCCCTGCAGGAATGACATGTGTGGCGGGTGACCCAAGGCTGTATTTCCAGGCACACGCACCGAACGCGTTGGCTCTGCGGCCGATTGCAGCTGCCCAGCACGGAGCCAGGGGCTGCCGCTGTAAGCGATCCCAAATCCCCGCGTGCCTGAGCGATGAGCCCGGAGAGGGGAGCGGGATAGCCCGCAATGCCAGGAACGCCGGCACGGCCCGGCCCGGCCCCGCGGCGCCTCCAGGGATTACTGCTGCAGAGCCAAGGGACATCTCGCCTCCGCGACCCGCAGTTCTCGCACAAGCAAATGAAAGACGTAGGAAAGTCTGAAACCCACCGATGTCTCAGAGCAGGCGCCTCTACAAAGGGCCAGGGCTGACCGAGCTTTGCACATTAAGCAGGTGGTACCCGTGGGGTTTGGTCCTTAGCAGGTGGTGCCCGGTCAGCCAAAGCAGGAGCACTTGCCTTACAATTCCAGCCTCTAATTCACATCCTCCTCCCCGGCTGTGCTTTACAAGGAGGCAGCCGAGCCCAACCAGTCCCCTCTGCGCCGCTGCTCCAGGACCCCCAGCTCGCTGCCCACGGGAGCAGGTGGAAAGGAACCTGCCAGATCCCGGGGAAGCTGCGTGAGGGAAAAGGCAGGAAGGAACTTCTGGATAAACGCTATGAAGTTGCACAACGCCGGCTGAAGGTGAGGCGTGAACCCTGGACCATCTGTCCCCGGTGGCTTTGGACAGAAACAACGCCAGACCGAGCAGCGTGTAACAGGTAACGGGGGTACCCGTGGAAGTGCCGCATTCCCCAGCCCTTGTGGGAGCTGCTTGGGGATACAGGACAGCTGCTCACGGAGGGTGGTCGCTGCTGGGCCGGGGGAACACACGGGGCGAGCGGGGACATGGAACGCGGAGCTGACAGCTCGGCCTGCAGGAGGGACCCACTGCCCGCCCCGCTGCACAGCCACGACCCCTCAGCTTCCACAGCGGGAGCACCGTGAGGGCAGCTCAGCGCCAGGAGGGGACGGAGAGGCACATGGCGGGGGGAACCCGGCTGAGGGGGCAGCGCCCACTTACCGCGTCGGGATCGGCCGGAGGCTGTCGCGGACGGGGCCGTGCCGGGCGCAGGCTGAGGGGCCGAGNGGTGAGGCAGAGCGGCCCCAGCCCGGCCCCAGGGCTGGGACAGACCGTGCTTGGCCAGGCCAAGGCTCGCCCGGGCTGATCGGGGAACGCCGCACACGCACAATCTGAGAGCTTTGCTTTAGCACATACATGAAAACAACACCAAGAAAATAAAATCCAGTGGAGAGGCGCTTAATTTGCATAAGCCTTGCTCTTGGCTTGCATACAATATAAACACAAGCCTAGATTGGTTATCGTGTGGTCTGAAATTCACCATTACGCAGGGAAAGTGCCTGTTGTTTCACGAAAGGCTGTGACAAAGAACGGCACATTCCCAGTCCTCACTGTGCATCTCAAGCTGCATTAACGTGCATTGCTATAACAAACCTGCTGCCCTACCCAAGTGTTGGCACCCAACAATAACGTCCTGCACAGGTTCACTCTCCTGTCAGAAAGACATCCCCAAAACCTGTAGAACTAGATTTTCTCCCTCTTTGGCAGACAGTAATTGCAAAAAATCCTGATTGGCCTCCTTTCATTTCTTCTGGGCAAGTTAATATCCATCACTTGTTAATGAGGAATCATGTGGGATTGTTCACACCTTCAAAACCAAATACAGGTGCCAGGCTGCCTTCACTTCCAATTCTTCATGTGGTTAAGATAACACAAGGCTATGGTAAGTTATCATACATAAATAGGCAGGCTGTTCCCATTTGCAATAAGATGCATGGATAGATTAATTTAAAAATAATTTTATTCCAGGCAAGTGACTAAAGGCAGTGTTTTTTATTAACACAGTTGAAAAGAAACTTGGCTTCACACTTGTTCAAAGTAAAGAGGACTGAACTGTGCCCCTGCTCACCTGCCCTGGGAGTGGTGTTTACAGTCCACAAGTTCCACCCAGCTCTGCCAATTCCAAAAGGAAAGTGGCTGCATCTGACATTACACAGGGTGGAGAACAGGAAATGAGAGCAATAGTAAAGGTTTCAAAGGGCAGTGGAAGTATTCAGAACTCTCTGAAAGGGAAATAAAGATACTTCACTCCTCACCTTTACTTCTACAATGTGATACGATCACATGAAAGTCACGGCAATTGTCCTACAAAGTTCTCAGAGCAAAGGGCACACAAGGAAGGCCACCTCTTTTGTTTGCTCCCAGCTGCAAGGAAGGGAAAAAAACACCATGGTTTGCCCTGAGAGGCCATTTTCATATTGGGACAAGCTCTCCCTAGACCCTGAATAACCCCAATCTGAATTTACGAGTTGCTGGCCAGCCCTGCAAGGTTAACAACAAGGGTAGATTGAATCCCATTCCCAGTGCCATGTCCACAGGGTTTGCAAGCCCAAATACAGGTTCTGCCTGAGTAAGATGTTGCTCTTCCATGGTTCTGTAGCTGTTCACCCTTAAAACTCTCAGGCTTTTTTGTCACATCTCTGGCAGGGAAGGTAAAAGCCTTTATGTGCATGCAAGAGCAGAACAGAAAGGAAAACTCAGGGCTGAGTGGTGTATCAGGCAGGCAACACCAGCAAACACCACTGCCATGCATTTACCAGTCTCCTTTAGGAAGTGACAGAAGGAAGCCCATACCTTGTGTTCCAGAAGTGGAGTTCCAGGACTGAATAGCAGAAAAACACCACCTGCATTTATTAAAACAGGCAAATAACTTATTTCAGTTTAATCACCAATCACAGTGCCTGAAGACATCACTGAGTCAGTTCATCAGCTCAAACCTGAAGTCTTAGAGGCAATTCACTGTAAAACCTAAATGCTTTGTACACACCAAAGGTTCACTGCACTTGAGACACAGGCAGGATGCAGTTACTCAAGGCTAGGAGTATCTTAAGGCCAAAGTCATCTTCATTTATCAGGTGTATTCTAGCATTGAATGTTTTAATTACTTTATTTCTCTTTACCACATCCTAATTTAGGCTAGATCAGTCTTCTTCTTTAATAACTATTTGGTTTTTAAAATCACATTCAGTATATAGCCCTGAGCTTTGTTTTCTAGTCTCACTCTCTGAAAAGCTGACACTACAGATGGGCATCTTTCAACTGTGACAAGTATGGCTACTACAGCACAGAACAGCACTCTGACAAGGGATTGAAGCTTTTACCTTCTTTTCCAGGGAGAGTTTCCAAGGCAGAGAACACCCTTCCTTTGCATTATCCAAGGGAATGTACTCGTGTGGGAATTCTTAAAGCTTCAGCACTACATGGATTCTACTTCCAGTTGGGGTCAAGGAGCTGCAGATAAAGGAACTATGTTTAGCACTCTGAAAACCCCACAGAATGAACACCTGATGTGTTGTAATACCAGCAGATTCAGTGTGTTCTCTGCCATCTCTGAGGCACCAGAACACGTATCTGAGACTGCAGGTATTTGATGTCTGTTCAGAGTAGGCCAACTGTGTTTATCCTCTCTAAGTTATGCATTTCTTAGGATCCAGGCTAAGCCACACTCACATCCTCACTGCAATTCCAGAGGACAGATGTCTCAAGCTTAGTCCTAAGGAGCAAATGGGAGCCTCAGCTGTTCTTTACAGGCTCCAGCAGCTGCAGGGGCAACACAACCTACTCAAGCTAAATATGCCAAGTGTCCAAGTGAGGACATTGCTCTCTGTGCACTCTTCCCAGAATTTTCTGTTTATTTCTACCTTAAATTTTCAGTATACAGGACAGGAGGTCCTTAGGCCATAGTTGTGTTTTTTGAGTGCTGATCTCTATCCTGTTTTGCAACCCCCTTGAACAGATTTCCAGCTGTGCCAGTATCTACTCCTACACCACCCTGCCATTCTGCAGCACAGCCAGAGGACCAGAACTGTGCACTATTCATCTCTACTTATGAAGGATCTGCTTGGAAATGCAAGTCAAGTCAACTCCTAACTCTTGTTTTTCCTCCCTCACAAATATTTAGCTATTAGGTTTTATATCTGAGGTAGCTGGGATACTTGACAGTGTCTTCTCAAGGGAATCAAGCAACTCCAAAATACAAAAGTCATATTTGAAAGAAACACTGGGACTGGATTTCCAAATTAATTCAACACTTGGTTAAATTTCAAAGCAGCTGAAGTTATGCATTTGATTACAAAAGGCTTTAGCAGAACATCAATATCAAGCATCCTAAAGAGGATTTTGGTGTCAGGAGATACCACACAAATACGTGTTTCCCAGAAAGTGTGTTCCCTCATGAACTGTAAACACTCATGCAAATTTCATCTTCCCTACCCTTCCTTTTTCTCCCAACAAGCTAAGGACAACAATCCCAAGTTGACCCAGTCAGAATCACCTCCATGCAACACGTTTTTAGTTCACATCTTCATGCTTCAAAGCCAGAATTGCATGTTCCTTTACAGAGTTTCCCTCAGACACAAATACAAGCTCTACAACTGGTCTGTTCTGATGGCACCTGCAGATATTTCCATCTGTTATGGGGAAAAAAAAAAGAACAAGAGCAAGCTATAAAGTAATAAACAATTTATTTTTTCTTTACATCAATCTTTATGAAGGTGACATCACTTATGTTCTGTGATTCATATTTCTTGTACCGTGTATTGCTCATATGGTGCTTAAGGGAACATTCATTAAACTGCTACACAACTTCATTAAATTAATCAATCAATTTTCCACTTCTCAGTTAAATGTGATTGAGCATACAACTGTTGAGACCATTCATTCCTGATGTGTTTAAGACAGAAAAAAAATCTTTCCCTTTCTAAGACTGAGGGGAAGAAGAGAATCTCTCACAGGGGACACCTAAAGGGCAACAAAAAATCCTTTTTATTGATTACCCAGCTGGTAAAAGAACACCACCAAACAACCTGATAACACTGGATGGTAACACTCCCTGTACACATGTACAGGTAGAGCTGAAATACTGTGCAGTTCTAATAACTAGAGGTGTAGTGCACCAATTTTCTGTCTACTTAACAGACGATAATACAGCATTTTAAACAGGTAACCAAAAGTTTCTCTGGGAACCCATTCACACATGTATGAGGATGGAATAATATTTTGCAAGATGCAACTTAGTGGTTTGGTTTATATCACATATTCTGGGAACTATGCAAGAGGAACTCTTTGCACACATGTGCATCACCTACAGTCTCTTTGCATTAACAACTTCCTCCTAACTGGCTGCAAAGAGTGTTGAATCCTCACACATCACTTCACAAGTTCACACCCAAACACACACTCTTGGTGTCCATGCAGTTCAGCTCCTGCAGGCCACTGAGTCACCCTGTGTTGGCTTGGGTTCATAAATACTGCACGTCCCTAACGAGTCACTACACTCCAAAGTTACCAGATTAAGCACCACTACAACACTAAGTCACCCAAGACAGTTGCAAGAGCAAGCAGGGCAAACTTCCCCTGGTGGTGCTTCCTGCCACCATCCATTTTTGGTCCATGGAGACTTCTAGTGGTCAGATACCTCTGCAATTTTTCATCTTTTAACTCGTCATTAAATCAGTAATAAGGCTTAACAAAATGAAGCAACAGCTTGCTGGGAACTTGAGCATAACAGCATCAACTAGTTTGATGTTTGCAAGCTGACAAAATACCCAGAGACAACAGGATTTCCACCAGGGTTGTAACATTCATGGATTAGAGTCACACCCTGGCATGAGAAACAGCTGCTTAGTTTTACTGTGTAATTGGGCAACAACTGATATAATGAAACACAGACTGAACCATCAGCACAACTGTAACAAAAAGGGTCCTGTAACATGGCAGGTCCTGTTCCATCAGCTGGAGAACTTCCTCAACAGTTGCCCTAAAGTTAGTTTTATCTTCACAACATAAAGACTTCAATGGAATCAGTCTGGAAACATCTCCTGAAGTCACAGGAATAGCTCATAATGAAGACTCAAACCCACATAACAGATTGTAGAAATAGGGTAGGTACATACTTCTAAGTTCTTCACCTTAGTATTTTGATTGTGGCCACTGGAAGGAAAATCTTCAGCTTAGAAAAAACTTCAACACTTGAAAACAACATTAAAGCAAACAAAGAAAAAAAAAGCCAACATTACAAATTGATTTAGAGACCAGCTCTTTCAAAACAAAGACAGCATAACTAGAAAATTAGAAAATCTGGTCCCATTTTTGTATTTGAATACTGATTGTAAGTAGAAAAAGAATACAGTACATGCAATAATATCAAAATCCTGCCTAACAAACTCCTGTACACAACCAAAAGTAACTTGGGAATTAAAAAAACCCCAAACTACTATTTGCAATGGACAAGGCAGGGAACATTTTAGAAGACAAATAACATGCAAATCAAGATGATCACACCATGGGTCCCTCATTAGCAAGGATTTGCTGACTAAGTAAAAATTATGTGTCACATAGGAAGCAAATATTTTATACCAAAAGTAGTTCTCTAGGTTACAACTTCACTTCTGATTAAATACTTCCCTTCCAGATAAACTAACTTACAATATGCTTACTTGGAGAAGGCTATAACTAAATTCTCTAAAGTAAAATAAAAAAAAAAGTGCTGTGAAACAGAAGCAGGATTTCTCTCTGCACAGTTTACTAAAACAAATTACTAAAACAATTACATGATTACACCCAAAAAAGTACTATTACTTCTCAGAAAACCAAAATGAAACATACAAAATAAAAGCTTGATGCACTTGACTCTTCCCAATTACTAAATTTTGGTCTTTTGCAAATTAACCACTTCCCCAGAGCTCAGTGATTTGCTGCCTAGTATTTGAGCCCTAGTTTTACCACGACACAACATTTAAGTCAATCCAGCATTCTGAAGATCCAACACTTCAAGAAAAAACATGGCAAATTCCAGAGAGTAGCCAGCAAGAAGGGAACCCTCCTCATCCTCAGAGCTGTTTGAGGACTGCTAGTCACCAATGAGAAAGCCACACAGCTCAACATTCCAGGTGCTTCCTTACAGCTGTTTTGCAGGATGTGCATCCAACACCCACAGTAAAGCTGAGAATGTAAGAGAATATTGCATTTTTCTGTCAGAAAAGAATCTTCAGTTCCTGTGTGCATGTTGTGACCTTTAGGCTCCTTTGATTGATTGGTAAGTTGCCATTACTGTACAATAGTTCTGCATTCATGCACAAAGAGCACTGTGTTTCTTAAAGACTAAGACTTCATCTCAAGTCCTGAATAGGAAGAAGTATTAAAAGCAAATAACAAAACACAAAAAAAACCACCATAACAAAGCAAACCTTCAGTAGATATACAAATAATTAGCTACTAAAGCATGGTACTCCTGTGACGAGCTCCAGTCTTCCATAGTATCTAAGTTTGGTTGGGATCTTTTTGAAACATTGCAATCAAAAAAGTAAAAAGAAATAAAACAGACTAAACAGAATTTGATCTGTAAACCCCTTTGCATTAATGAGAATCTTTATTAACACAGCTGCCCTGAAAAGCATAAACCATGTTTGATGTCTCTGTTTCAGTACAATCTGAGTGGCCAATAGGTACCTATTTTACCTTTACTTTAGAGTACATATATTCAAGTGTTCTGTTTGGTGTTCCATTTCATGTCACTTCAGGGACAGACAAAGGAATGTAAAAGTTCTTCCTGTGCTTCATTCCATACTTTTCTAGTTAGTGACCTCANGCTCCTGCAGGCCACTGAGTCACCCTGTGTTGGCTTGGGTTCATAAATACTGCACGTCCCTAACGAGTCACTACACTCCAAAGTTACCAGATTAAGCACCACTACAACACTAAGTCACCCAAGACAGTTGCAAGAGCAAGCAGGGCAACTTCCCCTGGTGGTGCTTCCTGCCACCATCCATTTTTGGCCCATGGAGACTTCTAGTGGTCAGATACCTCTGCAATTTTTCATCTTTTAACTCATCATTAAATCAGTAATAAGGCTTAACAAAATGAAGCAACAGCTTGCTGGGAACTTGAGCATAACAGCATCAACTAGTTTGATGTTTGCAAGCTGACAAAATACCCAGAGACAACAGGATTTCCACCAGGGTTGTAACATTCATGGATTAGAGTCACACCCTGGCATGAGAAACAGCTGCTTAGTTGTACTGTGTAATTGGGTAACAACTGATATAATGAAACACAGACTGAACCATCAGCACAACTGTAACAAAAAGGGTCCTGTAACATGGCAGGTCCTGTTCCATCAGCTGGAGAACTTCCTCAACAGTTGCCCTAAAGTTAGTTTTATCTTCACAACATAAAGACTTCAATGGAATCAGTCTGGAAACATCTCCTGAAGTCACAGGAATAGCTCATAATGAAGACTCAAACCCAAATAACAGATTGTAGAAATAGGGTAGGTACATACTTCTAAGTTCTTCACCTTAGTATTTTGATTGTGGCCACTGGAAGGAAAATCTTCAGCTTAGAAAAAACTTCAACACTTGAAAACAACATTAAAGCAAACAAAGAAAAAAAAAGCCAACATTACAAATTGATTTAGAGACCAGCTCTTTCAAAACAAAGACAGCATAACTAGAAAATTAGAAAATCTGGTCCCATTTTTGTATTTGAATACTGATTGTAAGTAGAAAAAGAATACAGTACATGCAATAATATCAAAATCCTGCCTAACAAACTCCTGTACACAACCAAAAGTAACTTGGGAATTAAAAAAACCCCAAACTACTATTTGCAATGGACAAGGCAGGGAACATTTTAGAAGACAAATAACATGCAAATCAAGATGATCACACCATGGGTCCCTCATTAGCAAGGATTTGCTGACTAAGTAAAAATTATGTGTCACATAGGAAGCAAATATTTTATACCAAAAGTAGTTCTCTAGGTTAGAACTTCACTTCTGATTAAATACTTCCCTTCCAGATAAACTAACTTATAATATGCTTACTTGGAGAAGGCTATAACTAAATTCTCTAAAGTAAAATAAAAAAAAAGTGCTGTGAAACAGAAGCAGGATTTCTCTCTGCACAGTTTACTAAAACAAATTACTAAAACAATTACATGATTACACCCAAAAAAGTACTATTACTTTTCAGAAAACCAAAATGAAACATACAAAATAAAAGCTTGATGCACTTGACTCTTCCCAATTACTAAATTTTGGTCTTTTGCAAATTAACCACTTCCCCAGAGCTCAGTGATTTGCTGCCTAGTATTTGAGCCCTAGTTTTACCACGACACAACATTTAAGTCAATCCAGCATTCTGAAGATCCAACACTTCAAGAAAAAACATGGCAAATTCCAGAGAGTAGCCAGCAAGAAGGGAACCCTCCTCATCCTCAGAGCTGTTTGAGGACTGCTAGTCACCAATGAGAAAGCCACACAGCTCAACATTCCAGGTGCTTCCTTACAGCTGTTTTGCAGGATGTGCATCCAACACCCACAGTAAAGCTGAGAATGTAAGAGAATATTGCATTTTTCTGTCAGAAAAGAATCTTCAGTTCCTGTGTGCATGTTGTGACCTTTAGGCTCCTTTGATTGATTGGTAAGTTGCCATTACTGTACAATAGTTCTGCATTCATGCACAAAGAGCACTGTGTTTCTTAAAGACTAAGACTTCATCTCAAGTCCTGAATAGGAAGAAGTATTAAAAGCAAATAACAAAACACAAAAAAAACCACCATAACAAAGCAAACCTTCAGTAGATATACAAATAATTAGCTACTAAAGCATGGTACTCCTGTGACGAGCTCCAGTCTTCCATAGTATCTAAGTTTGGTTGGGATCTTTTTGAAACATTGCAATCAAAAAAGTAAAAAGAAATAAAACAGACTAAACAGAATTTGATCTGTAAACCCCTTTGCATTAATGAGAATCTTTATTAACACAGCTGCCCTGAAAAGCATAAACCATGTTTGATGTCTCTGTTTCAGTACAATCTGAGTGGCCAATAGGTACCTATTTTACCTTTAGAGTACATATATTCAAGTGTTCTGTTTGGTGTTCCATTTCATGTCACTTCAGGGACAGACAAAGGAATGTAAAAGTTCTTCCTGTGCTTCATTCCATACTTTTCTAGTTAGTGACCTCAAGAACAGCTAGACTGAGCCAACCTGAACCCAAGAAATATGATGTCCTCTCACGCTGAACCTGCACTACAAAAAACATGATTACATCCAAAAAACACAGAATGGCAATGACTGGAATAAACAGAGGACAGACTTTTCTCACATCAGGCATCGACAGTGCACTGTGGGAGAACATCTGATTCAGCTGACTGACTCAACTGAGACAGATATTAAGTGCTCTACAAGGGACTCCACGAACACAAATGTAAACAGAAGTGTTTGGCCTCCATACAAAGTGGTATTGCTCAAAGTGCTGGGGCTTGGAAATCTGTCCTGCACATTTCCAAAAGCAACTAGTTTACATTCTGTTTGACAGGATTAACAAAGTGTTTTGGAGGTTAACTGGCTTTGGTCAGGATCCCAAAGGGAAGTTTCCCTTCAGCACTTTCAGCTATCCTCCTCATCATCACTGATAAGGTCTCTTTTCTCTGCACACGTCTCGCGCTCCCGCAGGAAATCCTCGCGAATGGCTTCGAGTTCAGTGAGCTCCAGACGCACCTTCTCCAGGTGGTAGGTCCTCCTGTTCCTGATCTGACGTAAGGGAAAGGGGTTCAGGTCCCCAAAGGCAATGGCAGTCAGTTTCCTGTAAGATGGCACAATGTTACAAGACTTGGTGGTTTTTTACATCAGTTTTGAACTCCATCCACATCAACTGTTAGTGTAGGTCAGATCTCTCTGGTCTTTTTCACACTTGACAGGTCTCAGATATTACAAGTATTGTAAAAACTCTCTACAAAGCACTCAGTTTTAAGGTTATTTCAAGTGTTAGCAAGTGCTCAGGAGTTCACAAAGCCACCTGCAAACTCTGCAGGATGACAGATTACAGCCCTGACAACACTGAGCAGGAGATCTCACCTCGGGTAATCAGAGCTTCCAAGGCTACACTGAATACTTGGTACATCCACATCCCCCTCCATATAACCCACTGAAGCTCCTTCAATCCCAAACCAAGCTCTCAAACTAATCAAGATTACCTGGTCTCTAAATTGTCAGGTGAAGTCTGGGATGACACAAAAGACAAGGATAGTACAGACCATGCACAAGCCAAACTTTATGATGCAGTGAGAAAGTTCTGGGATTCTCCTGGCTGGAGCACAGAGATCTCTGAGCTGGTGCCAAGTCAAGGTCATCAGGGCACAGCAAAGCACCAAAGAGGGTCCAGCTCCCTGCCAGAGTGATGCTGCATCATATTATCCTTCAGTCACACCAGACCTCACAACTGATTTGTCTGATCAGTTCAAAGGCAGAGTTAACTACATCATTACTGCTGATCTACACCTAAAAGTATCTCATCGCTTACTAAGGAAAAATGGGGAACTGGAATATTTAATTTATTCTACTTAAATTATTAGATGAACCCAAAGAAAACTTACTTGGACTTATTTGGTTTATTTAAGGATAGGTTTGTATTTTTGAGTGAAAAAGAATGATCTCTTGCTATTTCTACACAGGGCATATTCCAACAGCTTCTTTACATGTGCACAACATGTTATGGAACACAACTTGTTTTCATGGAAAAACCTAACTATGACATCCTACAACCCAGAGTATAAACATGCACATGTTTGTACAGATTTATCTCTGCTAGAGAGCTGGAAATTGGAAACTCAGTGCAAAATTATTTTTAACCTGTTCAGGACATCTATGAAATCTATAAATAATTATTTCTGAATTTTTCCTCTACAAGATGACTTTTTGTTCATATTAGGAAAGACATTAGTCTACATATTTTTGTACTGTTTGATGCTGTAAAACTTGTACAAACATAAGAATAAGAAACCAGGCAGTTTGAATCATGTTTTGTCAATCCTGGCAGGCAAATCCATATTCCCTAGGTGGCACTGCACCACTACTGCCAACTCCCAAGAAAGCAGACACTTACACACCAGCACTGAGCACATTTGTGTTGGAAATGTCTTTGATGCACTGAATTCTGTCCTCACTTGAACTCCCCATCTGCCAATGATACCCAATTAGCTCATTTTATTAACACCAAAACAAGATCTCTTTCATCAATATTAAAAATCTTTCAAATAGGTTATTTCAGTACCAGAAAGTTTAGACAGGAAAACCAAGACTCCATTTCTGCTAGTGGAAATGATAAGCCAAATCTTCACATCTGATTAAATACAAACATTTTTTTCAAATTAGGTAAGAACAAAATGACTTAATTTTTTTCTCTCTGCACCAGTCCCAGCAATCTTTTTCAAGCACAGAGTAAGATTATTCAGTTTAAACTTGTCTTCACTGAAACACTGGAAATAAAAATAAAGAGCTCTTGCAGCAGGAGCCAAAGTAGATTCCACACAAATCTGAGCTTACACTACAGTAAAAACAAACACCTCAGATTACAATATATGATTTTGCAATAAATTGAAAATCACTGAGCTTCAATATATGTGCAGAATATTTTCAGTCATTAAACCAATCCCAGTATGATTTTTTAAGATCAATCTGCTGCTCTAAAATCTTGAAACTAGGAACCTAAAAACACTAGATCTTAGTTTTCAAACTAAGTCCTATGCAAGGACTGAAGAACAGAAGAATATCTAATTTCTATTTATTCTCTGCTTCCAAGTATATCTCAAAATCAGCAGGAGCCATGTGGCAGTAGCCTGTGCATTAATGATGCATAAGAGATCTAAGCCTTGTGGGACACGGCTCATGTTCTTAACACCTGAGCAGGATGTGGTTTTATTGACCATAAAACATTTTACTAACTTAAGTTGCATCTCCAGTGTAGAGGGAGACTTGACTTATGGCTGAAATTCTCAGGTGTTGTCACCATGACACAGCAGCTGAACAAGGCAATCTCCACAATCCCTAAAAATCACCACCCATCTTAGCAGTTGGTGGCATCTCTAGTTGCTTTAGATCTCAATTAGGATCCAGATAAAACCAAACCAAACCCTGAGGCCCCACACAAGCCCTTCACTGACACACAGGTCTGATTTACCCACCTGACATCGAGAACAGTGCGTGTGAAATAGCGAAGGTACTTGAAAATGGACATGGAGTCCTGCAGCTTTAAGATTTCCTCTTCTTTATATTTGAAAAGTGCCAGGGCAAATCGGAATATGACCTGATAAAAACACCCAGAGAATTTGGTACTTGTTAAGTACAGAATGCACTGATTCTCATTATCACCTTGATAAACTCCAAGGACAAACGTTGCTCTTGCACAGGCTGCACCTCCCTCTATCTCCCTTCCCTGCCCCAGCCCCCATTTCCAAAAGCTGCCAAATACTTCTGTTGTGGGCTGTAACCAAGGCCAGGTGTCCTGCACATCCAGCCAGAATACAAGACTGAGTTTACAACATTCAAATTCTTTGACAATTTTAGTTCTGAATTCAGTTGTAACACAGACTGCTGGGCCTATTGAATGAATTTATTATGTTACTTCAGAACTGAATTTAGGTTTTGATTTTTAAACAAGTTGTTTTCCAGTGCCTTTAATTTTCCCAACTGATGCTGAAGGAATTTCTGATACCAGTTTGACCATCAACATTGGCATCAGCTGGAAGCAGCATTATTTTCCTTCATTCCAACAATGTTTCAGTAAGTTCTGAACTCTGTCAGTACCTGGCTGCATTGAAAAGTGCCAAGATGCTTAACTGATCTGAATGAACACACAACCACTGTGTCAGAACACCCAGCCAAGGCCAACAAGAAACCCAACTAACAGTTTGTCATAACTCACCTGTTCTCTCCAGTTACCTACAAAATCTACTTCAGTGTTTGGAACCAATGATTTTTTTCCTGCACTGATTTTATTTCACTGCAATTTAACAATTATGCAACACATGAAAATTCTTTTGACGCTCCCCCTTAATTTACAAGATCATAGCCCACAGTCATTGTTTGTCACTTGTGCTTTAAATGTCTGCTGAGAAAAACCTTTTTTTTGTAATTTGCTGCAGAGAAAAGCTAAAAATTAGCACTTGGTTACAACTAACTTTTACATCTTTGTAATAGTTCTAACTTCTGCCTCCACCACTTAAGCTTTCTTCTATATAAGAGTTACTCCCATCTTGATATAATTACTTGAAACTGATTGACAGCTGCACATAGGAGTAAACAACACTGCCTGTGCTTTTAGTTTTCAAGAGACAAAAAAAAACGTGGGTGGTGAAAGGAAAATACTTGCATTTAAAATTCTTCCACATAACTCAAGTTCTTAACTTGCAGAACACAGATAAATGGAAGATGTTTTGACTGGCTATTTATGCACATTTCCTCCCTTGTTTTTTTCCTACCAGTGATTTTAACTGACAGGATTGTTGTGAAACAACCTTTCTCCCCCCTGCACTCAGTAACACCCCAGTGTTTTTTGTTATCAGGTAACAAATGAACAAACTTGGCTCATTCAGTTCACCTTTGGTCCCTCATACAGGAAGGAGTCCCAGATTTTGAAGAGGATGTCACTGACCACACTGTCCACAAACACCACAAGGAACCAGTTGAAAGTGATAAGAGTATAATCAACTTTGTACTGTTCAAAGTGAGCATGAAGTCGAGGAAGCTTCTCACTCATTAAATCCTTGAACACTCGCTGATCAACCTAAACAGACGACAGAGAGGATATTGTTCTTCCCCATTTTCCAACACACCATTCAAATTAGGGCTGTTACCAATTTGTAAGTGCAAGTTTTTCAAGGGGTAACCAGGACCGTGGCATTTCCAGGCTAAATCCACCCAGAGCACATACAGCCACCCCAATGCACACCCCTCTTGCTGACACAACTGGCTCCTTCTCAGCCCCCCTGTGTCACAGGGCTCCTCACACACAGGTTGTGTTTCCACTGCAGGTCAGCAGTGCTGCACTGGGGCAGAGAACAGCCTGGCTGGAGGAGGCAGCCTGCAGCACAGCAGCACCTGAAGCATCAGTGCTACAGCACACACTGCTCTCAGCACTGCCAAGTGCTCCCACAGAGCCCAAACCACAACCCCCGAAATCTGAGGGGAGAAATCAGCTCAATGTTGTGAAGCCAATAATGAGAAGGGGAGTTGAGGACTGGAACTCCAAACAATTATTTCAGTGTTGAGTCCTTATCCAAACAAGGGCTCTGGTGCCTGGACCCCACCCCTGTCAGCTCAACACATCCCCCCACAAGTCCTGTCAGACAGTGGCAGAGGAAAGCTGTTGCCTGGCTGCAGTTCACGTACCTGGGATCCCAGCAGTGTCTTAGTATAATAATCACGAGGCATGAAAACTTCCACTATTGTTACTAGGCACCAAAAAGCATCCTCCTGTTCCAAGTACAGAAGTGCAATTGCTACCAACCTGAAAACAGTGTTTATTTGGAGAAAAAGATTATTATAGCACACAAACTGTATTAAGAACCATTACAATGAAGTGTTTCTGTTCAGCACAGGTAAGTGTATTAACAGTATTAGGGAGCACTAAACTGTAAAACTGTTAATGAAGATTCAGATGGGGCCTTCTCAGCCACACCAAGTATTTTTATGTAGCTAAATAAGAAAACAGAGAGAGGCAAAAGCTAAGTGATTTTCTAGAAGCCACTTTGCTTTCCCAGGAACCAAGTCAAAAAAATGAGAAGCTTCCAAGTCCTAAATATTATACTTATTATACTTGATAAACAGACTTTTGTCTTCCCTTATTGACAATAAGAACTAACACATGGCTCTTGAATTACACACAAAATTGTTTTAAGATTAGAAAAATCCTTTCCAGCAAGTTTACTTTCTACTCACTAAGATAAATAACACCATCATCTTTTAAGGAAAAGACCTAAAATATTTCAAAGACTAAACTTGTTCTAAGAATTTCTTAAGTGTTGGTATTGCTGATTTTAGGAGCTCTCTAAACACAGAGTCAGTTTAGAGAGGAGACACTGTGTATTCTGTGCAGGGTGTAAGGTGGAGGTTTCCACAAATCAAACTGCCAAGGAGTAAAAAGTTACATCTTTTATACAGTAAAATTTGCATGAACCCTCTAATACATGCAACATGAACTGCTGCTGATGTTACACAGCTTCATGATGTGATCACACCTCAAAAGCTTAAGAGGACTAAAGTATGGAACATGTACCTAATTACCTTCTACCTCCTGCAAGCACACCCAAACACAGAATTATTGACAGTAAAACCAAAAACATCCCAGGAGAAATGAATGCTGCACATGGTGTTCAAGTTTAGCAAAGGCATTTCTAACACCTTCTAGTCACATGTTGTTCCACGACTGCCACAACTCCTCTTGAGCCTTGTCTTGTGACATGCCATCAACAACATTCATACTAGAAATGTGTGCTTTACCTATAGAACATAGCCACTAGTGATGAATGCCTAGAAAAACACTTATTACTACATTATTCACTACTTCTACTACTGCTACCACCACCTCACTACCTCTACTACATCACCGCTACTTCTTTCAAATGATAAAGCTGCTCTAGTTCAAAAGCCTGTTCTAGTACATAAATTAATGCACATCTATAATATAACATCCTTTTCTACAGCTCTCCAAGTAGCAAAGCTGTTTTGGCCAAGGCCAATGGCAGCGAGTTACAATTTTTCATAGCATCATAAATGAGAATTAACCTTTAAATTCTGCAATTCTGATGGAAGACATTGGAGGGAAATACTGAAATTTGTGGACTTAAAAATACAAAAAAACTTCCAAGCATTTATTTCTGCTTGTTTCAAATAAAAAACCTTAAGGAATTCTTGCACAAAAAAGCAACATGATTCCCTACAAGTGACACAAAGTCAGGTAAAACTACACTTAATTAGCCCATTTCTTTCATTAGTTAATTCTATTTCCAGTGGGTTTTTGCCAAGTCAATTTTACAAAATTCATTATCCAGGTCATCTAGTTTTTTTTATTGTTTTAAAAAACGTGAAAATTATTTATTAAAACATTTTAAGTCATGAGCATACAACCCTTAAGGCAAACTGCAGTTGGAAAGCATGTTGCTATAACGTGGTTTGAAAGGCTGATTATGTGTTTCACTGCACACTTATTACTCAAGACCAGCAAAATCTTACCTGTTGAGCCCTTGGCAATACCCTATATCAGGATTTCTCCAGGAAAATGCCAGCAACACATTTCGCAGCTTCTGGATCCCTTCGGACGTTGGGGAAGAATAATGTTTGTTGTTTGGCAAAGTTCTCAAGAGGTCCAACTCAATCTGTTTGGAGGCAGGATTTTGTTTCTCCAGAGCATTTTGAAGCAAGGTTTGGAAGTACCCAGGAACAGTGCTGTCCTTGAATTTTTTGACGTGGAGGTTGACACACCACTTCCAGATCTTGGAGCGATGCTCGTGTGGAATTCCGGACCGAATGAGGTTCTTCAGCTCCACACAGCGAATCATCTCCCTGTTCATTGTGCTCGCAAGGTAGTTCTCCCATTTCACCCCTGCAGAGATCTCTCGATTTTCACTCAGTGAGAGGGACCTCAAGTCCAAAGCTCGTGATTTTGCTACCAGTTTCTCTTCCTCATCGTCCTCTGGGACTGTCTGAAAGCCATAGATATCATATTCACTGAAAAGGAGGGGAAAAACAGAAAAAAAGACTTGAAAAAATGTCTTCAGGAGCCCTGAAATTCTCAAGTTCTGATTGTAAAGTTACTTCAAAGCCACACTCTCTAGTTTTTGAGTTTTAACAATTATTATACGTTTTTCTGAAGCATAGCCTTTGTTTAATAATTACTTTTATAATTCCACATACAAAAGACCCGGTGCTCATATTCCAATATATATTACTACACATATTAAGCCATTTATTCAGGAACAGGGCAGAATTCAAATGAACCCACCTCTTCAGCAGCTTACCTTCAGCATCTAAATGGCAATATTTGAGTCTAAGTTTTATACTGCATCTCATAAACCAATAAATGTGTTAAGGAAATTCCCAGTCTGACCATTCCCAAGACTCTCTGACAGTCAAACTCCCAACATCATTTTCACTGCTGGGACCAAAGCCCCTGCACTGACCCAGACACACATACATTTATTTTAATAGGACCAAATTACCTGACCAGGTGTGGTTTGAAAAATGCTTGTTCTGGTTGTTCACTAGTCTCTGCTTTCAAGGCATCCTCCAGTAACTGTGTGATGACCTCACGAGCAGGACTCTGCTCCTCAGAACAAACAGGAGTTTTCATTTCTTGAAGCAAGATCAAGTATTTACTTTCAATCTGGCAGAGTTTGGCTTCCAAGCTGGTATACTGCAGAAAACAATGTTATGTAAGTCTTTAGACATTTACTTTACTTTTAAAATCTGGTTCAATGTCATTCTATGGGTTTCTGAGCAACATAAATCTGTAAGTCAAGAACAGTCAGCCTGACTTTTCCATTTCTGAGCACCAGCAAACCCAAGGCAACATAGCAAATCCAGTGCTTTCCACCAGTTGTATTTTTGCACATGTAATGATAATTAAAACTTGCTCAGGTTTTCCATGGTATGAAATAGCAACTCAAGCATTTTATGCTTTCAAAGCAACAGCTTTAGTCGATGCATCTTGGAACAAGAACAACTTAAATGGCACTTCAAGGACTGGAATTAGGCAACAGCATGTAGGAATTGCAAACACACACCTCTGTGCCAAAAATACAGCATTTAGACCTGGCCACTGTGTGCATCATTTCCAAAACCCAAACCCAAACCCTTCCACAAGCCATAGCTCCAAACACCTTGCCTTAGACAGAGATGTGTGCATTCTCCCAGGCCCAGAATGGAAATCTTCATTATTTACCTGCCACGTCTCTACCCTCAAGTTCATCTCTACAGAAACACACTCCCAAAATTACACTGCCTGTACCATGGTCATCCTTCATGCTCAGGAGAAAGCTCTACTCAGTGATGTATCCAGTCCTTACACATCCTGCCACTGACATGCTTTAAAAAAATCATTACAGCCTTAGTTCTGAGGAAATAATGTTTTAAGAAATATACAAACCTGGGTTCATAAGTTATGAAAAACTTCCACTGGGTCACACAATTTTATAGTAAATTACTTCTTTCAAGAATCCACTCAGAGACTGGTCTGCAAGGACTGAGTTAGGGGGCTTTTTTTTAAGCTATCACGTTTAAGATGCTCAATTTCCTGGGTAAATTTACAGCTAAAATTTTGAAAACTGCTTTAGATGTTGCCAAAATAAGAAAATGCTGTATCAGTCTGACCTTTGCCTGCCATTCTCTTTCTCTTGCTTCTGCATTTCTTCGTAGAGCAGAAAGTTCCAAAATCTCCTTATTTAAAAATTTATTCTGGGTCTTATAACCCTGAAGATTGTCCTGTTGATAAAAAAACCACAATATTTTTATTAAAAATCCAGTTATGACCAGCAAATGTCTGCCAGAGAAAGCACACCTCAGAATATAGAAAGAGCAGCTACAGTAATGTGACTTATTGTTTTTAAAACTTATCAGGCTCACATGATGATGAATGTTTATGCATATTTTAAATTACTTACTTGTATTCCAAATTTCTTGGAATGTTAGTCAATTTGGAATACAACATTTATCCAAAGGCAAGAAAGCATGGTTAGAGCAAAGGGGGTAACTTCAGTACTCCATTAAGAACCTGACACATTCACTGAGGTAGGTTAAAGAAACAAAAAAGAAACATTATTAAGATTTGCAGCAGCATTATTAAAACATGCTCTTATACTCCTCCCTCCCTTTTTTGTCTCCTCAGAGCTTCCCTTTGCCATTCCATGTTATTGCTTTGCTTTTGACATTTAAAAACTAGGAAAACAAAAATCAAGCTGTTTGTTTTCCTCCATGCTTGTTTTTTCTCTTACCCTTACTTTTTCCTGCTCCTTTGATTAATTTTTCACATCACTCCTCCTCCACACCAATGATTAATTTACTGAAAGTACAGAACCCTGCACTACAGATGTACAGACCAGCCCAAAGGAGAGAAGTCCTGGTTAATTGTCACAGAACAGTTCCAAGTTCCAAGCAAAGAAGGCCTCAGCTGATGGGTACCCTGGAGAACTGCTGCAGAGATTTCAAACAGTACAGCAGCACACAAAGTACTTTTAGAGGGGGTAGAGATTTTCCCCTATGCACCACGACAGAGACACTGCTCTTACTTTTAGTCTGTCCAGTTCCTGTAGTTCCTTATTAGCACAGGTGGCCATGGGAGAATTTCCTGCTCCCCCTGGAGAGGATGCACTGTCCTCACACTCGCTGAGCTGGCGGGAGAGTTTCATGATCACTTCATCCTTAGCTTGAATAGTTTCCATCAACATCCCCAACTGCTCATTGAGTTCTCCAACTTTACATTTCAGATTCTTGACTTCCTGCTGCAGACTATCTTTTTCCAGATTTAGCTTTTCAAGCTGATTGTTGAGACCCAAAATCTGGTCATCTTTTTGGTGCAAGAGCTCTAGTTTATCTTTGGGAACCCCCTCACAAAGGCGGCTTGCAAAGTATTTGTCGTACTGGGAAGATCGGACCGTTTGCTGCAGGAGCCGAACAAGTTCCTGAGGGTTGAAATAAAAGTAATGAAGTTTTAAGTTTCGAAGTTTTATTACACACAAAGCTAACATCAAACAAATGAAAACTCTGGAATGGGTTTTAAATATGAACCATCAGCTTTTAAGAGACCTGATGGTGGTGTTTTAAGGAAAAATAGGAAGACATGACATGATTTCCAGCAGACTAACACCCTACAATGACTGGCCTGCACAGTTAAGGATCACTGAGTTAAGGATCCTGCCTAGAAAGGTTCTGTCAGGTTAAGGAAAGTAGTGGACAGCAGTTAGTTGGAAGGTTGCCTTGTTTGCCACAGCCCTGTTGTAGGAAGATGAACAGGGAGAGGGAGTAAGGCCAGACAGTTAACAGGTGAACACTAGGGTGGAAAAGGCAAAGGTAACTAACAGCTCTTCTCCAACAGAGGCAGAGGAAAGCAGAGGAGGAAACAATACATGCTGCTGTGTCAAAAAGGAAGTCTTTAGAGGGCTGTTTTGAGAATCTTGCCACAGAATTAACAACTGAGACTCCATTTTTCTTATTAAAACAGAAGCAGCCATGAACACAGTGTTGTACCAGACCAGTGAGATTTCTCACATAAGCTGGTTCAGAACCCCAGATATACTCTTAGGAAAGATAATGCCTAAATGAGCATAAATATGAGGCTCATACATTGCTTCTTTGATCATCTCACAAAATGGAAAATACAAATAGCACAAGAAGCAGCTCCATGTAAGACCTAAAATTTTTTTCTTCTTAAAACAAGTAGAAATTCTTTTAGATAAAACCAATGTGTTGAATAAACTGGAGTTATGAGGGCATACAAACATGAACACTCTGAGTGCAATACTATATATACACAGGTTATGGTCAGGCTTATCTTTTACAAAACACTCCTGACAATGCAGTTTGGGTAGAGAGAAAAGTCAGCTCTATTCTGCACCCACTCCACAAGCACTGAAAAAATCAGAAAATAAACAGAGAGAACCTGAAAGGAGAAGTGCCTCAGAAATGATAATGGAAAAAAGCTGTGACTATCTGTCAGAATCCTGGCAGACACCAAACAAGACTTCAGAGAGGAAGGGAGATACACGGACCAAGTTAATGAACACTGTGCAAATGAAAGTTTTTTGTTTAGGGACCTAGTCTTCAACAGGTGTCAAAAGTTGTTTTTTCCAGACTTTCTGCACACAAAGGTTTGTTTAGCACCAACATTTTATAAGCACCAACCAGCTCTGAATGCAGTTAGATGGCCATAAAGGTTAAACTCACAATCACCTGCTTTTGTGCACTTGGCCTAAAGGCTTAATTACCTTTTGGCTCAAAAGGTCTTTCTTTAACTTCTCCAGCTCCTCCTGCTGGCTTTGATACTTGAGTTGCAGTTCAGAGACCAGTTTGTTCCCACTGCCAGAACACCACTCTGTTGGGGAGGAGTCACTGCTGCTCCGGTTTTTGCTCGATCCAATCATGTCTTTCAACAACGGGCGCCTTGCTTTGTGTGGGATGCGGCCAAAATCAAACGGAAAAGCTGAACTAGTCAGTCCTGCATAAAACAATTTCTTCTAGTTGGGTTCACTTAGTAAAAAAGGCAGTTCAAAGCATTCAGATTTCTTTTAAAAAATATACTCATTAACAGGCTTTGAGCAGCTTCTAAACCACCCGATACAATAAACACGCCTCATTTTCCAAGTTGCTTCCTTTGGTGGGAAAAGTATAGAACTCAGTCTTCTTCCCTCATGGATAAAAGACATGGCTCATAAATTAATACTTGTGAAATCAGACATGAAGGGAATTTTACAATTCATTACAGAAAATAAAAAGCACCCCTAACTATGGCAAAGTAAACTTTGCTTCAACTAATGAACAGCTCCAAAGTGATCAGAGCAAAACCATCCCTCATATCAGTCCCTTGTTCTTGTAAGAGGCTGTGTAGCAATTCACCTCCATTTACAGGATGTTTTCTAACAGATTAAATCACTTGGATGTCAGCCAAAGTGCTCTTAAGGAGCTGTAAAAACATCTTCACTAGGTTGTTCCAGTCACTAGTCAAATTTGAGCAGCTTTTACAATGCACAGATGAGCTGTCACTGCTTGTGCATCCCCCACTTTTTCCCCATTTCAAAAGCAAGCCAACATAACAGCTACATAAATATTTAGAGTCTAAAGGCAATTTTGCTTCAGTGGGTGACACTCAACTGAGTAATTAAAAGCCTCAGCATTTCCCTTCATCTTATAACTTTGCACTAAACCCGGGAACATGCTCAGGAAACAATGCATGACAAGGCTTTGTCCTTATTCTATTGTATTTGAATGGCAGGGGACTCCAAACATCATAAGGAAATATGTTTTTAAAGTCATTTACAGAGCTCTGGATGTGGTTTGTGAAGAAAAGATAAGCTTCCACTTATTTCCTAGAGACAGACAACACAGTACACTCTACTCCAGAAGCTAAGGTATATGCTTCCCTTCCTTCCTCCCACTTCTACCTTTACTTCCTTCTGCCAGGTGTTTCCTCTTTTCTTCCAGAGCCATTGAGTCTTCCAAGTCTTTTGGGGTTGGATCCAGGAGTTCCCACTCCTCAGTGGTGTAAAATATGCTCTTGCGGTTTTCGTTATTGCCTTTTCTTAAAGAGGACATGGAATTTCTGTGAAAAAGACAGCAGGCAAAAGTGACAAAGATTACATTCATTACATTTTACATTCTTTTGATAAAGGGCTTTTCAAGACAAGCACTACAGTCCAAACAGTGCAAACTAAAAATGAGATAAAACACAAACCAAACCAATAACAAGTAAGAGCTCAAAGAAAATAAAGCACATCCTACCAAACAGCCCCTGCCACCAGCAGGGCTAAGTTTCAAGAACAGAAGAATTATTTTGCTTTAACAGGATATTAATATCTGGTCTTTCGCATCCCCTCTGTTTTATCCTTGTTTTGGCAGTGGGGAGTACAAAACAGTTTGTATTGACAAGCAGCACCTCTTTATTGAGGAGTTATTGTAGCTCAGCATTTTAGGGTAACTGCCAAGCTTTGCCCTGGAGAGCAAGCAGTCAGCACACAGGGATGTTACACTCCCACGTTCTGGAGCAATGCAAACTTGGGAGCATCCAAGAGACCTGCTGCAGCTGAAACACTGATGGCAGACTCCTGAGCAGTTTTCCTTTCCAAAGGTGGAATGTGGCCAATTATCTGCAAGAACATTTCAGAGGCCTCTTCTAAATTCCAGCCAGATAATTCCAGAGAACATGCATTTCCCAGCAGGATGAAGTCACTTTACCCAGCTTCCCCTCCATGATGCAAAGAGAACTGTCCACTCTTACATCCATGAGTATCAACGTGGCTCAGTATTGTAAAGTTTGTTCAACTAGACAAGGAGATTCTACATCAATTCATATGAATCAGTTTAGTATTTTAGGTGTAAAATTGGAAATACATTGAGTATCTCAGCACTTTCTTGCAGTCTGTGTAAGCCCACATTTGCTTTCACTCAATCAGCCACATTCTCTCCTCTTACTCTTCAAATCTTAAGCACAAGGTAACCTGTATTACCCTTGTAAGACCATTTGATGACCCAAAATATCCTGTGAAGCTGAAAGACTGACTAAAACCTGATCAACATGAACTCTGACCTAATCATTACACAGTGTAAAATTTTTATAACTTCATGAACTGATAAATAGCTGTAAAGCTTTTATATAGGTTTGTTCAGGGCACTGAAGCAGCACATCTTTATTGCTTTCTGTTACATTAAAATAAGATTAAAAGATTAGTTAAATTTGCAAACAGTATTTATTTTCCTAAGCACACTATGACCAGTACAATCAGCCAAACTACCCAAGAGTTGATTGTACAACCTAATGATTCTCTGTTTTTAAATGTTTGGGGGTTTTATGGTAATATAACTTCAGGTTACTGCAGTAACCTAATTCAGTGTGTTTCCAAGATTATATTCTGCATAAATGAGAGATACAAGTAGCTGAGAGCATGAAGATGAGAAAAATTCAGGCCTAAGTGTCTGTATATGCCAATTACTACTTGAAAATATATTTTAAAAAGTAAAAAAGCATGTTTCAATTTAGTTACTGTAAATATACAGGTAGCTTAACTCCAAGACACACTGTTCACCTTTTTCCCAGTATTATTTCACCACTGGGATGCAAACACAGCTATTGCAGCAACAGCTTCTGGCAGACACACCATCAATGTGTTCATGAGGAAGGACAAGGCTTTAAGACATCTGCATGTTTTAATACAAATTAATAAAAAGGAGACAAATACAGGCTCTCAGCAACACAGAGGAAAGTTTCTGCAGTTCTAGAAACACTGAATCCTCCAGCATTGGGGCTATAACTACTCACAATCCAGTAAGACACTGGATAGTGCTCTCATATTCCAAAGGTTGTCAGATGTCACCCCTGCCCCAAATGGCACAGAATTCCTGGAGGAGGGAGGAAAATCATCAACCTCAACAATCCTGCTGCTTGTAAATGTTTGCTATAATGTTTTCTGACATGTCAGTGGGCCTTTTTCTGCCACCAGCTTTTACAGTCATGCTACTATGGAATTTTAATTTTCCAAGATTCATAATGAGCTTTCAGTGTCACAAAAATACCAACAACCATGTCCTGGTTCCCCACAGAGGCTCAACACCATTAATTACACTTTTCTGTGACACACACTCATAGAATGCTGTTCAGCCTAGGAAAAGAACATCAGTTTTCAACCAAGAAGTGACAAAAGAGACTGCACTGTTGTAACACAAGACTTACCAACTTGACCCACCTGAGTTCTGTTCAAACTGGTCTGAGCACAAACCAAAGCTGTGCAATAAGAAAGGTTGTTGTCTGGAAGACCCCTGCACCACTACTGAAGAGTTTAGCTTATTAATTGGGTATCATACATTTCAGGATTGAATGAACAAAGATATGTGCAGTGGAAACATGTAATAATGACCATTATTCATGCAAAATAAATCAAAATTAGGATTATACATGCCCTCCTCTCTCTGGAGCAGCTGACAGCCATTAGAAGGAAAATTCACTGGTCCCTAACCAAACCTATGCTGAAGAAAATTCATCTTTCTTGTGAGAACTGCTACAGACAAGTCTCAGAACAAATTTATCTTACTAGATGCAGGAACTGAAGTGCTCCTGACCTGCTGGCTGGTGGCATTCATCCTCAAAGAGCTGTAGTGTGAAATGTTCTCACACAGACTCAGATTCTTACACAGACTCACAGAATATCCTGAGCTGGAAGAGAAACACATGTTTATTCCCAGAGATCTGCAAAAACTTCAAGCCCTTAGGACCACAGCTACACAGAGAAGGCCAACTTTGGAATGCTGTGCTACAGTATATGCTGGGCCACTGCCACCAGAAATACTTCCTTCCAGCCAAAAGTGCCTCTCAGCCCAGAGCTCCACCACTGCCTTTGTGCTCAGAACCACTAACCAACACTCACACACCAACCCAGCAACACTGAGCAGCTTCTCCTGGACTTTTAGCCAGACTTCCCCAAAGCAGTCCTCTGCAGTTCAGAAAAAAAACCAACAATGACAAAAAACGTCTAACAACACACCAAAAAAAAAAAAAAAAAACAAAAAACACGAGAAAACGAGAAATAAATATAGGCAAAAGTTCACAAAGCCAGGAACACTGGTTTCAAGTATACAGGAATTCACCACACAAACAGCTTCACGTGCCTTTCCTTCTAATATGACCAATAAGTTCTACCAAAGCAAAGTGGCTACACAGACCCAAGCAACCACACAAGACTAACAGTTAAAGCAGGACATGTAGTAACAGGATTTGCATATTTCTCAAATCTGAGAAATTTGGATTTCTCAAAAAGCCATCTTTTATAGAACTTCAGTTACAGTCTACACAGTAGCAAAAAAAAAAGAACACAGCCAAAAAACCAGCCAAAACCAACACCACTTAGTAATCTCTCAGATCTCTGTGCTAAACAAGAAGGCCCTAAAAGGCATCTGTTTAACTTGGCACTACTATGAAAACGAACATTTTACTCACAGCTCAGAAGGGATGTGGTCTAGTTAACCCAAGCTACAGCTCTGCTGTGTGACCTGCTCTGCACTAGCACTGTAACATGCTATAAGGGAAGTGGAAAACATGTGTGGGCAAAGCAAACTGTGAAATCATTTAGAAAGAAACTGTAACAGGAGAGGTAAAAACCAGTAGGACTGCTTTCCTTAAGGCAATTAGTACTAATGAGTTCTCATTAAGAGCAAGGGGATAATATGTGGTTTTGGTGCTGTTCAGAAGGGTCTGGCACATCTTTGCTCAGCAACTCAAACTACATCAATTTTAAATCTGTGCCATGTGCTTTCATTTCTTTCAAGAAGAAAACGAAGAATAAGGATTTACATGGGTTTGATTTCCATCATTAAAGATAGTTCTTGTGCACTGAATGCTACAACTACTACAATGCTGCAGTTGGCAGCTCCATGGAAAAGCAGCAGCAGCTGAGAATACAACTCCCACCTCCCTGCCTGGGTTCAGAGAGCAAAGCCACCACTAGAAGTGCTTTACAGAACTTCAGTCTCCCTTTCAGGTATCAGTGATGCTACACAATGATGTTCACACTTACACCCTTCAGACAGTAAGTAAAATAAAGTTTACTTGAAGAGATGATGTACTGATCCCCCACCCCCCCGTCCTTCTAAAAAGCTCCACCAACCACATACACACATCTTTCAGCAGGAAACAGAGTGATCTTGAGTTTGGTAGTTGCTGGCCAGGACTTTCTCCAACATCCCCAACTTACTTGATTTCAGTACTCCATTGTTTAAGTGAGAAATTGATGGCACTTGCTTGGGCTGGTGCAGGTTGGGAAGCTGCTTGTTCCCCCACCAAGTCTGTAGGAGAAGTCTCCACAGCTAGGATATTTCTAGCTCTTTCTGCTGAGGCATTTTGACTTAGGATACTCAAATCTATATTAAAATAAAAAAAAGAGAGAGAAAACGAGAAATAAATATAGGCAAAACCTTCAATAAGTAAAAGAACAGTGGCTATGTAAAGACATATACTGCTAAGTGTGCTAGTAATGTAGGCCAGGTTTTATTTTAAATTGCAACATAACTTAATAAAATACTGTCCAAATGAACCCTAAAAACAGCAAAATGTGTTCTTCAATGAGGTCTCACTGAAGCCACATACTTTTGATAACAGGACTTGTGTGATGCTCATGAAGCATTCATGAGTGATTTACAATCTCAGTCAATATTTATTTATGCAGCTTAAGCCGCTATAAAGCCATAAAAATTAAGGTGGATTCATTTAATGAAGCTACAAACCCCCCTTGTAAATCAAGTTCAGGTTTATCAGAGCTAAGTCAGGAGCAGTGTCACAAAAACACTGACACAGCTTTCAGAGTGTGCTTTAGTCATCCCAAAAGTGACACTGCTGCAAGACAAGGAGCTTTCCAGACCTGAGCCAGCTCTGTGCCCATCCAGCCTGGACATTCCCAGTGCCAAGAACATTGGCAGGGGCACTGGAGACACAGCAGGGCCATTGTGGCTGAGTGAGGATTTACTAGCTGTGGTTAAACTGAGTGCAGCTACTCCTCCACTGCACACTGCCAGCAAACTCCCACAGGCTCTGAACAGCTCTGCAGGACCCAGACAAGCACTGGCACAAACCCTGAGCCACAGCTGAGGAATTCCAGAGGATCCAAGCTGATCCAACAGAGCCAGCCAGGCCCCCAACACACCACACTGTCAAACACACACTGTAGAACCTGGAGTGTCTATGTTACCTCAGTGTTCCCATTATCCTGGTTAGCTTGCTTTCTCCTTCCAGCAGGCAGAGGGAATAAAAATTGAAGAATATGGAATATACTATGAATAGCAAAACCATTACAGAGAAGCATAAAGTGGTTTATGGCCTTCTGTAACTTGCCTATTCAGAGGCTTTGAACAAGCTCAAATGTAATTTGCAGATTCCTCTGTACTGAAGTACAGATTAAAGATTCCTGGACAACAGTTTCAGACTTGATTCAGTACTTATATCAGAAAATAACACACTGGATGGGCTCTGATTTTAATAAACCCCCAGGAAATCACCATGCTCTCTTATCACTGGTGAGCCTTTCAGCCTTTGCTCTGTTACTTGGCACAAGCAGCAAGACCATCTTTAAGCAAACTGTCTCCTCCCATTACCCAGCACAGGGTTACTTTCACTTAGCCAGTATCAAAGATTAGAAGTAGAAAGAACATTCTGTGATAAAGAATACCAAGTATAAAGGATCACTGACAATACAAGTCTCTCAAACCCTTGAAAAATGGTATCTAACACAGCAGTGTATCGTGTCATGTTTCAAACAGAGGTACAAGTTACACTGCCTTGATTTTTTATGAACAGATGCTCAGAGCCTTATCAGCCAAGCAGAATTCCAAGTTCTTCTGGACTGTGGCTGTTAGAGCTGAACACAACTCAGCTAAGATAGGTTAGCTAAAAATAGCTTTGGGTTATATTCACTGTCTAATAAAGGGGAAAGACAACAGAATAAGTTTTAACTAGAAAAACAAAACAAGCAGCCAAAAAACCCCAAAACAACCAAAAAAACCCCAGCCACCATCCCAAAAGAAAACAAACAAAAAACCAAACCACGACCAAAACCACAAGACACACAGACCAAAAACACACGGATAGTCAAAAGCAGAGTGGAATACTAACATTCTGCTTTCATACTTACAGCTTGTTTCATCTTCTACCTGGACGATTCACCAAGATTGAAAAATCCCCTTACAGGATGGCCCAGGTACACGAATTGCTCAAGAGCTAAATTTCTAACACATGCCCATTGTGTGGCAGCTCCTTGTACCTGATCCCCTGCTCACACCAGCCAGTGGTTTGGTTTGAGGTATGGACTCCACAGCACAACTAATTAATGTGGTTGCTAATGCAGCCACCAGGTAAAAAAAATAATCTCATTTTTAAACTTATTTCACAACAATCTTATAAATGCATATTTTTAATAAAAAACTGCATTTTTTATTCATGCAAATTCAGAGTTGAGGAATAGCATAACTAAGAATTGAAATTATAAAACCTTTATTAACATTCAATCAATTTCAAGAAAAAATAATAATCCCATAAAGAATAAGTAAGTTTTTTTACTTCCATGGTAGTGAGGCAGCTACATGACAAATCCTACAGTCTAATTTCTGTAACCTGAACTTCCCCCCATCCCTCTCTGGAAAGAAAGTATTTTTTACTACATTGAATGTTCTCAAAAACCTTTCAAGGCTGATCCACAAAGCAGTGCCTTAGTTTTATGTATGTTCCAGTCAGTCCAGATTTCTAAACTGGGAGGGGACAGAACAGAGGGAGGACAGAACAGGCAAGGTTCCAGTAAGGAATTCTGGTTTGGGACTGAAGACAGACTACTTCCCCCTTTAAAACATTAGTGATAGCAGCATCTGTACTCAAGCACCAGCAAAACAAACCCTTTTCTTGTTCCAGTATAAAGCACATCTTAGTCATCAACATCAAACCAGAGCCTTAATGAATCCCCTAACTTTACACAAATCTTTTAGAGTACTTAATTAAAAAAATCACCAATCATTCAGGCTATTTGCATTTTCGCCAGAAGAAGTCCCTACTTAAACACTTCAGTTGGTGATAGAGTTATCACTGTGATTTGTCCTAAAAAATGAGACACTCTCAGATACAGTTCCAAATTACACATAATGCAGTTGAACACAGGCTGCCTCTGAAAGGCATGGGCCTAGTCAGCTCATGCATTTTATCTTGACATTCCTTGTGCTGGGAACAATAATAATTTAGATTAAAAAAAATTAAAATGAAAAAAAAATTTTTAAATCCCATGAAGAGGCTCAGCTTGCCCATCCAGAAAACCCCCAACGATTCACAGGAAAGGAAAATACCAGATCAGTGATTAAACGACTGGATCTGGTACAAAACTGGAGTGAGGGAACAGTACCTGCACAGGCTGCAGTGACAGCAGGTTCATTTCACACTGTCCCCAAGCTCCAAGGGAAGCAGCACAAACAAGAACAAGCAGATTTGCAGCCAAGTTACATATTCCAGCTGATCTGATCCAACACTGTGCTGCCAAGAGGCCAAGCCTGACTACTCCTCTGCTCTGTTACATGAAGTTTTGCACTATGCCCTGTTCCCTCCTTTCCACCAGCTCTGGAAGTCACCCGATGGCACAGTAAACATGTTCCACTCATTAATCTGCCTTACATGAAAAAGTCTCCCTTTTTGGCTAACACTTGCACTGGATCAACTCAGCACAGGGTCAGACACACAGCACAAAGGGGGCCTGCCCAGCACAGGACCAGGGGCTGAAGGCACGAAGATAAAGGGCTGGAAAGGCTTCAGCCTGTCCCCTTTCCAGCACTGGTTTTTGCACACTAATACATGTGCTCTGGCAGTGCATGGTTTGACAGCTGCTAACCAGACTGACTGCTGCCACAAGGGTGGTCTCATCCCACCTTTGGGAATTGTTGGCATTCCCAGCAATTCTCCTGGGCTAATCCTGGCACTCATCTGTCCCTGTAGTCAACCACTTCTGGAACCTACAGTGGCCCAAAACTAACGTGGAGAACAAGTTCCAGTCCTTCACTGGGACACAGCAGGGTGAGCCCAGCACTGGCCAGGGGAGGGAGCTGGGCTTTGCAGCTGGAACTGCAGCTGAGCCCTCTGAACACCCCGCACTGGCAGGGGAGGGAGCTGGGCTTTGCTTCCAGCAGGGACTGACTGGTGCAGCTGGACCTCCAGCTGAGCCCTCTGAACACCCCTCAGTCCAGCTGGGCTGAGCAAACGGCCACAACAGAGGCCTCTCAGATGAAAGCACCACACTGGGTTAGAGGACAACATTGCAGCCTGGGATCTGAACATGGGCAAGACAACAGCTTAACATTGCTGGGTAGGAGCAAACTGAAATAAACCAAACGTGAAATCTGTCAGACCCAAGAGAGCTTTACTAATGCCTAACTTGGCACAGAACAGGATTTGTTACTCAGTCTTACTTATGGATTGCAGAAATCAGCAAGCAATCCATTCCTGCAATGACTCAGGAGTAAAACAATTCACAAGTGCCTGAGTAAAAATTGCAGAATAACTTTGTATAATACTCCAATACATTTTTATAACTCTGACTCTAATCTGAAATTACATTTTGCTTGCCTAAAGGTATTAGAGACTGAACTCCACTTGTGCAATATCACTGCAAACTGTCCTCCAGTTTTAAAAGGCAAGACATTTATCAGTCAGACAGATCCACCACACCATACTTTTTAGGGAACAAAGTACGGTCATTCAGAATGCAAAATGTATCTGTTCCCATTCAGAACTGGATTTACATCTCAGGATACTTTACTACACTAAATTTTCTAAGATACTGCAACCAGTAAAAGACACCCAATCTAAGCTATACTTAACAAAACCTGATCATACAACTACTCCATTTTACTTCACTTCTAAAAATCTGGTTTCCAAGAAAACAACAGATTTTGAAAGAGATATGAAATCACACACAAGATTACATTTATGTTAATTTTAGTATCATCAACATATGTGAAGTTTATATAGAGTTACTTGACAACAAGATGTGAAACACTTCCTATGACTGTTGTCTACCCCAGTGCAATGCCTTGTGTTGCTGAACTGGCACTGAAGGGAGACATGCCTTCTGTTTTACTCAGATTTCCAACATACCAGGGTTGTCTTTGGCAACGAGACCTTTGGCAAAGTCGCTCGGTGTGGGGGAAGTTCTGCTGTCCCTCTTGGCCGCGTCAAGGTTGTTGCAATATTCCCACCTCTTCTGCTGCAGCTCCTGGAGCCAGTAGGTCATATCCTGACGGGTTGCAGCCTAAAACACACACAGGCAGAGCTCTGGTGAGATCACTGCCTGTCCTTGGTACAGGAACATCATAATTCAGAGTGCAATACACACCCAACCCAGATCCTCAGCAGACCAGCAAGGTGCCATCACTCAAAATAATATGATCTAAAAAGACAAACCACCAAGGTACCAGGTGCACCTTGTGCACACACACACATCCTGCTTCTCATGCCAAATCCATTTTCCATTAGAAGTAGTCACATGTATTCTTTTTCTTCAGTTTTACACTCAAGCACTGGAATCTGCAGTGGCATTATCTCATATTCTACACACAAAGCACTGTTTGAACATGTAACTACAAATCTACATTACAGAAAAAAGATCCCATACACACTCAGGAAGATTCCCATTTTCTTCTAACTTACTTTCTTACCATTAGAAACCAACAAATGAATAATGCACTGCAATGCCTCCTACTTCAATGACTAAATCTACATCCTGAATTTCCTGACGATCCCCTCAGCTTCTATAGAAAAATCATTTTTAAAACAAAAAAAAACCCCAACACCAATGTTTAATCTACAAGCCCAAATTCATTAATGTGAACAGGTAATAAATGAGCAAGAATTCAACCACAATGAGCAAGAATTGAACCACAGCTCTAAGTCTTTTCAGACCATGTCCAATGAATAGACAAACACAACAAGAGACAAGTGATGGCATCCGACACTGCAGATGCTCCCAGGGAAAAGTTATTGTTATTCCAACATACACCCTCAGCTGCCAGTCTAGCACAAGCTCCTGGCCTAGTTCAGGAACAGAGGTTAATACTGGTTAACACTCCCCTAAATCCTTTGGCTTGTAAGCACCCAGAGTGCTCCTCCTTTAGCCAGCTTTCCCCCTGCCTTCTCCCAGAGGGCTTGGTGACATTACCAGTGAAAAAATGACTAAGTTCACTCTTTAAAGACAACTTAATTTCAAATAGCTTCCTGCTCTGTTTATTACAGAGGGTATCTGAGCAAGGCACAGCTGCAAAAGAATAAAAAGCCACAAACACCACATATTTCCTTACAAAAGAAATAGAGTAAGTGTTCCTAAGGCACAGCAATGGCACAGAAGTGTCTTCACTGTTGATGTGTGATCACTTTTGGTCTCAACAAACTGAAGATCCATTTGCCATCCCATTTTGACCCTGACAGTAATTACAAGACAAAGCACAAACAGTACAGCAAACAAGAACTGATGCTTCCCCAGGGTGCTCTCTCTGACTCAGCAATTTGGCATCTGAGTGTTTAGCAATCAGACACAGACTTTTATTTCACCATTTAGCTTTTTGTACCTGTATGAGTTTTAACACCCTCAACATCCCTCAGAAAAAGGCTCCAAAGCACCATGCAAGGAGGTTAAGTAGAAAACAGTTATTCCTGGAGCTGGTGCTCCAGCTCCTCTCAGTACATCATGAACATGGTAAAGATACATAAATCAAGTAGTGAAATAAAGCAGTGATACACGAGGACACTGCAGGTTCACTTTTCTCATTTGGTAAGAAGGATAAATAAGCAAGATACTTCTATTCTGAAATGGAAATTAGTTTCATATATTCTTTTTTGCTTGCCCACAGGAAATTGAAGAAAAATATTTCACTCAAAAAAAAAAGACATGAGAAAAGAATAGTTTAGAAGTGTCTATAAGGTTTCTCAGTGAGAAAGAACTGGATACTGGGAAAAATCAACCCCCAGAGCCACCTCTGGCAGCTTGGGAATGACCACAGCAGCAGGATTTTTAAATCTACAGACTACAGTCCCTTCTTGCAAAGAGCCCCTACTATTCCCAGCACAAAAGTATTTCCTCTGGAGTTTTAGCCAGTGGCAAGTCTTCACTTCTAATCAATTTCCCAGCTTACATTTCCTTTAGATAGACTTGCACACAGGCCTGGGAAAGCCATGTTTTACTGAGCTCCAGCAGAAAACCACCAATCATTCCAAGAGCTCCCACTAACCCAGGATGCAGCACCTCAGTGGTTCTCTGCTCCCACAACACAGCTAATGAGGCAACCCAGTCACTCCAACTTACACCTGCAATTAACTGGTGCCCTTGACTTGTGGAATTTAAGAAGCCTCTCACCACTTGTCCCGTTATTCTCTCCCCAGTCATCTTTAGAGAACCATGAATTGATTTTGTTGCAGTTGCTCCTTGTTGTTGCTGTTAAATTTCCAATTGCACTTGTTCACTACTGAGCTGCCCATTACCTTGCCTCCCTTTCTTCCCACACACAGCCTTCCCTCTCTTACAGTTTCCCACTCCCTTTGAACAGCTGTGCTGAGTTTATTTAGGCCTCTTGGTTATTTACAATTAAACCAGTATCCTGAAAATCCCTGGTAAAACGAGTTTTGTTTAAACAAAATTAATCTTGGAAGCTGTTGTTTGAAACAGACTGTTTAAAAGTAAAAACAACACACATGGAATATTTTACATCTCCCTCCTCCTCCACTCCTAAACAAGGCAAATTTGCAAGCTTTTTTTTTTAAATTCACTTTACCTGTCAAAGAAAGGAACACTTCCATGCTTGCCCCAATTCTCATGATTTCTCTGAGTATTTGGTTACTGCCCACCACAAGAGCCAGCACATTTGAGCAGACACAGCATCAATCAAATCTCACCAAGAAATCCTTACTGGTGCTAAACTACTGCTGAGGTTCTTTCTTACTGCAAAGCCACATCAGTCACATTTAAATGGAGGCATTTCTGTGAGGAGAAAAACCACCATGAACAGCATCTGAACTGGTGTGAGAGAAGGAATTACTACTGCAAACCCACAGGCAATGGGAGCAGGAAAACACTGTTCACTGAACAGACAAATTATAGAAAATTATTGTTTAATTAAAACTATTCCCCTATATTCTCCCACTAGGAATGATGCAGGAACTGCCACCTTCTGATGCACACTGACATCCTCTAGCTGGACCCACTGGTGGCATATGAATGCCAACACTAACACTCAAAGGAAGAGTCCAAGGAAATGCAACAAGACCTGACACTTTGAGGAAATTAAATTTCCTCATGAAAATTCTTGCCAGTTCTTCTCTGAACACGGGCAAACTCTCCATCCAGCTTTTTTTATGATCAGAAAGTTTGCATTTCTTAAGACTTACTAATCCTGCTATATTCAAACAGCAAATCTGGAGCCAGATGGCTCTGTCTGGAGGGCAGCCTAACTTTTAATTAAAGCATTGCAACCACTAACTAGCAGAGTTTAAAACAAAAAGCATCAGCTCAGGCAACAAAGCACCCTGAGTGCTGAGCTGCCCCCTAAGCTGCCCTGGGTCCCACAGCAATGCTGGTCCAGCTCAGCCCCATTACCAACCACTGCCACATCTTTGCACATTATTGACCAATTACAGTAAAAGGCCCAAAGCAATTCTCATTTCAGCAAGTCTGATGACCAATACTTTCAGGAGTTGGGCTCTGAGATGTGCAGGGTTTGGAAAGCTTACATTTGGCCAATAACCACGGAAAGGTGTTTTTCTTCCCAAAGTCTGAAATTTCTGCTCCCCTCCCAATTTACCAGAGAAGTCACACACACATCAGTGACCAGACACAGTTCAGCATCACTGGCCAGTGTTTGTTTCAAAAACAAGCAAACTGTCACCACAAGACTTTAAAAATAAATGGGAAATTACCCCTCTGTTCATGCATCTATTTCCTCCTTCATGCCTCACTGTGTGAACACAGTCAAATGTTCACTGGGTTGTATTACCAGCACTCTGTGACACAGCAAGTACTTGCACAGGACCAGTATTTGCATGCTTTTCCATGAAAATATTCTCAAACATAATTTATCCATAATCCATAAAGTACACAGTTTTCTGTGCTTCTTTTACCTCAAGGGATGGCACCTGTTATACACATTTAAATGGAGAACTTTTTTACACACACTTACCTTCTGCTGTACTTTAACTGCTGGAAATACCCAGAAAAGCTACAGCCACACAAGTGGCAGGTTGGTTATTTATAGTCCTAAAATATGAACAATTTGCTTTATTTGCTGCATTATATTTTTTCCAAAATTGTTATCTGATAAACAAAGCTCAAGTACATCAGAGTCCTCAGCACCCATTAAATGACAAAACACTTAGCAAACCAGATGATGAAATCATTACATTAACCAAAAAATGGGGCATTATAAGAAATAATGCATTCTCCAACAGCACCATCAGTTCAGCCTGGGATTCCAGCTGCTTATTTCCTATTGTTCTTCTCAGTCTATAATCCTGAATGGGAAAGGCCAGATCACAAGATGTGGAAATTTTGAACAAGCAGCAAACTGAGGAAAACGAGGCATGTGAGTTAAAGGATGAAAAATACATTTGACTTTATTCCTCGTGCTCTCTGTGCAACGTTCTCTGGATAGATTAAATCACATTTATTTTCAACAGGGGCTGGATCAGTGTGGGGGAGGTTTGGGGTTGTTTTTCTTTTAAATTTAACATCTTGAATTCATTCTTAATTCCACATCTAGCTAAAGGATGTTTTTAGAGGCCTTAAAGAACTACCACTTTGGGTAGAAGAAAATTAACTCCAGCTGCAAAAGCCTTGGTGAATCACATGGCCACAAAAGGCCAGCAGGTCCTGCAATATCCCTCAAGATTTTCACTAATTCCTAACTTATTACATAAACACCTATAATGTAATAGCATTTTTACAGACAATCATTTGGCTGCTTTAGGGCAAGCATCATAACACAAGAGGTACACAATGCAAATACAGTCTTTTCCTGCTAATTACAGGATTTGACTTTCTTAACTGACACCTTTTCTCTCAATCCCCATAAAGGAAACATGAAGAAATCTCAAATCTTCTGCTTAACTTTCCTAGAGAATACAAGAAAAAATTAATACATGGAATATGGGCCAAGCAGTAACATCAGACTAAAAGATACCAAAAAAATATGAACAAGGAAACCTTCTGTTCTTTACACCTGTGAATCAGTGTTGAGTATGATGTGTCTTCATGACTGCAGAAAACACCTGAGGGGCTGCTACAGTACTGACAGATTAGTTATTTATGACACAGGTGGCAGATACTATTTCCCACTACAGTCCTAATCACAAATTGCATGTTTCTCAATAAAGTCCCTCCTATGCAAAAAGAATCCTTAAAAGTAAGTGTGCATTAAATATATTTCTGCAGATTTCCAATAAAAAACACTAGATGCTAACTAAAACAATTAAATAAAACACCCTCAAACTATCAAAACTCAAAGCTTACACCAAGTCCACAGCTTTAACTTCTATAACACAAAAAGGCTATAGAAGCATATTCACGGAAAGCAACAAAATCTTTAGTTACAGTTACACAAAGGTAGCTTTTACCAGTGATATCATGCAAAACTGCTGATTACACTGCTTTTCCTTAATCAAATGGAGTTAAAATTACTACCATATTATTTTTCTGGTTAAGTAACTTGCTTATTCTTTAGTAAAGTATGTCAACAATTCTGTATTTTGACACTTATCAAAACAGAATGCTCAAGAGCTTGATACAATCAGCTTCCACCACCTCAGCACGTGTTACTGCTTAAATCGCCACTGTTAAATACGTATGTAAGAGATATTTTCCAATACTTGATACAAAGTCCTACTCTTTTACTTTAGCAATTTATTGGATTATGCCCCAATACTAAGGATGTTGCTCAAGAAGTACACAGTTCACATGAAAAGCACAATAACGTTCCTTGAGGGACACATTCTAACAGCAATCAAAAATAATGGATACTCCGGAGAATTTCTTCTTTACAGAGTGAAAATGGTTTCCTTGGTTGGTTTTTTTTTTTCCCCTAGGAATACAAGAGAGGAAAGATACGTAAAACACTCCTGCACTCGCCTCTGGCCCTGCGAAGGTCCGAGTCCGTGCACGGACAATGCGATACGGAGCCTCTGCCACTATCAGGAAACAATTCTCTCTCCTCTTCCTTCCTCCCAGCGCAGCCCGGACGGAGACTTGTGCCACGCGTCATCTTTTCAAAATAAACACCCCAAAAACTGAGACCCGACCACTCCCTCTCAACTTCCAACGCCACAACCCACCAGAGTTCCTCGGAAATCTTTCTCTGTGCTCGAGCGTTTCCACAGAAGCCCCTCAGCCCGTCCTGCAGCAGCAGCAGCAGCAGCGTTTCCTCCCCCT